>OX459099.1:9215907-9620907 GCA_949775045.1 Metridium senile | reverse complement strand
CAGAGAACTCGCTTACTGTGAAAACGAAAAGATGCATAAATGCAGTAAAATAACATACGAACTCCCCCACACCAAAGTATACCGTAAAGGTTGCATCGATCTCGCTTACTGCAAAGATACTGACAGATATTGTGCACAAGTAACCAATAGCGATTCAGACGATTGTGACGTTCTTTGTTGCAAAGATGACAAGTGTAACGCAGGCTCAAAAATTTCCAGCGGAATGGTGTACGCATGTGTGATAATGAACTTGTTCCTGCGATGTTTCTTATAAAGAAATATTTTTATTTAATATCTCCTTTTATTATTCAACTTATCAGTTCCACTTTACTTTATAATTATATTGTATTCAGTCAGAATCTAGATATTTTAATCGGCAGTTCACTTTAATATGATAGGTACTATAATTAAATTTGCAACACCGTAAAAAATGTTAACTTAACTTTACTGACGTTTCGAGCTTTAGCCCTTCAGTCGGAGTAAAAGTTAGTTAGTTTTAACTATAAACAACGAGGTACATCCTCTAAGTTGCTGTCAAAACTGACTTTGTACACTGCCTCGACTGCGGCTCATGATACATGGTTACATATCATTGAAATCTACTCCAAAACTAATTGTTTGTCGCATAAGAAGATGACGAATTGGATAGAGAAATGTTAGAGAAAAAGGTTGTTTGATCATGAAATTAAAACGGATAAATAGATCGACGTTTACCAGTAACTAGCCAGTTTGTCTGATGCTTATGAGTTTGTCAATATGCTAATCACCTATGTAGTATTAATTCATGATCACAGAATTAAATTGCTACGATTATTTGCTAATCTGGGTGAGAAATGTCATATATATCCCTCCATGCAATTTGAATTTGAATTTAAAATTCTGTATCTTGATTTTTAGTTGGAAAATGATGGATTCTAGTTCTGTACTTGAAAATAATTAAGCTCGCATATTACTTTCTGCTCTCAAGGCTGAAACTGCGTAGATTATCTAATACTTCAGTTTCATGTTATCAGTAGCACCGCTGTACAATTTGACAAAAGGCGCATTTATCTCGATTCGGAGTAATTTTAAATGTGTTTTCTATTGTTTAGCGGTAGTAGTTCTCGAGCTTGGCTTGGAATTTGTAAATATTTTTACAACAAATCGAGGCTTCGCCTGTGCAAATGCACCTTTTGTCAAACAGCCGTACCAGATAAAGTAAACTGAAGTATTTAGCACTACCCAGTCCACGCGCGTTGATAGTTTTTACTTTCTACCCACTCTCCCTTGGGTGTATTGGTGTGTTTTGGTTTCCAGCTGCTTTTGTTGTTAACTGTAGACACGTGCAAGTACCTCGCCTCAGCTTTAGTTATCAGGCGATGACAATCATCATGGCACAAATGGTCCTCTGTTTACTTATTCTACTAGCACTAACAAATATCTCAGGTGAGTAACTACAACAGCAAATATACACATGTCTTTTGAAGTATATTTCATTTCTTAACGAGCTTAAATAGCATCTCCGAGACTATAGTAATCTTTCAGGCGACATCTATATATTAATCGCTACATGCAGAGAAGGGCAACGAGGGTAACTATTACTGAATATATCGAAGTTTAGTTCTAAAAATCTGTCAACCTTAAACGGGCTTAAATAATGGCTTGTATGATGTACATATAATTTTCAGTGCCATTGACAACAATGAAAAGCTCCTATCATAGCTAGTTAATTAAATCGCTCCACGCAAACATTTCGATGTCTTTCGCTTTTCTATTATAGTGTCACGAAAGCTTAAAGTGTTCTTAAACAGAATTAACTTGTAATATACGCAGGAAGATGAAATATTTTAGGCTAATCATATCACAGATTCACCATTGTTGTGAACATGTTAAAACGTCTTTTCAAACGTGTTTGTGTTAATCACTGGTGCTAATTGTCCTCTTGAGCTCTGCTCTGCTACGATTGTTTTACTAGCTTATAGTTGAACAGTGTGCAAACAATATCACAAAAAGACGTTGTTTGTTTATTCTGCCACTGTGAATATGATTTTAAAAAAACTCTTGGACATTTCCCCTCAATGTAATCGAGTGGAAAGGGTGTTTTAGGAGATGCTGTCTTTATCTCAATGTTTGATTGGATACATTCTAAGGTGAATATCAAAGATTATTATCTTGAAGTTTTTGTCATGCAAAAAGTGTTATATATTGGGTGCATTCTTTCTATTGAGCTGTTGTTTGAAGGTATGTCGTTAATTGCCTGAATCAAGCACTTAAAAACGACGACTCATCCAACAAACACTCCAAAACATAAAAAAGAAACCCAAAAAAACTTCTTCTACTAGTACTACTGTTACAGATGGTAAAGATCTTTTCAAAAACAAAGAGGCCGGGCCGGAGAAGAAATTCTTATCGTTCAGCAGAGATTTTGACAATGATAAATCGGCAATTAGCTCGGCAGTTTTTAATTGTTTCAAAGGGATGAAGCGAATCATTTTGATATACTTTTCTACATGTATTATTGATGAAAATGAAAAATATGAATAAAAATGTGAGTAATTTGAAAAAAACCAGATTGTTTATTTCTTTTGAGAGGTAAATATATCCATCAGTTCCAAGTCTTATCTCTATAATAGTATCTGATTAATTACACAGAAGTGATAGATCAAGAACTACATAATTGAAATACCACAAGACGTCTGAAAATACATTAAATTGGCTAGGAATTTAATTGAAATATAAGAATATCTGGCTCGTTTTGATTCGTCTAGGGTGCTTTCTAAATCTGGAAGAAACACCGCGAAATGCTTTTTTAAATGCTAACCAAGGTTATCGCTTATATTAGCCTTCAATTGTAAGAAGAGCATCAAGCGGCGACAGTAGACGAGCGTTTTTTTTTTATTCAAGATATTAACTATAGAAAGACAATCGAAAGTATAACATATGATGATACTGACATAACTATAGCGTTTGACAAGTTTGACAGGGTGGCTGAACTATAGTGTGAAAGTGCGTCAGTGAAAAATTGGAGGGGAAAAAAACATACGAAAACTAGTGGTTGACCTAGTGTTGAGTGCACAATTAATTTTTAGAAATAGACCGGGTAATAATCAGCAAAAACTATCATATACCATTCGATTTGTTTCAAAAGAACAAATCAGAGCGGTAAAAATGTCCGGTTATTGCTAAAAGTTTATGTTTTACTTTTTCCCTTCAAACGAAGGCAGGGACACCACAACAGCGTATACAACGCCAATTAACAGCGGGCCCAGTAGTATCTAAGACCTGACCGTTGTATCGGGAAACAAAACCGTAAAATATACACGACACCATAATAAGTGTGAATTTTGCTGTGTCTTCCCAAAAAAGGCTGGAGATTATCTGCTTTTTTCTTGCTAGCAGAGGCTGTCTTTTACACCGCTCTGTATACCAGCGGTGGAAAGAGCGTCTTCTATATATTGCAGAGAAATCTGCTTTCCCACTCAATAACTTATCGCACTCTTCAAGCTCTAGCTTGCTATTATGATTTAAAAAGGTTAGTCCCGTTTGTCGGTACTTAGCACATATAATGATTGTCCTCTTGATGTATATGGATAAATGGTGTGGCGAATCGAAAGTATGATATGGCGAAAGTTCATTTGTTGTGAACTTCTGGCAATAGGTATATATATATATCTTTTAGAGGACCGCCATGAACAATATCCGCATTTATTGCAATATATAATTGTTGTATAATTTGAGTAATTATCTTGGTGTTTTGGAATCTCAAGCCGCCTCTCAAATCGACAATTAGCTCAGCAGTCTTTAAGAGAGGTTAATCGTTATACTAAGAATGTCGGCGTTGGTTGTACTGCGACACCTTAATTGGCTGCATGCTACAGTGAGCATTCTGATTGGTTGAGACGTACGTGTGTCTTATGATGCCACACAACACGTTTGCATGTTGATCAAATACGACGTCAATTTGTATTTCAGAAAATAAATAGAAAACTTGCTTTCTGTGCTGTTTGCAGTTATAAAGCACTCGGGGCTCTCGCCGCTAGCGCTTTGCGTCTTGCTTATAATCAGTCTAGTTTCACGTTATCTAGTATCTAGCACCCCTCTACTATTTGACAAATGGCGCATTTGTACAGGCTAAGCCTCGATATGTTGCAAAAATAATTTACAAACTTCACACAAACCACGAAAAAATGCTATTGCTTTACAATAAAAATCACATTTGATCATTTTTGCTGAATCCCGGTACAAATGCGCCTCGGCTTTTGAACAAACTGGTACAGCGATGCTATAGATAACACGAAATTGGAGTATTCTGACAATTCGAATCCTGCGTACAGCACGCACGTGCATTTTCTATTCCTTTAGTAATGCATGCACGTGTATCAGGGTGCAATACAGTAACCGTAGGATTGTTGACTCCTTCTCCACTGGGAGTACAACGAATCGAACTTTGGCGTCCGATTTTAATAACTATTGTTCTTGATTGGTTAGTCTTGTGTTCACGTTCTTCACAATGTAGTGTTCACATGTATGCGAGCCTAGACAGTCAAGAACAATAAAGAACGGTTCGAACCTAAGTACACTTAGTACACTGAGAAGGAACCGATTTAAATTAAACTAAATAATATTATTCATAGCTGATGCTTAACTTCATGATCAACTTGGACGCACATGAGTTTTTAAACTGTAAGATTACGTGTTCACATACTTGTATCGATAATTAATTGTACCCATTCTCTAATGACTAGCTCATTAATATTTATGCTTTACAGCGGTAATAAATATCAATATATATATATATATATATATTTCAATTTTATATTACAGAAAGCCTTAAGTGTCTTTCGTTCACAATTACCTTATCACATTTATTTATGCTTTACAGATGTAATAATCAATATCTTTTTATTTTCCAATTACAGAAAGCCTTAAGTGTCATTCGTGCACCAAAACCTTATCACATTTATTTATGCTTTACAGATGTAATAATCAATATCTTTTTATTTTCCAATTACAGAAAGCCTTAAGTGTCATTCGTGCACCAAAACCTTATCACATTTATTTATGCTTTACATATGTAATAATCAATATCTTTTTTTTTCAATTACAGAAAGCCTTAAGTGTCATTCGTTCACAAATACCTTATCACATTTATTTATGCTTTACAGATGTAATAATCAATATATATATATATTTTTTTCAATTACAGAAAGCTTTAAGTGTCATTCGTGCACCAACACCTTATCATATTTATTTATGCTTTACAGATGTAATAATCAATATCTTTTTATTTTCCAATTACAGAAAGCCTTAAGTATCATTCGTTCACAAATACCTTATCATATTTATTTATGCTTTACGGACTGGATGTAATAATCAATATCTTTTTATTTTCCAATTACAGAAAGCCTTAAGTATCATTCGTTCACAAATACCTTATCATATTTATTTATGCTTTACGGACTGGATGTAATAATCAATATCTTTTTATTTTCCAATTACAGAAAGCCTTAAGTATCATTCGTTCACAAATACCTTATCATATTTATTTATTCTTTACGGACTGGATGTAATAATCAATATCTTTTTTTATATTATACAGAAAGCCTTAAGTGTCATTCGTGTACCAAAACCTTATCATATTTATTTATGCTTTACAGATGTAATAATCAATATCTTTTTTTATATTATACAGAAAGCCTTAAGTGTCATTCGTGTACCAACACCTTATCATATTTATTTATGTTTTACATATGTAATAATCAATATCTTTTATTTTTTCAATTACAGAAAGCCTCAAGTGTCATTCCTGCACCAACACCTTATCACACGAGACCTGCATGGACGACTTAACCATCGAACATTGTCCTGCCAATCTACTTTGCTCCAAATATTCCTACAAACTACGTAGAGATGACGGAAGCTCACTCAAAGTCTACGCCCGTGCCTGTCATACCAAAGCCAAATGTGATAACGCAAGGGCCCTTTGTCGCACATCCAGTTTGTTAAGTGATTGCATTATCACTTGTTGCAACGACAAAGACTTGTGTAATATCAGCTCGGTACCTATGATCAGCGGTTTGCTTGTTTTATCATGCGCATTATTCAATGTGTTTGCGTTACTGTGCTCAGCGGGTGTACTTCTGTAGTCATGCGCAAAGGAACAGCATTAAGCTTCAACAATGCCCACGGGTCAGTAAGCTATTCAAACACGTCACGTGATAGCTTTTTTACGGGTACTTTACGACACCATGACCAGGTCATGCCGGTTTCAAATTCATCGAGAAGAAGTTGCAAAAAGGAGATGTAATTATATTATTAGGCAGTTATAGTGCATGCGGACACAATTTGTTGCCAGTCTGTTGCAATAAGGATTAAGGTTGCTAAAAGTTTCAAACTGAAATGGACAAATCAGGGGAGGGGTTAGGGGTGGATGGAACTCCCTCTGTACAAGTGAGAGGGGTTAACGTTATTGGTGCTCCGTATATATATATATACATATATATATATATATATATATACAGTCGTTTGCAAAAATTCTGACTGCATCAAAGTATATCGGGTGCATTGTGGGTAATGTTTATTTATGCCTTTGAGTGCTTTTATGCGCTCTTGGTACTATCAGAAGCACCCACAATACTTCAATGATGCTTACTACATGTCATTGAATGAATTCTGAAAAAAATTGGAGCGTTTTAAGGCAGAATTACCTACATATCTATATACCTATATACTTATATACTTATATACTTGTACGGTCAGAATTTTTGCAAACGACTGTATATATATATATATATATATATATATATATATATATATATATATATATATATATATATATATATATATATATATAGTTAAAAAATTTCCTGTAAGTAGGTTGCTAAGGGTTCTTAAAGGGTTACTCAAACGTGATAACGTACTATCACTCCCTATACCTCCTATAAGGATCATTCTTACTTGGCTTTGGTGCTAGAGATTACCTTAGCTGCTAATAACATTGCGGAGTCGTGCCTTTAATCAATAACGCCGAGCAGTTATTTTAATGCGTACCATTTATCGAAGGCCGGTCATTTTCAAAATCAACCGATCACCCTAGCTGGCCACTTGGACAAAGGGAGCCCAACCCCCGGGTGAAAGAATCGAATGTAAAACATTATGTATTGCAAATAACCAGTGTAGATATACGAAAAGAGATCCACATATGAAGTACAAATTAATAAATACATTTCTTTTAGAAAAGAGCTTTATTGTGCATACTCTTTTATTCAGATCGGAACGAGGAAAGGAGTTATATAGGCAATATATATATATATATATACCTCGATAAAGCGAAGTACTAAAATCAAGAAGCTCAAATACGTATGGGTGGTTTGTTTATTATCTTGATAACGGTAATATTAATTTTTGATAAAATTGATTTTTGATACTGAATATGCTTATTCTGTTTTTTGAATAAGTTGTTTTAATTTATTATTCCTGTATATGAGATAGTCCCTCTCTAGTAGCAGCACAGGAAACCCAAATCCACATTAGATCACAGAGACGCCTGTAGAGGAGGCTACATGAGATAGACCACTGACATGGTGATGAAATATGCAACCGCTTTCATGAGGGCTGAATTACTGCGACTTTCACAAACATGCGAACTCCAAGGCTCAAATACTGAACTCGTTTTTGTAGTTTTCGCTTCCGTCAATCAAACGCCCGATATTTCCCGACTGCTTTCCGAAGTATCGACATTCAATATGGACGAGTTTATAAAAGGTTTGTTCATGATGTTGAAGAATCCTCAGAGAAATTAAAAGCCGTGAAACTGCTACATTTAGAGGAGACTTTTACATGTTTAATCGTTGATGAAGAGGGAGAACAAGTAAGTATCACAATACTTCTAAGTGAGTGGAATGTCTAAAACAAATGTGTTCGATCATTGCTTTTGTTGTGGAATTCACACTTCACTTCAATCGAACTTCAAACGATTTGAATCTCCTCTATTAAATAGGAGTCGTTTCGATTCGCAGCTATTATTTCCTCTAAAAAAGTCGCAAAATCTTTCAAATTCCACCATATTGAATGTCGTTACTACGGAAAGCATCCGGGAAATGTCGGAAGTTTGATTGACGGAAGCGAAAACCCATAAAACGAGTTCGGTATTTTAGCGTTGGAGTTCGCATGTTTGTGAAAATTGCAGTAACTCAAAAGAATTGTAAAGCAGCTAGTGGACATATAAAACTGGAATACAGCTTTTTCAAAAAGGTTGGCGAAGATTATGCTGCATACCAAGCTCGAAATGCAGTATGGATGATATGAATTCAAGCGCTAGCAGTGAAAAGTCACAACAATATGGAAATTTCCCATATGAATATAATATATTTCAAGCTTGATATATATTCAACAAGCAAAACGCAACAAAATTAAACTTTCGCCAACCTTTTTGAAATAGTATGAGAAGACTCAGTGATAATACGTAAAATAATAAGCTCCCTGAAGACTGAATATTTTGTTGCAATTCAATTGACTCTATTTGTTTATTGTTTGTAACATTTTCCATTGTCAAGCAAAGGAATAAAGTGGATTTAGAAAATAAATGACACGAATAAATGAATGAATAACCGAATCAAAATTAATGTATGAAAAAAAAATGCGAAAGTACATGTTACATGGATAGAATAACAGTTCTTATTGAATGGCTATTAGTCACTATCAAAGACAAGTAAAGTTGTATATTGTTTCCTTCAACACTCTACGCCAGTCATCAATGACGGGCTAGCTGTGGTATAACAGCACAGAAAGACTGGGTCTGTTTTGATTCCGATGCATGGTGGGATAGCTTTTTGGTCGCCATTTTGTATTTCCTGTTGGAAGTTTGCTGCATTGCGAAGGATTTTTTCAAAAGATTTTAACGCCATGATAAAGGCGATATTAATCTTTAACAATCATGGCAAGCCTCGACTTTCAAAGTTCTATCATCACTATGTAAGTATTTCAAGAAATGCGAGTATTTTTGATATAATTTGCGTACGTCTCCAAATCATGTGACTCAAAACTAACGACCACAAATATGATGACAAAACGAAAATGAATTAATAAATTCCCTTTTAATATTCTTGATGGTAAATGCTGTAAGGATCTCGTTGATAGTATACTTTTCTAAATGGGTTAAAATTGATTACAGATTGTATTAACCAAAGTTTTAAATGAATAAAGGTATACAGCTTTTTGTTATATTTATCGATCTTTTAGTTGGAAACGATAAACAAATGAATAGTTTATTACAAAAATTGAAAGAACCTTGTTAACTTAAAGATATTTAATAATGATTGTGTTTTTATATAGAATACTAAGTTCATTTACTACATTTTCATTTTCATCTGATGAACAACAATAACAATAGTAATTGATATTCTTGATAAGCTGAAGGCACTTAAACATTGGAACAATATCGATCTATTTAAACACTCAAAATGAAATATTTAAAAATACACAAATGGAAACAAAGGAATAAAATAATACTAAACTGTACTGGTTAATGTCTATTTATGGGTTCATGGTACCTACATGTACACTCTAATTATTTTAAAAGTATGTACTAGTTAAAATGATATATATCAAAACAACTTTATCGTCTTCCCTCAAAAATAATTTTGCAACAAGGCTATTTTGGCAACAGGACATCAAATAGACTTAAATTCACATGTAAACCACTGACAGGCCAGGAATTTGAATCTGGACCAGTGTATCGTATGTATGGAGGCAAGAGACTTGTCCACTGGATCTTCAATGGATCTCCAAAATGAAAGTGTTTGTGATTTACATATCATGTTTTTATAATTTCAGGAGGAGGATATGCAACAGCAGATTATTAGAGAAACATTTCATCTAGTCTCAAGAAGAGATGATAATGTTTGTAACTTTCTTGAGGGAGGATCGTAAGTATACTTGTTGAAAGTATTAGTAATAGACCAGGAAAACTGTTAAGCCTAAAAAGACCTTAGTGGCATGTGAGATAACAAATTATTAAAGACCTATGATTACTCACCGGCATGTTATATATTACAAGGAAACAAATATAACAATTTAATGCTAAACGATTTAGTAAAAGCGTGAATACCCACTCACAGAGCAGTGTAAGGCGAGCAGTAATCGCAATTTATTCATAGCATATTTTGGTTGTACTTGTTTGTGTTATATGATCATAACTAGTTGTTGTTGTGGTAGATATAAATATAAATATAAATATTTCTTTAAAAAATATGCAATGAATCACAAGTTAAGTCCATGTAGCTGACATCCTTTCTCGGCTTCAGATTGTGGGCTCCATGACTTCGGCTGTGATTTTTGAAATAGGTGTATATTCCAAACTTATTGTTTTATTTCCAGATTGATTGGAGGATCTGACTTCAAGCTGGTCTACAGACATTATGCAACCCTATATTTTGTCTTCTGTGTAGATTCATCTGAAAGTGAATTGGGAATTTTAGATTTAATACAGGTATTATGCCAAATTATGTTAGTCAAAATATGAGGTCTAAATTTAGTGTCTTGATATCTTTGAATATAAATTTTTCCATTCCTCTTCTCTCACTCCTAGATGTACATCTATTTGAATTTCATAAATTTAAGTTGTTCATGGCAATGTATAGTTCTATTTAGAAGAAAATGATAGTATGAGTTCAAAAATTAACACTTTAATGAACAGTGAATTATGTTATAGACCTAATCAAAATATGGCGGACTCCCATTGTTCTTGGCTGGCTATCCCCATGTTCATATTGGAACATGTATGAGAGTCTATCCAGTCAAAAACAAACGTTATTCAAATTCAATGTTGACCATTAATTTTTGATGGCAACCTTTTCTAAAATGCCTCAACAATTATTCAATTCTATTCGTTTGTCACTAAATATTATACATGAAATGTGTAGAAGTATTTGCCTTTGTGTGCTAATGATTTGAACACTTGCCAGTCAAGCAAGATAATCATGAAATTTACACTGGATGACACTACTATATTCATTGATGATAGTATGACATCACTATGGTCTTGACAATGAAATTGTCAAAATCTTTAATTATTTCTGTTTTTGTGCATATATTGTCTATAATGAAGAAATAGAAAACAAGGCAACATGCTCTATGGAGTTATAGAGCACACAGGAATTTTAAGAAGACGAGAGAAGTGTTAGGAGAAGCATGACGCGTAGCGGTGTGCTTCTCAACGCTTGTTGAGTCTTCTTAAAATTCCCAAGTACTCTTTAACTCCATAGAGCACTGCTGCCGAGTTTTCTATTTCTTTTATAAAATATTCCGTAGTTAAAATCAAACAAATTGACGCTCCATGCACTGTTGGGTTATAAAGAACGCTTCTCAGCCAATTAGAGCACTCGATTTATATCAAATATTATATAATGGTGTGTTTGATAACTATTATTCTATTGTAGGTGTTTGTAGAAACGCTTGATAAATGTTTTGAGAATGTCTGTGAATTGGACCTGATCTTCCATATGGACAAGGTGAGATGACAATTACAACATACAAAACTTCTTTTTTTCCCTTCTACACTAAACCCTTTCTGATGACTTGCTCAGGGGTGGATCCACTGTAACTGTTGGAATCAAAAATGGGTGGGCCAGAAATCATCTTTACAGAGAAAACCTTCAAGATCATTAACAGTTTTTCTATTTTGCAATGTTTAAAAAAACATATTTTAAAATGGGGGCCGCAGCACTGTCAGCCTACACCTGAATCTGTCACTGTTGCTTATTACATACAGACTTTTGTAGAAATGTTGTTGCTCACTTTCTCTATCTCAAAATTTTCAATCAGCTACTTTGGAGATGTGCTTTTGTGATTTTTCACTTGTAGTAATCAAGCCTGCCAACGTTTTTTCAAAGGAATGCACATTATTAACTTTGAAAGTTATGAACTGAGAAAACCATAATATCACGAAATCAAAAGCCGAATCCCAAAATACTTGAGGCTAATTCATGAGCTAAACATTGTTTAGCTCAGTGCCAAAGCCTTTTTATCTGTAAAATTACAATCACCTCACTAGCGTCAGTCTTTCCTCTAGTTTCTGATATTATTAATCCACTTTATTTGACCTCCTACCAACATATGTGGCGTCATAGCTAAGTTGGTAGAGCATTGCACCGGTTCTGCAAAGGTCATGGGTTCAAATCCTGTTGAAGTCCCAAATTTTTTTCTGGCTTCTGTAATTGCAATTACTTTAATTGCATTACTCCGCAACGATCATATACTCATACACAACTGTATTTGTTTCTAGGTTCATAACATTTTAGCAGAAATTGTAATGGGTGGAATGGTTCTAGAGACAAATATGTCTGAAATATTAACACACATTGATGCACAAAATAAACTGGAAAAATCAGAAGTGAGTACCTTTTAGGATATTTACAAAATATATCAACCAATAATATTCATTGATAGTTTGACACTTTAGACATTCATTTTCTAATTCATCCATCCATTCATGTATTTATTCAGTAATAATTAAATTATTAACTTTTCATTTATTCGTTTGATCATTCAAAATTCATTCACATGTGTTCATTTATTCAGCTATTTCTGATAAATAATGATTTTGTTTATGTATTCAGATTTATTCAACTTAGATATTTATTTATTATTTATTTTATATTTAGTTTTGATTACTTATGTATGTATAGACCGAATTGAAATATGATGTCCACTTTTAATAACTATTTTTCCTGACTGGCTAGCCTCGTGTTCACGTTAAAACACAATGGAGTTTTCACATCTACGTGAGGCTAGCCAGTCAAACATAATGGTCATTAAAATTTGACGTCATATTTCAATTCGGTGTATGTATGTAGTTAGTTATCTGTATACATGTAGTTTCTGTGATTGATTTATTGATTTATGTTTATTCATTCTTTCATCTAAACTGTATTCATGTTTTCATTTATTCATTCATGTTTCGATTTTCGATTTTCATCATTTAGTCCACTATTCGTTTATTCAGCTATGCTATCTATTCAACTTTTATAAAAGCATAAATATACATGCCTATGTTCATCCTTTCCCATTTCACTCATTCATTTCCCATTTTTTCTTTCCATTCAGATTTCCATCAGTGCGGCACCACAAAAAGCCATATCAGCTGTAAGAAACATGAGCCCAAACCTACACAACCTATCAAAACCCAACCTAACACTACCCTCAATGCCATCTCTACCAAGAGTAAATCTCTCATCATTAGCAAATTTTAAGCCATAGAATAATAATTATATAATAGATTTAAAAATTAATAATTATACATTGTGGAAAGGGTTATTTTTTGAAATGAAATGAATTGCCACTGAAGTTACCGAATCTCAGGAGAGTCAAAAATGAATTTTTAGTTAAAGGGGTTTCTCTCATTTAGAATATGAAATGGTGATGTCTGTAGAGAAGGCATTAGTAGTGGATGGTATGGTGTATATGACCAATGTTAATAACTTTCGTTTTTGACTGGCCAACCTCGCATACTTGTAAAAACTCCACTGTGTTCCAACATGAAAATGAGGCTAGTCAGTCAAGAACAATGGGAGGTCACTGTATTTCAATTCGGACTGTTCATCTTTTCTCCAAGCATAGTAGTTTTGTTAAGTGATATATATGAACTGTAAATCCAAGATGGAAATGAATTATGTGAATTACCTATATGAGAAGTTGCAGTAAAATTTATTGTATGGAATATACAGTGCCACCTAATATCATTGATGGCACAGTTGTTTTCTGACTACTGTGTTCAGTAAACGCAAACAGGACGCTGTATGGATGCGAAATAGACATGGCTAATGCGTGGCCTTGTATTACTGTTTTTTTAATCATAGAATTTATAGAGTGCATGTACATTGTAATGTATAGTTTTCTCTGAAACTGTATGTACACACCATGAGTGCTCGTTGTGTACTGAATTTACAATGGTTATTCACAGACCAGTCATTGTGAATTCCATACGGAATCCTTGCAAACATTGTATGTATTGTCCTTTCTTATAAATGAGTAATAAATATTATTGTACAAATAATGGACAGACATCTAATGTTCACAAAAATGGAAAAGTTCACAATAGTTATTCTCATTCATAAAAATGAAAACTAGCATGTAAACTAGTATAGTCTGCGTCAGTGTTTGATATAAATGATAGGTTATATAATGAAATTTGCCGAACACTGTAAAAAATGTTAACTTAGCTTTTTCCCTTAGTTGGAGTATTCATAAGAATTATTTTTTAGATTTATATTGGTGTTGCTTGTTCAAAATCATTGAAAAAAATCATTTAGCATTCTTATTGTTTGTATTTGAAATGCCCCATAATTCCTTTCCATCTTGAAATGATCTGTTCACAACAACTTTGTTGATATTAGTGCTTACTGCAGTTTTCAAAGGGGAAGTATGTTTATATTGTATAGTATTGGCAGATAAAACAGGATCGGGGCAATGGACTGTTGTAGCTTCCTCCATAGGCATCTTTGGACTTTCTGGGTTTCCTGTGTTAAGAACAAGAGGGGGACTAAAACTCTCGCCTAGTCCCTCTCTAATAGAAGCACAGGAAACCCGAATCCAAACAATCCAAAGCCTAGATCACAGAGACGCTTGCGGAGGAAGCTAGGACTGCTGAAAGTAGAAAGAGACGGTAAAATTGTCTACAATAATTTAGAAGGATAGGATAACTACAATCTTGGACAAAGAGAGAATGGTTTCATGATTGATTGCATCAAACTTCAAAGATGCGCTCTCAAGACCCCATCCCCTCCCCCTGTGTCAGTTTTGATCTGGCTGAGTCTGAACATGCTCCAGCCTTTCTGCAACATGGATTTCAGGGAGGAGGGGGTACATTTTATGAGCCAAAGAGCGTTTTTATTGTGTTTTTTTTTATTCGTGAAACACATTTTCTCAACAATTCTGCCCAATATTGTAGACGGAGGTATGACTTTTACATCTCATCGCACCTCACCCATGCATGTTCCTGTCTTGTTTTGAACTGCAACTCGGTTTTATCAAAACAAGTTAAACTATTGTATTAATGACAATATATTAACATTCTGCATGTCGAGAATATATTTGTTTTTTTATTGATATAGTTCGGATATTTGTAATAGGAGCAGCAGTAAAGTATTAACTTTCTATGGTCTTGAGTATTTGGTTTCCCTTGTGTATTGTTACTGAAGCTGTTCCAGTTGAGTGATATAGTGACTAATAGTCACTAAATAAAAACTATTAGTTAGTAACTATTTAGATTTTATTTCATGGACATAGTGTAAGCACTCTACAAACAAAGAGGGAAATGGAAGCTAGGCTAAAACACGTACAATCAAAATATGCTATGAATAAATCGATAACATAAAACGAAATACCGACATCCTTTGCAGGCTTTAGAGTGCCGTAGTTTCGATTTCGACAATGATTTTTAAAATAGGTGTATATTTTCACGTGTCACACGTGCACAAGTTGCAGCAACATGTCGCCTAGTATGATGTTTGCCCGCCTTAGATTTGCGCAATGCAATGAAATACAAAATTATTATTTATCAATCATATGCTGTCGATGCTTAGCCTTAGCAACGAAACTTGAGAATTGAAACGTGATGGAAAGAGATTGAATTATCGATAATTCACACAATAGAAATGTACACCAATTGCATCCAATCATTCGACGTACTTTATGCAATTTATCGAGTAATCTTTGTGCAATTTATCGAGTAATCTCATTTTTGCTTTGTGCAAATTATCGAGTAATCTTATTCTTCAATATGCAATTTATCAAGTAATCTTATTCTTGTTTGGAGTATGAAATATCGGATTCGCGATGTGCCTTTACATGCATGCAAGAGTACGAAAGTGGAGAGTTTCAAGACAGTACTTCATTTGATTTCTCATCCTAAATTAGTCAAAACGTAAAGAAATACCAATATGAAACAAATGCATACATATAACTCAGGGGCAGAAATTTGTCAGGGGGTGTCCATAATTGCATACATGTCCAATACACACGACTAGATTCCAATGGAATCTTACCTTTTTCCATTGGAATCTAATGGTGAGTCAAATAGGAAGGTTTGGGCTTCCTGTGTTAGGATTTCATATCAATATTCGTCGGGTTGGAGTTCCTGTCTAGAATCCACCATTAGAAAACTGAAATCTTTGAAATTCTAATGGTGAAAGCAGCACCATTACATTCCAATGGAATTCTAATGGTAAACGAAAAACTGTTTGGGCTTCCTTTGTTATTCACCGTAGTTTATTCGTGGGATCCCTGTGTCAACTTCGTTCTCTCGGCCCACCACCATTAGAGTTCTAATGGTTCCAATGGTTCTAGTGGTGACATCACCGCCGTATTTCACAACAAATATATTTGTAAACAGCAAGAATACACAACATGACGAATCATAATCACTATCCTCGTCTTCTCCTTTTGAAATTATCTATTTTATAAGCCATTTGCACGAAATCCAGCACTCGACCCGACCACTGCTAAAAAAGGTATTAACCTTACTATAAATCCCTCACGTTATACATCATTATATCTGTAAAGTTTATGTCGTTTTCAAACGATTGGAACGGAGTTTAATAATCACCTTTACTAGTAGCTCGTGGATACGGTTATCCAACCAACTTCAATCATTATAACTTTGTGTCGTTTTCGAAATACTGAAGCGGACTTACTCGCCTAGCTTAAATTTACTAGTAGATCGCGCGGTTATCTATTATAATAATATATGTCGTTTTCAAAACACTCAGATCACTACAACTATTTAGTACTAATTAGTACTACTTGTTTCACGGGTATAATGTTTGTACTCTAGTGTCATTCACCAACTTTAATATATACCTATTTTAAAAAAGGTTGTCATCGCCAAAAGCGATAGGCGATAGGCGATAGGTCATTCCAAGATCCAAGTGCACTATGTGTATAATCTAAATTAAAAGCTGTGTCTTCTGGGCACATTTTCAGTACTTCGACAACACATATAACTCTCAAGTGGAGATCGTTGTTTAGTGGAGCTGGCATGATTGAAAATTTCATGACTTAGGATTATACCCATAGTGCACTTGGGTCTTGGAATGACCTATCGCCTATCGCTTTTGGCGATGACAACCTTTTTTGAAATAGCTGTATACACCTTTTCATCCAAATATCAGAACTTAGGATAGGTTTACACGGTATCGGATGAATTTTTGACCGGTCAAAAGATTATCCTGGACATGCTGTACACACGGAACCGAACAACATTTTCGTTCTGTTCAGACGTATATTTGATCGGCTAGGCGTCCAAATTATTGCACGTTTAGCGTGGTCCCATGTGAACGGAATCCCTAAGCCGATGTTTTTTTGACGGGACAAAAATTCGTCCGCTACCGTGTAAACGTAACCTTATATCAATATTAAATTTTTGTTTAAATATTATCAAGGCATACTGAATGACAGAGATTTGAACATTGATGAAGAAACAAGTGAACAAGAGCAGAATCCAATTGCATACACTCCAGGCCCGTTAACATCACTGATTAAATCAATCTTACTGACAAAAAGTAAGGTGCTTTCATTCAGTGTTCTTACATTGAAAGGGAAGTTTAAAACTACAATCAACAAAGAAAATGGCAAAATCCTGACAAAGACAGTAATAGAAGAATTGACAAACCTTGGGATTGGAAGAGTAGATACATTCACTATTCAAGGAAATAAAACAGAGGTAAGTAAGATGAAAGAAAATACTACTGATATTTAATAAAAAGCTGCCCCTATATATCGAAAATATATTTTTGTCAAAAGCTATCTACCTAGCTTATAAGCCCTTATGGTTATTTCAGATAGCTTGTAGCGCCTATTTAAGTCTCTAATTATATTCGTAGTTCTTTTTTATTTCATTATTGGTAATTGATTAACGATTGTTGTTGTTTTTGTTATTCAATAGAGATGAAAGATATTCTTCAATATTTTACAACTCATATTGTATACACATAATATACCATCTACACATCACCACGCTTTCTTTAGAATCTATAGGGTTGTTGAATCGATCCATAGAGAAGAGCAATTTTATATTCATAATATCATGGTCATAAGGTCATTTTTTTAAAAATCCCTTTCATTATGAAATTCATACCTGGCCTGTGGTAAATAGGTCATTTACCATATGGACAATGATCTCTTTTAGATGTTTCCTTTTTTCAGTTATATTTATTGCTTCATATAGGACTAACAATGATCATCCATAATATTTCTTATACATTTTTCACTATAAGGAAAATGGCGATGCCTGTTATATAATAACAGTTTTTCAGTAACTGGTTAGATAATTATACATAATTGCATTATCCTAAATAAGGGATCAACATCGAAAAGTAAACTTCAAATTTAAACATAAGCTGAATATCAATTAAAGTCTAAACGTCCAGCATACAATATTATATTGGTCATAGAATAAACATAAAATTTTGTAGCCAAACTGATGACATTATTTTCACCGCCATTAGAACATAAAAATCAGATAAAAAAAAAGAACTAGTTGTAAATAAGATGGAATTGTAAACTTTGGCCAAGTTCGAAGAATTTGGAAGTTTAAATAGAAAAATTAGTCAAACCTTGTCGATTTCAGGTCCGTTTTTGGCCACCGTGTATAATTTACATACACCACTTCATTAGCTTTCATTCATTTCTCTCATATTTTTTAGGTTTATTTCTTTATCAAAGAAGAGCCACCTATACAACAGGATGAAGCTATCAAGTTCTCAAGAAAGCTCATTCCCTTAGGAATAAGCTTAAAAGCTTATGCCGAATCCCACACTATAGAGGGTGAAGAATAGTAAGTGCAATTTTACGACTTTTTACAATTATCAAACTAAATTAATGCACATTGAATATGGTCATAAATTTCAAACGTTAATCCTCTTCATTAGTTTCTTTATTTTTGTATACAATAATATCTATCATCAAATAATAGTAACAATAAATACATCTTGAGTACATTCCAGACAATTACTTTCAAGTAACAATTTTTAATTCATTATTTTTCAAAAACATTTCTGCTTTGGGTTAATTAATGCTATTTCATTTTTAATATTTCTCGTTCAATCAAAAGACGATATTTTGGGACGCTGTTATCTGATCAGTACGCCTTGACATTGGTTATTCTCAGAAATATACAGATATTTGTATATGGTATCCAGCAGTACTACAGGCAGATATGAAAATAAACTAACATACAAACATCTGTATCTTGGTGATAATAACACTGTATCATATTCACTATTTATCGTCATCTAGATAATTTCGGTGCAAAATATATTTGAATTCAGAAATCATTCCCTAACCCTTATTTTTTTAACATTCACAATGACTGTAAAACATAACATATATAACATAATGATTTTAAACAAAGTTATAATCATTTTCATGTTTTCTTTTATTTGTAGTGAACGTCACAACACTGATTATCTGAAGAAAAAGGAGAATGTGTCATCTTCACCAAATAAGAGGCCAAGACTAGAATAGAGATAACTTCAAATCAAACTTCACTTTCTTTCTGGATGCATTGCATGCGCTCAGTTTCATACAAGCTATCAGCTCCTATTTTGGGGCTTGGTTTATTTTCTTATCTGAAATTCAATTTCTAATTAAGTCGCAAAGAGGCAGGAAAGGTTTATATAAATACAGAACATGCATTTCACAGATGGCTACAATCATTGCAAAATTGTTGGGACATCGATTTCGATTTTGTGTTAAATATATACAAAATCTATCAATTTTATTTGCAAGCCTCCTTCCCCTCTAAGCAATGTTGATTGGTCTTTCAAATGACAACCGTTTCACATTCCCACAATTCAACAATGAAACGGGTGAGAGGTTTCCCGAAAAAATGATGGTGAAATATTTTCATATCATGTTAAAACCACATAATGTCCCAAGGTATTTTGAACATGATTGTCTAGCTCTTTGTAAAATGCATTCTGGTCTAGATTTCTACTTTAAATTTAATTTACTACAATAATTCACCCAAAAGTTTTTACATTTCTATTCAACAAATCAGATGCAATTGAAAAGAGAAAAATCTCTGACTACATGTTCTTTTTTTTTTCATTCAGATCTCAGTTTTCTTTTGAATTCTTTAGTTCATAATTCTAGTCTTCCACGAAAGTATGATCGCAGCTAAAACAAATGATTCTCATAGTTTCATTAAGAAAACAGTGACTTTAATTTTAGCTAAGTTTTCCTATATCTGACATTTCATATATTCTTTCACATCAGATCTCACTTACAGGTGCCTGTTCTCTATAGAACTTAGATTTTCATAAATATGAATGTCAATCTTCTGTTTTTCAAAGACAACACGTACCTAAAATTGTTCATTGCAAAAGAGGGATCAAATCGTTAATTATATATTCAGACTGTGCATGAAATGGGTTACATCAACTCTGATCGACAAAAAGGATATTAATAATAACACAAATACAATATTGTTTTCCATTACAATAATATGTAATTCTAACAATTTATTCCTAATGCCGATAAGCTATATGCCAAGTTCTTTTATGGAATCAACATTCTGGTATATCTCGTACTAGCTCGAGCTCTGCATGATTAGTTGATGACACATAATCAGGACTAATATTCTAATGACCGGTCATCATTTTTTCTATGCTGGAACAATCAATCAATCCATCAATCAATTTATTCATTCTCAGTCATTGTTACAAATGATATAAATAATATTTCTAAAATTACAATTATTAGGTAAGTGTAATAAATGATCAAGAATAGGAGTCTAGAAAAAGCACGATATGCTTATAGAGTATAGACCCCTGATATAAAACTACATTGATTTCAAATACAAATTGTAGATAATATATTTAAATAATCGATTGGTATAATCATAAGTAAATTGATAATTGCACTCTGTGATTTGTAATTAGATTTATGAACTGTAACAAATATAATTTTCTATTTCACTTAAAATTTATCGAGTTACATAATTTCAAATCTATTTTAATTCTCATTGATATATTGTAATAATAGTTCTTCTTTAATTAATTTTTTGAATCTATTAATAGTTTTGCAATTGACTTGTAATTTTCTGTATTTGTTCCATATTAACGGTCCCATATAAGAAATTGAAAATTGACTAAGCTTAGTTTTTCTTGAAGCAGTATGATAATTAGAAGATTGCCTTGTGTTATGACAATGAATTTCAGAGTTAAGTTTAAAAAATGGTTTGAATGTTTCAGGTAGCTGGCAAGTATTAAAAAGATACATTATCGAAGCTATGTTTAGTGTAGTATTGTCTTCTATTTTGAGAATGGAACGTCGCCTTGAGTTAATTTGTTTTGAGAATCTAATCACACAAGGTGAAAACAAAAGCCTACTTCTATTTCAATAACTTTAAATTAAGTAGAAGCTCTACTTAGCGGGTATTCCATGGGCCAGAATTCAGAAAGTCATGTATGAACTAAATTAGGCTATTTGAAGCGCTTACTTGATTAGCATTCGTTAACATCCTAAATGGCTAGCATGGTATACAATAAAGAATCTATAAACCAAAGATCTTAATCCAATTTGACTAGAAACACATCTTTCTTTTCACATCATATATAGTTGGGAGTTAATGACCTTATTTTTAGCATACTTTTACATACTCCCTTAGTCCAAGTGGTAGAGGTGATCGGCGGAGATTTTGAAAATGACCCCTAAAAGGTACGCACAGATACAAATAAAGCAGAGAAAAAAATTACCCTTAGAACTGTTTTTTGAGCGAAATCTCTAAATGGACCCTAAAAGGTACGCACTGGCAATATTTTAACCCTAAAAGGTACGCCGATCACCCTTACCACTTGGATAAAGGGAGAACAACCCCGGGGTTAGACTAAACTACTTCATAGTACAACCTATCCCGTAATACATTTTTAGCATCGAAACTATTCATTCTTCTTATAATAACTACAGGTTTCTAACATCTTTAGCTCAATTATATTTAGTTTCATAGTAGTTTATGTAGATGTAATGTATTATCTATTTAGCTGTGTAAGCAGTCGATATAATTACTAAAACATTTTATAAACTATTAAAGACTCCATAGCTAAGTCTTATAATAATCATCTGTTAGTATAATCCTAACCTAAGGTCTAACTTTCATTTTAATGTCTTACACAATATAGTAGTTCATTATTCAGTCTGTTAGTAAAGGTCATCACCACATGTTGCCTTAGCTAATATCACAATTTAACCTATAGCTTTTAAGTAGTAACCTTACCTACATGTTGCTATTCCTATAAGTAATCCTTAATGTTCATGTTTATCCATATGCAGTTATTAAAACCATATAATTCGATATATTCATGCTAACCATAATTGTACATACATAACCCATTGAAGTCATAGGTATTCAGTTTCATTGTCATCACGTAGTTTACTAATCTCAGGTCACATAAGACTGTGATATTATTTTTATTAGAATCTGGGGGAGGTAGGATTGCAATTTATAAACGACTAATGCGTTCCCCCAAAGACATCTTGCTCAGATCCAAGCTCTTAAAAAAGAAAAAGGTGGTAGCCTTTGGGTAGTTAGGTAAAGTATGTAGTATGGAAAAGTTTAAAAATGCGAGCCCTGGATGCTACAAATATATCAGCTAATATATTTACTGTATTTAAAAATGACTGACTTTGAGATAGCAAAATGGGAGAATAGGAGATTTAATTTGAAAAATCAACAATACGAAAATACGAGACTTTCATGAATTAAAACGAAGAAAATGCGATACTTTGACTTTTTGGAATAAAAAAGAGGAAAATACTATACTATATATACTAAAAGTACACTACGGTTTATTTTCAGACAAAAAGTGAATAAATACCCCGTAAGTAGGCTCAACAAAGTCGCAAAGTGCTGTGCGTTGGAGTTGAAATAAAACGTAAATTATAACCGACTTTCAAAAGTTTAATAAAATCGCTATGAATTTCAGAGAACAAAATTATGTACAAATGGAAAAGAAAAGAGAAACAACGTGCAAGACCTCTCTGGTCGAAAAGTAAATCTTCCACAATCCGTGCAGCGAAAAAAACAAAAACCTCCACAAAAATATTGCCATCCAACCCCTCCCCAACTTCTAATGGCCCACCCCTTAGATTATCTAGGCTATTAGTATTCTTTAGTCTATTTGCTAGAACAGAATTAACTACCATAACTATGATTTATTTTAAATCATTTGTAGTAGTGATTCTACATACCACTATATTGTATCTAAGTTTAATGATTATATACCGAATCTTGTATAAGAGTATTGTCTTAGAGCTTCGCGTTTATTGATTTCTAATCAATTATGATTTCATTCTTTAATACAATTGGCTAACATGCAATCCTCAGATCTCATTCGTTTTCACTGGTCTCACGTTTCGCACTGTTAGATACAGTCAATTCAAAAAACAATGTCGTGAATAGGCTTCAAGTCTGCGCGTCGACTAGACCGCAATGTACCATGGGTAGAAATCACCTAAGCGGCAAATTATTCGATGTACCCCCTTTGTCCAAGTGGTAGGGGTGATCGACGCACCGTTTATGGTAAAAATATTTCCTGTACGTACCTTTTAGGGTTCTTTTAGCGTTCTGGCTCAAAAATCAGTTACGTAACATGATTTAATTCGTACCTTCAGAGTCATTTTTACTCGGTTTTATAGATCTGTTGGCGTAAAAACCATACAAGGCTTTATGAGTTATTTTTATCGGTGCGTATTTTAGGGATCGTTTTAAAAACCTCGGCCGATCACCCCTACCACTTGGACAAAGGGAGTACCCCCGGGACTATTTTCCTCATAATCATATCTTTCTATTTAAATAGTTAATTTTTATTCAATATGACATATATAGCTAGTATCAATTTAATTCATCTTATACCAGTATACCTTTTATATTTGTACTGTATTATATTGTATTGTACTGTATTGAAATAGTTGTATTTATATCAGGGTGGGGAAGAGGGGGTACCGATCACGAATCACGTGCCTTTTGTCATGATTTCACGGATCACGGAGTAACGGAAAGCGTTTTCACGAATCACAGTTTTAAAACTCGCGATGTAAACTCTATTATTTCTACTAGGCAACGGTTTGCACTTATTGGGCAGATAATCAATATTAACTGGATCTAACAGATATACAAAGAATAACACTGCTAGCAAATAATCCTTTCAGTAGTGCCTAACCGTTTATATGAAAAGCTTTCACGTTTTCACGGAGTACCAATTCTGTAATCACGAGTCACGACAGTGAAAATCTGTAAATCACGGGTCACGGGCGAAGATTATTTCACGGATCACGGCTTAAACATTTTGCTAATCACCATGAGAGAGAAAGCAAAAGGAAAGGGTTCTCTGCGTAGGAGGCTAGTAATCACTGTTTATGACAGAAAAAAACAAATTCGTATACCCTGTTTATGACAAGGAATAATAAAAATGGGACCCTGTTTATGAAAGTTTAGGACCCTGTTTATGCCGCGAAAACGGGCTAAATTTCACGAAAGACGAAAGACCGCGCTGCTCATCGTATTACCTAATTAATATACCTCAATATGACAAAAAAAAAATAAGGAAATGGGGAAATGGGGTAAAAATATACACTGTTCATGACAGAAAACTCAAAAACCCATACCCTGTTTATGACAAAAAGCTCGATAAATCATACCCTGTTCAGCAGATCATCCCCGTATGATAAATATATGGGAGTACTCCCCCCCCCCCCCCCCCCCCCCTCGCGTCGATTAGCTACGTCGGGATTAAAATTATAATTTAATCCATTATCTAGTTCAAAAAACCCGATTTTAACGATATATTTCACAATTTGGGACTACGTGCCTGAAATATATACCTTTCATTCAAAATAGTTACCACTAGAACGCTTAGATTCCATTGGAAAAAATGAGTTTCCGTTGGATCCAATGGATCCATTGGAAGGGTCATAGATGATAAGCCCTCACACAATGACGTCAGCGAAATTTCACACAGGAATACCAACAATAGAAGTGCACTATTAGAACAAGTAGAATAATTAATATTCCATTGGAATATCATTTTTTCCATTGGATCCATTGGATCCATTGGAATGACTTTTTGGCAGGCTCTTCTTTGGGCAAGCTAATTACTTATGCATATTCCACAGGAACCCCAACAAGAGAAGTGCACCATAAGAACAACTAGAATAATTCATATTCCATTGGAATATCATTTTTTCCATTGGATCCATTGGAATGACTTTTTGGCAGGCTTTCTATAGCTAGCAGGCTAATTACTTATGCATATTCTACAGGAATCCCAACAATAGAGCTGCACCATTAGAACAACTAGAATAATTCATATTCCATTGGAATATTAGTTTTTCCATTGGATCCATTGGATCCATTGGAATGACTTTTTGGCAGGCTCTTCTTGGGCAAGCTAATTACTTATGCATATTCCACAGGAATCCCAACAATAGAAGTGCACCATTAGAACAACTAGAATAATTCATATTCCATTGGAATATCATTTTTTCCATTGGATCCATTGGATCCATTGGAATGACTTTTTGGCAGGCTTTCTATAGCTAGCAGGATAATTACTTATGCATATTCCACAGGAATCCCAAAAATAGAGCTGCACCATTAGAACAACTAGAATAATTCATATTCCATTGGAATATTATTTTTTCCATTGGATCCATTGGATCCATTGGAATAACTTTTTGGCAGGCTTTCTATAGCTAGCAGGCTAATTACTTATGCATATTCCACAGGAATCCCAACAATAGAGCTGCACGATTAGAACAACCAGAATAATTCATATTCCATTGGAATTTTATTTTTTCCATTGGATCCATTGGATCCATTGGAATGACTATTTGGCATCCTCTTCTTGGGCAAGCTAATTATTCATATTCCACAGGAACCCCAACAATAGAAGTGCACCATTAGAACAACTAGAATATTTCATATTCCATTGGAATATCTTTTTTTCCATTGGATCCATTGGATCCATTGGAATGACTTTTTGGCAGGCTCTTCTTGGGCAAGCTAATTACTTATGCATATTCAACAGGAACCCCAACAATAGAACTTCTGTGGACAGCTAATTACTTATGTATTTTCCACAGTAATCCGAAACTTTGATATACAAAATGTGTTTTGGTATTTAGCTTCCTGCTCTCAATGTCACTTCAAGAAACCCATCGGCCCATCCACATATGGCTTCCAATGGATCCAATGGATCCAATGGTTCCAATCGTCAGTGTGATGCTCAAAACATTTTTTTACCTACATAAATATTTTAAGACTCCATCAACCAAAACATGCAGGATCACAAATAGGAAACCCAAACAATTTTTACAATCCATCATTAGAATAACTAGAATAATTCATATTCTATTGGAATATCCATTTGGCAGGCTATGCTAGATCTCTGGCAAGGTAATTACTTATGCATATTCCACAGGAATCCCAAAAATAGAAGTGCACCATTAGAACAACTAAAATAACTCATATTCCATTGGAATATCATTTTTTCCATTGGATCCATTGGATCCATTGGAATGACTATTTGGCAGGCTCTTCTCTGGCAAGCCAATTACTTATGCATATTCCAGAGGAATCCTAAACATGGCATTGCAATGAGATTTATTAAACCATTGTTTCTAATCGTCAATATGATTGCGTAAAAAAAATTGACTTGAAATTTTTTTAACAAGTTTGCGGCTTCTATATTAAACGTCACAACCAGGAAAGCCGAATAAATTTCATATTGAAAAGTTGGAATTCCTGTGCCTAAGGTAACTGCAATGATGCAATCTATGTTAATCCGATGAATCCATTGCTTCAAATTATTGATACATTTGGATTCAAAAATTTTTTGACACTTATGGATTTTCATCAATATTTTTCAGATAAAGCACAATAGTAAAGACTCTTAGTTAAACTTCCAGCATCATTTAGGTACTTGGGTACCCTATACCTATGCCAAAGTACATTTATCTTCTGACCACTAGAATTCCAAAGTATTCCAATGGAAACTTAAAAACTCCATTGGAATCTAGTCGTGTGTATTGGACAACCCTCTATATCAGCATCAAGGAAATCACAAAGAAAATATTGTTTCAGTTCAGTTGGCGCCATATATAGATACGAGCCAGCTAGAATTGGCATTTTTTCACGTTGGCATTGTTTCAGTTCGATAACGGATATCTGGCGAAAAAATACAAAATATTGTTATCACATATACAAAGGTTCAAATATTATCAGCAGATTCCAATACAGGTGATGATTTTAAGGACTTTTTATTATCTGATAATGACGGTATAATTGAAAAAGCTATTACTACTGGCAATGAGTTCCTGTCATCGATCAGATCTAATGCATTCGGTGTTGGCTTGCCCTGTGATATATAGATCTGCTCAGTGCTAACCAGGCCGGATAGCGGTGGCTGATTCAGTAAAATCCTGCGATTAATTGGCGGTAAGGTTCATGTATGTTTATTTATTTGCTATGTTTTTCATCTATCTAGGCTCGAGTTTGTTTTGTTTAAGCCTAATCCTCGATAGCGCGCATGTGAAGCTCGCTTCAATCTTAGTACAGCTCGTAGTATATAACCGGCAAGTCCTTCATTACTTTTTGTATAGCCTAAGCCTCGATAGCCCGCAAATGCAAACCATGTACGTGTGATATTCGCCTGTATTTAGTACAGCCCGCAGTATCATAACCGACAAGTTCTTTATTGCCTAAGCTACGATAGCATGCATGTGATATATCCCGTTGTATTCAGTACAGCCTGTGGTAAAGCGAGGAAGCACGTATCAAGAAACATTAGGTGTGGCTTCTACTCTTTGACCAAACGTATCTGCAATCTGTATTAGCTAAAGCTGAGCAATCATTAACTCATATATATATCGCACACATGCATAATCTCTTGCACAGCCGCACTGATTTTAGAGCCACATGCACCTAGGCCTTTGACGCTCTTTTCCAAAGACTGAAAAACATCTAACGTATTATCGGGCGTGCTATAATTTTCAGGTGTATACGCAATATACAGCAAACCCAATACCACCTTTAATTGATAGTTCAATAGTCTCGGTCTCAATGTTGAACTCGTGCTATTCATTTAAACTCCATTCACTACTTCGGTCTCCGCTTCTATGACTCCTACGATCTACAAACTATATGCTCGAACAAACGTTGTCGTGTTCGATCATATAGTTTGTAGATCGTAGGAGTCATAGAGGTGTGTACTGGCACCTGTCCTAATTGCAAATCTTGTCCTAAAAGAGATCAGTGGAAATTAATAATAAGACGTCGTTTGGAATTAATTACCATAAACTAAGTACAATAGCAGTGCATTGGAAGTAACTGAAGGCCACACTGATCAGCCTTGCTTGTGCCTAGTCCAGCTAGATTGGATGCAACTGATTTGTGTTGTATTAAATTTGTTATAATTTGCGTGTCTGTGATTATCTATTCAACAACATTTAATTTTACTACAGTGGTACCTCTATTAAGCGGTCACCCATTAAGCGGTCCGTCCTCTATTAGGCGGCCACAATAATTCGGCCACTTTCGAAAGTCCCGAGGGTGACAGCTTAATACAGGTACCACTGTATTTTCAGTCTAAATTTCGACAAAGTTTTTAAAAACAGGTGTAAATAATCCTTAATGTTAATTCAGTACAACATGCGTGAGTGCACTCATGTAAGGCCGATATGATACCAAACTCTATGTGTGTCCTAGAGATGCCTTGGGGTAAAGGAGGGAACTCCCCCGCAAAGCAATCCCTTTCCTGTCCATCAGCCATCCAACCAATGTTACTTATCTTATATGAACACGTATATCTTATCTGGAATTAGTAAAATTATCACTGTAGTAGTCATAAAATAGTTAGTTCAAATGATAATAACTTATGTAGATTAGTTATTGATTAACTGGTTATTTACTGTATTTATAGCACATTTATTCCGCTAACATATTCCTGATGTGGTTTCTGTGCGCATTTTTGAGTTGACCTTTGCTAACTGATAATGTGTGTTAACTTGGAAAATATGGGAATATAAGATCATATCTTATAGACAAACTTTTATTAAACAAAAAAAAACCCGCATAAAAACAACCAATTTAACAGACAAACATGCAGTCAAACAGAAGCAAACAAACAAATAATCAATTAAACAAACAAATAAACAGACAATGAGAAGCACACAAATAAACGAACAAACCAAACAAACAAACAAAAGATCAGTCAAACAAACAAACAAACAAATAATCAAACAAACAAACAAATAAACAAACTGATCAAACAAACAAACAAACAAACAAACAAACAAAGGTCTAGCTAACAAACAAACTGAGACATTGAGAAGCATACAAATAAACGAACAAACAATGACAATTGCAAACGTTAACAAACAAATAGACAGACAAAAGATCAAACAAACCAAACAGACAATAAGAAATACACAAATAAAGAAACAAACAAAGAAACCAACCAACCAACCAAACAAACAAACAGACACACTGCAGAGAAACGCACATTCAAATAAACAAACAAAGAATCTTATTTTTTGAGGTTTTTATTAATTGTGATGAAATGAACTAATTAAATTTAGTTAACAGTCAATCGAAGCATTCATCGTATAACGGAAGTCACTAATGCATGGGGTTTTGATAGGGGTGTGGCAACTGATTTAAAATAGTCATGCTTTGCAGACGGGATTATCTACCAAAGCCGGAATATTTAAATTAGATTTTTTGTTTAACCAAGATGGATTATCAGCACCATCATCCTCATCACCATCATGTTTTGTCACATATCATCACTATCATCGTCACTTTCATCATCATTTTAACCATTAATCCAGCACTAGTCGAAAGCTGCGTTTAATTTGGTTGGCCCCTAATACAGTACAGCTATTGTTTGGTTAGGTTTAGGGCAATTGTTTGGAATTTAAGACTCTATTGCTTTTTAAACCAATCCTTAACGATATATATATATATAAATGTTTAGCTCATGTTTCAATTTGTTGCTGGATTGGCCAAAGGTTTCTCATCATTACTTCCATGCATTACAATCATCGCAAGCGCCAACTTCTTCGCCATGAGCTTTAATTACTCCTCGTTTGTGGTTGGAGCCCACTCACAATTTTAGGGGAAGGGCCTGGGAACGAGTTTGCGCGATCGTGTAACTTCGTCGGGCGTCTTCATCATGTTCATTATAATCATTCATCTTTCATCATCATCATATCATAATGTATATTGTTGTGCTTCCGTCATAATAAACCATCCGCCAAAAATAACAATTCTCATGGAATTTCAATTTACTTCTAATAATACACTGGTTCCAGAGGTTGCTGCCTATTTATTTGTGGTTAACCAAAGTCTAGATAACTGTCTAGCTCAACCAACCAAGTAAACCCTCTGGCCATAGCCTTTCATAGGTAAACCAATCACGATAGAGTGCGTAGACAATAGTGTCTATAGAACTTTCGGATTTCTTGTTTTGAGAGCACGTACACATTGAATTAGTAACTAACTAACTATAACATTAACTAACATTAACTAACATTAACTATATATGATCATCAATAATTAACAAATTCACTGGCGTAATTCTGCTCCTCACAGTTGCACAGACGACGTCGACAGCGTAGATAGATACCTATATTACCTGTAACTGGATTAGTGTCACAGTTGCAGTTGGATTCAAATTGAAACGTTTGACCCGCGGCTCAGTTTTATTTGCTTGCTTGGTCGTCCCGAACACTGATTACAATTCTTTGTCTCAGTATAATAGAGGTTTTAGTGGTAGCCGACATGCTGACCGAATATACGAAGTCCATGCCAGTGAAATTAGTTTAAGTCAGTTGGTAAGTAAACAAAATTTAAGGAGAAACATAATTATTCTATACTTTTCATAAACTACTTCTACAATTGAATAATTATCTGATTAGAGTATTAATTCCAAGCACTGCATGTATCTCCATTATTATTTTATGCATGTTTAGAATTATATATCCCCATATAATTTCATTGTATAGACCATATCCTATCCTATATATCCTATCGCCCTACGTACTTTATACTGATCATGAGCCATTCGTCGACAAAATGCATGTATTTGTGTATTTATTTACGTTTCTTTCCATATAGCCTGATTCAGTTGTATTTGAGAAAGGTTTTACATAGATGCTATTTTTCCCCCGCGTATTTTAAACACCTGCCTGAAACTATCTCCTCCCCCCCCCCCCCCCCCCTCCCTCCCCCCTCCCTCCCTTACCGTTACATTTTCTGCCATCGCTGCAGGTATTCTGATCTGCGCACAACGGCACGATACCAAAAAAAAAAACTAATTCTTTGTAACGAAGGCTAATGTGGCCTTTCGATCTTTTCCGAAGTTGACCTCGCACGTACTTTCGACAATTCAACTGAGTTGAGGTTGATTAAACTGCATGCCAATAATTATTTTCCGTATTGAAATATGGATTTTGTCTTTGCATGTTCATGACAAACGTTTCTGAAATAGCTATTTAGATGCAAAGATAGATAGACAATATGGTACTTATGATTCCAATGGTTCATGAAAGATACTCTGACCAGCTGGGAACACATGTTCGTCAGTCAAACGTTACATTACCCACACAGGAAGCCCAAGCTGATATCTTTCTTCGACTTTGTCAATCTGGAATCAAATCAGTGTAAAAGCTGCGTAAAGACAAGTCAACGTACACCTTTCCGTTGATAATAGATCTCAGTAAAGCCATATCAAACATAACTTTAACGCTTGTCATAAAACAATAGAAAAGAATATGAACCCATTATTATATATATCTAAGGCATTATTTACTTTTTTGGATAAAAAAATTGGTATCTACCGTTCGCCCCACCTGAAGTAACTAAACTGTTTCAAAAGAGTTATAGGCCAAAGGTTCTCTATTCAATGAAATGGTCTTGAAAGCACTTTGGCGGGTAAACTAAAGGCCTCTTTTAATCATTGCTAATCCTGTCATTGACAGTTGACTGGTGCCGATAAAAAGCGGTCTCTTTCGGTTTTAAGGCACGGATATGATCGCTATAAACACTTCTAGACGCAGTTAAAAAATCAGTCTTAACCACAATTATGGTAGGTATTTAAGCAAAGATAATTATCCAGAAACCGCAACTTGCGATCTCTATAACTGTGCTTGACCTGCATGGAATAAACATAAAAGAAACAAGACTAGACTTGTTATTTTTTATCGAACTTATTAATTTTGCCTCTGTACGTTGCTTTGATTTTCCTTTTTGTTAATTTTTGTTTGGCATGTTTTCAAATATAAATATATTTTTACACAATTATTCATGGTTTGTTCGGCAGTACATGTAAAGTTTAAATATGAATTCTTCTGCTTTTCGTTTTGGCTTATTTAAAAAAATGATTAATAATGATTGCTTTTAGTAGTTGCCGTAGCAAAAATATTATTCAATATCATTATTATTATCATCGATCATCATCATATAGAATACACCAGTACTGACGTCATCGTCATCGTCATCATCATCATCGTCATTATTATCATCATCATCATCATTATCATTATTTAATATTATCATCATCGTCATCATCATCATCATCATCATTATCATTATCATCATCATCGTCATTATTATTATTATCATCATCAAAAACAATAGAACTATCGACCACAAGAACCATTACTACCGGCACCACCATCATCCTCACAATCTTCACTATCAGGTTTTATAATATAATTCTATATACCGTACGCGTTCAGTGCGTGATTCAGTACATAACACCGGCGACTCCCATATCCAGTGGATTCTTTCTAGAATTTTCTTATCAGTTATTCTTAAATACAAGTAATTTTAATTTTATTCTGTTACCACTTAAAAAATCACGATTATAGACATCATTTCTGCCTTCATTTGTGTCAGCAGATTTTTTGCAAGCACGATCTGTTTACGGCTTTTTGACTTTGGCCCAAAATATTGGATTTAGGACAAACCGGAAATGCGTCATCACCATTAAGGGTGTAGGTACACCCGTTACGTACAAACTTGAAACAATATTTCTCAAGATAGCCCCGACTAGTCTGTACATATGTTCCACAAATAATAATAATAATAATAATATCATCTATAAAGAGTGATTTAACTTTGGCAGATTTCTCGGATCTTTTAAAGTTTTCTGTTCATTTCGAGATTAATTTTTGAAGATGTATGTTTTAGCAGTTACTGATATAAGCGGGCACATAGCCAAAGGATCAGTTGCATTTTAAGAGAACTTTAAAGAATACTACTTTAGCGTTGATTCAATCGATATCAAATTAACTTGATGCAAAATTGGATTACAGTAAGCTACACTGAACGGATCTCGACGCCCATGATACGATGCGATATACGCGGGTGCCTGCCTCGGTTTGGTGATATTTCAGTTTCGGCTAATAATTCAAAATTCAGCGAATAAAATTAGTTACATTGTAATATAACAAAGTAATAACTGAATATAGATCAGAAATAGGAAGTTAATCTGGTGTTTATAATTTGGATGAATGGAAAGGTAGGATGTATAGAAAATAGGCCTATATCAAGAATAAATAGATGAGGGATGTAGAAAAAAAATAATATATTTTATCAATTCAATGTATATTTGTGTGAAGTGTTTCAAGTTTGTAAAAGGGCATAAAAGGAGGAAAAGTCAACAAGTTTCCTGTACGGAGCAAACAGACATAATCTGTTTCTCTTAGATAAGAAAAAAGAGAAAAAAAATAAGAAAAAAAAAATCAATGAAAAAACAAAGTTGAATGATAAAAATACTGAAAAGTAAATGCAAACAAATTAACAAAAATAGCTCTTAAAATAGAAATGTTTCTATTAAAATCTCCGTTTATACTGAAGGAAAGGAAACATAGGAAAAAAGTGTTTATCAGGTTGATCAGGTTTGAAAATTGACAGGAAAAATAAGAATAAATAAAATAAATACCTATTGAAAGAAGAGGAAGTATGGGAGCAAACACAGAATAAATAGCAAAGGAAATAAAATGAACATAAAAGTCGAACTGTGGCTAATAATGAAAGTATGTTGTTATCTTGTTTAGTGTGGGCGGGATAGCGATGACATAAATTTGCTCTGTTATCGCCGGTGCGTGACAGTAGGTCGACGTTTAGACGGCAACCGATTTCCCGTCAAACTTCGCGCTTTCCGGTCAATTCTAGTGACTTCAACACTGATTGAGTGGCTTTTGAGAGCCGCGTTTAAAACGAATTTCTGTTGGGCTATTGAACGCGTGGTTGGCTTTAATTCCTTCACGTCTTTCCCTAGAGACACAAGTCGACTCAGTTTATCGATTACAGTACATCAAAACAGCTATTGATTTGAACAAAGGCGAGGGAAAATACGAGAAGTCGAGATCTCAAAACAAAAGCAGCTATAGCCGCCATCGACTGGTAAGCTTATTAACTCTACTGATCTTATTCTTTTTTCTCAGTGCTGATATTTCTAAACATGTGTTTCTCATTATAAGATCAAGCAATCTTTTAGGGTTTAACAGTTGTTTATAAAACAGTAAATTTGTATTTTTGTTCATAAGTTTTTGTTCGTGTTGCTATTATGCCAAAGGCGAGGACAGACGCCTCTAAAAGTGACCAGTCAGTTCACGTCAAATCTCAATTCAACTCTCGTCTTTCTAAGCAAATAAACTTTTGATATCTTTATAAACAACCTTTATTCATTCTGTGTTTATTGAATGGCATTTATATCGAATATTCGCTTCACTAGACGTTTTGAATAATATTATTCGGCTGGCATTTCGTTCCAGCGTGTTTATCAAATTTATTATGCCTTGATGTTTGTGAAAATATCTACATTGACCTTTCGAAATTTTTTTCAACAAACTTCCACATCTAATTTGTGATAGTAACACTGCTATTTATTAGAGACTTTTAGAACGGATTTGGCGTTGGAGTTAGCTTCTTTGTCGATTTGTACAAGTATGTGATTCAGTGTTCACAAGAAACTTGTAGAACTTCATGTTATTCTAACGGAGTTGGGTAAGATTTTTCCCGCATATTTTGCCAACATGACGACAGTCTCGTTACACACCTAACTAGGTCTATCAAATATCAACTAAATAGAGGTAAATTTAGATTTTTCAAAAGCGAAAGTATCAAAGAAGAAGAATGGTGTTTACAATTTGTCGAAGAACAAAGCCTAGTTTTTGAGATTCTTTTGTTTGTAATCTTTCGCACTTAAGCTACTTCATAACTCCGAACAAATTATAATTTCTTATATATAAACTTTATTTTACTCTTAAAACATCTAATATAGCCAATTTAAGGATTCATGTATATATATTTTGTAGGACATCACCAATTCGATTACAATATGTGCTGAAATGTACATTGTTTTGTTGTGTAAATTTCTTGTCACGAATTCGAATCTTTGAACAAGTTAGTTCCGCGAAAAATTACATCTAACTGAAAAGATTTATTCACCAAGATTTTAAACTGCTAATTTAATGGTTTTATCTCAAAACTTGAGGGCATTTTACCTGATCACTTGAAAAAAAATGCTCTTAATAATAAAATTGATTAAGAATAAATTTTACGCTGAGAGATTTTAATTGAAAACCACTCCGGTTGGTGATGAACAAATTATACATTATTTGAGTAAATAAAAAGCTTAACTCTTCCATGTCAAATGCAATTATTTGACCTCATCTTTAGTTGCTTATTTTTGCCGTGTTTATAAAAATTCAATTGGATTTAGGGCGGTTTTTTTGGTTATTCAAGTGGGGCAAAATATTTTAAGAATTCTGCTCTTATAAATGCAAACTTTAAAATTTCGTAATCTTGAACTTTTATTTTGTGTCAAAACAAGAAAGTGAAGAATAATAATATTAATGATGACCATGATGACAGTCATATGATGTCACTCATGATTTCAAGGGGTCATACCATGGATTTGATATTTGATAGTAGGATGGGTAAAATTAAAAAATATATTTTTTATTAATATATTTGACTCAAATGTCTTTGAAATTTTATTTTTGATTCACATTTTTAATCCATTATGTAACTTAAGATATATTTTTATCTTTTAAATAAATATTTAAAACTTATTATTATAAATGGAAACTAGCAAGTAAACTAGTATACTCTGACAAAGGGCTAAAGATTGAAACGTCAGTAAGGTTAAGTTTTTATGGTGTTACAATTTTATTCTATTACTTATTATTATATTTTATTACTATTTTAATATTATTATTATTTATTTATGAGAAATTTCTAGGATGTTATCTCCCAGACAATCTCTCAGAATTTACTTTCACTAGACAGTATAAGATAAGTGGAAACTAGCGAGTATACTAGTATAGGCTGTGTTGGTGTTTGATATGAACAATAGGTAATATAATGAAATTTGTAACACCGTAAAATATGTTGACTTAACTTTACTGAGGTTTCAAGATTTATCAAGTCCTGCATTGTACCACATATCATATTGCCTTGGATTATGTCTATAGTCTGACAGCAAAGTATCTTTGATAAAGCCCCCTTGACACTGATAACCAGTATTTACTCAGAACTTATCAGTCAGCTATGACATTAACAATGTACTGTGCTACATCCTAGAGGTCTTTTTGTGTGCATTTATTATTTATTTACTATAATACTTGGTAGAGGGTGACCCCTCTAAAAACTTATTTTAGCCTAAATCATGTGTCACACGTTACCCCTTGGCCACCCTCTTAGTACTGAGGTGCACAGAGGTTTAATGACATTGTTTTATTATAATTTCAGGCTATATAAAAAGACTACTTCAACAATCACTGATTTTACATTGGTATCACAACAAACTATTAACACACAAGAACAGGTCTAGGAATGGAAGACCACTATGTTATCGTCACAACCTGGAACATCCTGTGGTTTCTCTTCTCAGTTTGTGCACCTTTATCTACCATTGCTGGAATACTTACTCCAAAATGGCTTATAGGATCAATGAGTGTCCAACTACAGTCATTAAATAACACAAAAAATATAATCTCTACCCAGCACAAGATTCCTTCTATTGGAATCATTAACTGGTGTATTAACACATTTGCTGAAAAAATTGGAGGTCCGAAGGAACTTCGCTGTATGTATTACGGTGACAGCTTTGACGACATAGAGTCAGCTGAATGGAAGGCTAGTGTTATATTTCTAGTTATCGGCACATGTATTTTAAGTATTGTTGTCTTCATGTCTCTTGTTGGGTTTTGTATACAAAGCATTGGTCGCAAGTCTATTTTCACCGTTGGTGGGCTGATACAAGCTATTGGAGGTATGTTCAATAGTCTCCCCTGCAGCCATTTTTAGTCTTATTCCATTCCCCTATGGTCCCAGAAGAGAGAAGTGGAATGAGACTAAAAACAGCTGTGGGGGAGACTAGTTCAGTAGTTGTGCTTCAAAAACAAATTTTGTATTTTATACTTTATTCCAAAGTTCTCATCGATTTTGTACTATATATCATGAGTGGCCAGTCTGTTACTTGGGGTTTAGACTGAAAGTGCTTGAACACATACCAGTCATATACCCTTGATACCTTACTTGTCCATAATAGTCCTTATCACAGTTCCATTCATTGACCACAAATGATAGTTCCAAGTCGAGGTTTGAGTTGCTGCGCATGTGAAATTATAGTTTTGCTATGTGCAGCAACTGGAACCTTGACTTGGAACTATTGTTCTTGGTCACTGGACAGAACTTTGAAAAGGACTATTGACAAAGCTAAAAAGTTAAAGTAAAGTAAAAATTATTTTATGTGGATAACTTTGGTCCAGTCATAATTTGGCAGAAGATTATTCATTAAAAATTGTAACTGACGGTGCTCTCATTTTGCTCCCCTCTCTCTGTCAGTGCTCCATTTTATGGGCATTTAAAGTTACATAAAGTGTTGCAACTTCTTAAATTATATGACTTTTAAATTCCACAGGTTTGTTTCTAGTGACTGGTCTAGTGCTGTACCCTGCTGGATGGGGCAACCGTCGAGTGGAACGGCTCTGTTCAATGTCATACCAAAAAGCTGAAGCCTTTACCATCAACGAATGTTCACTTGGATGGGCTTTTTATGCTACCCTTGGAGGAACATTGGCTGCATTTTTGTGCTCTGCGATAGCAATCAAATCTGAAAAGTCAACGTCAAGTGATAAAGTACAAGATGAAATTTTAGTTGGGAAAACTTGTATTTGTTTGCTTTAACAAGCAGTCTGTTTGGCTCAAACTCTACTTGTTTGGTTGGTTGGTTAGAATTATGCAAGCACACATAGTGCACATTAAATGATGTGTGGTAAACACAGATATCCTAATGTTGGACAGCAGAAAAATTAGAACAACAAAAATCAAGTTTGAACAATGCAACCTGTTACATTAAAACTCAAATCAAGTTTGAACAAGGCATCCTGTTGCATTAAATGGCCATGGATAAAGACAGCTAAATGTTAGTAATATTGTCTGGCATTCGAATGTATAACTATGCTCACAAAGTGCACTTTGCACAGGCGTTCCATGCGATATCTGGGAATATTTTGATTCCACAATAACTTATGCGCACTGGATAAAGAAAAATGCTCATGAATTACCAAGTTGACAGTGTATTGAGGAATTTAGAATGTAGAACAGTTCACTTTTACAGTTACATATTAAAACACATGAAGCTGATGCAAACTAAAGCAAAAGAAGTCAATAATCAAAATAACACTTTTTGGCTTCAACATGATATAGCATACAATATGATACACTTATTTCAAAAAAACATTTTCATGGCTTGCATAAGCACATGCAAGCATCAAGCCAAGACCAAAATGAATGCTGGTTTTGTGTTGGTTTTCTTTCTTTCTAAAGGAACAATAAATAACATTTTAGAATATTTTTCACTTGCTTGTTATTAAATAACAATCAATTCTGTTGATAAAGAGTAAGATTTTAATACATTACCAGTGCAAATTTTTGAAATAGGTGTATTTGAGTGTCCAAAGAAAGAGTGCATGTTTGCACACTGCACATACACCAAATGAAACACTTGCCTAATGAATATTTAAAGGGCAATAACAAGGTTTTTTTTATTCTTAGACATGAACTTTGTAGGCGTACAGAAAAGGCAGCATGCATGTATGTTGGATTTCATCAGTTCTAAAAGCTGTTTAATTGTTAGGAAAGGCATTTTATAACACCGCTAAGTAACAAAAACTGAAATGAACTGAAATAAGATCGAGCATGCATGCATGCAATGCAAGTAGATTATTATAAATCTGAATTTCAAACTAATTTTTACACCAAAAATTTAAATGTAGAATAGAAATTGTTGTGAACCTAATTTGTTTATTTTCTTGTTAGAATCATATAGTTCTATATATGATTAGAAATTGAATTGAATTTTTTTACAGGAGAATTTGACTTTTGAACACAAGTTTTTAGTTTAGTTTTTCATTCATAGAAGAGAGTTTTAAAATGCTACCAGTGAAGAAACACACAATAAATATACTATGAAAATCACTAGAGTGGTTAAATGTACGTTGAAAATTTGGCCTTGGGGGTGTGTCTTTTTGTACCACATGACCAATTGTGAGCAAAATGATTGGCCAGAAGCGATCACATGGTACAAAAAAAATTGGTCACGTGGACGGATTTTTGGGGCATGATTACCAGTCTACTGATTTCCATAGTAGTGATGTATGTGATGATGATGATGATGATGATGATGATGATGATGATGAGGAGGAGGAGGAGGAGGAGGAGGAGGAGGAGGAGGAGGAGGAGGAGGAGGAGGAGGAGGATGAAGATGATGATGATGATGATGATGATAATGATGATGATAATGATGATGATGATGATGGTGGTGGTGGTTATTAATATTATGTTGAAAATGATAAATGCTTATATTATGATGATAACTGGTGATTGCTGTATGTGTATGTGCATATATGTATTGTGTTTGTTTATTTTATGAATGATCATGATAACAATGATAGTGATGGTGGTGATGATGTATGATGATAATGCAGAAGACATCAGAGATGACAATTATGGCAATTTTATTGATGACCATGATTATAATGATAAAGATAGCATGATGGCGAAGACAGTGATGATGCCTGATTATAATGGAGACATTGATCATGATCATTGTAACAAATTATATTTTTAATCACAATCACAGTGGTGATGATAGTGATGAGGGATTTTATGATATAAAAAATTTGTTAGTTGAAAAAGCTAGTTGTGTTGTATAGTCTGCAAAACGGCTCCACAACGGGATCCTACTGAGATTGCCCATAGCAGAGGGCCGTTTCGCAGGCTAGTCGTGTTGGGTGTTAAGAAATGACAGTATTCATGATGCTGGTGATATATATAAAAATGCAGTGATGATAATTATGACAATGATAACCAATGGCTTATCAAACAATCGTCTATATTGCACAAAACATGAATATTTGCAACTATAAGACCCTTGACATTTTAAACCTGGAAGTGTTGTGTCTGGACATGTTGTATCTGGATATGTTGTAGATATAAAATATACATAATGTCAAGCTTATAAGTTGTTAAAAAATAAGTTTGGAACTATATAATAATGTATGTTTTTCTTGTTCAGTTTGCTTTGTCAATAAAAAGTAGATTGTAGTATGTAAACTTCTATGGTGTGTATACATTTGGGAGGGTGAGGTGGGGATAGGTAATTTCTTTTTTGCATAGCCAGCCCCTCCCCCCTAAAAGGTTTTTCTTTCAGACTTTGGATGTTGTTTGGGCTACCTGTGGTTTACGCAAGGAACGCCTGCTTGTGTTGGCGATATGGTTTTGGCGGTATTTCAAACTCTCTGAGGCACAAACTATTTGATCGCAAAAAACCACGACTAAAAACTTGTTTAATTGTTATTCATCATGTCCTTGTCTTTTGGGAAGTTTTTAAGATCCACAAAGGTATGTATGAATGTAGTAAAGTGGCGTTTTATTGTTGTCTAGTATAATTAAGCTATCTAGCTGTTAATTGCCCTGCCTATAATGTACGAGTCAAATCCAAAGGTGCCCATCCCCCCCCCCGGGCAAACCCCCGGGCATTTGACTTTTTGAAAAAAAATTGGTCAAATTCCCCACCATCTGGGCAAACTGAACAGTCAAATGTCCCACTATTGAAACAACAGAATGGTCAAATGCCCGCCCCTCGAGCTCGAGTCAGTGATAAACTCAAATTTTACTTTAAGTAGAAAAGAAAATACTTAAACTTCCTTCTACTACATGACGTCTCATGAATATGGTGGACAAAACTTGTACAATCAAATATGAAGGGAAATTTAAAAAAACGTTGAAGAAGAGAATGGTTATTGGCAATTTTTGATTGGTGATTGCACGACCGAAAGATGGATCTCGATATAATTCACAAATCTATCTTAAAAACTGAAAGAACTTGGATTTTCTTTGCACTTTTCGACTCTAAAACACAAAGACAAGCATTTATACTTCGTCAATTTAATTTTACTTGTGAAAGAACAGTACCCAGAGCTCCTTTGCAATCGCTGTTCGTCAATCGCCAATTCTTTCTGACGTTTTTTGAGATAGGTGTATAACAAGGAAAAACTATCTATCAATTCTTTGCTTTTCGTTTCCGTTCCCGTGTGACTTTTGCCTGATCATGGGCTACCTGTGGTTAGGACTCCAATGCTTTCTGGGTATTTTTAAAGATGGCCGACACTCGTCAAATGCCCGCCCGTTCAAGTAGCTAATCGGCGTCAAATTCCCCACTATATATACGGAACCCAAGTCTTGTCAAATGCCCGGGGTTTGCCCGGGGGGGGGATGGGCACCTTTGGATTTGACTCGTACATAACCGACCACTCTGTGTAATCTCTATTTCGCGGAACCAAAATGCATCACCCAGAGTGCAGTTCAATGATCGTCGCAATATTTGAAGCGAGACTAAATGTTTATTCCCAATTTTCCATTTTGTTCATGATATCATAAAATTTAATCAGCAAATGCGAAAGCTAAAAGCAGGGCTATTTTTCATTCTTTATTTATAAACAAAAATAGTTGATAACGTAATGTTATCTTTGCTAAATAGTTATAGTAACTGTATCAAGGATACATATTATATACATGAATTTCATACAAAAATGATCATATTTAAAATATACCTGCAGGACTATTTCAGTTGTGGCTTAAAATTGAAGTCTGAGCTGTGGCCAGTTTTGGTCAATAATTAATTGTCAAATAAAATGTCAAAAAATAGCTGTTATTATAATAGTTACATTCACAGATATATGTTTTTCTTGTGTAGAACTTATTCCAGTCAAATCAGTTTTCTGATGTACATGTAGTTCTTGGAAATGAGGCCTGTGACCTGGACTCTGCTGTTTGTGCTATTACCTATGCCTACTTCCTGTATAAGGTATGGTAGAAAGCTTTTGTGTTATGTTAACAAAACATGCAGCCTACAATCACAAGCCAAGGGCACATCATTGTATATCTGATGCATCACAGAATGTTGTAAACCGCTGTAATGATATGTTCTAATTTCTTAGATCTACCGACAAGACGTTGAGCAGCAGTGTTCTCTAGTTACTGTAGTTTGGATAGTTAAAATAAAATATGTGTCAGTGTTGGTATATTCAATATATGGAAATTAGACAGACAGTCTTAAATTGTAACTGATGAACTATAATCAATAGCAAGAAATAGCTAGAAAAGCCATTAGGGGCTTTCATTTATTATTGTATGAGGGGTGGGGGGTGTGGGGGGTCACTGTCACATTATTTTCAGAAGCTTTATAGGGGGTTGTTACTAATTTTATACTGTCTTATAGGGGTTTAGTAACATATGGAAGAAAAATATAGGGGGATTATAATATTTTTGTCTACTAGGAAGGGGGAGTTTGGTAATATTTGGAAAAGACAACCAGTGATTTTGCTGCCCCCTCTCTCTCCCCCCATACACTAATAAATCAAAGGGTAATTCATCTTACCACCCAGTTTTGGCTTACAGGTGATGAAAAACCAAGACCAATCCAGTTCTTCAAAACCAGTAATACCTGTTTTAAACATTCCAAGAGACGAATACAGACTACGCACTGGTATAACATACACCATGGAAAGATTTGATGTCGCAGCTGACGACTTGATATTTGTAGATGAAATTGACTTAAAGACAATGAAGGACCATGGGAAATTGACTGTGACATTGGTAGACCATAATATCATTCAAGCCAGTCAGGCTTTTGTGAAAGAAGCTTTGGTTGAGATTGTAGGTTAGTCAACAACACACTGAATTTGAACTTTTTAGATAAAAATAGTACCTGGAAAACCCCATTCTTGGGAAAGTCCCCTTCATGCACAGTTCCTTGCACCATCTTGAAAGGTAGCTGGGCCTTGGTATCAAAGCAAGACGAACGTTGAGCTTGCAATGATAGAGACCTTTTGACACCTTGCTGGACAATTTTCACATGTCACTATCATTGCAAGCTCAATGTTCATTTAATTTTAAGGAACTGTGAAGGGTGCTATTTCACTTTGTGGCTGTTTGGTCTTGTATTTTGAACACAAAGGAAATAAGACTAAATGAAAAAAAAAATTTTCTTCACTCTTTTTGTATCAGATCATCATAAAGATGAAATCCCATCATCTCCTAACTACTCCAAAACAATTGAACCAGTTGGTTCTTGTTCTACCCTGGTGACAGAGAAGATCTTAAAGATGTCTGCTGATATACTTGATGATCAAGTTATTAGTCTTCTTCTTGCTGCGATATTATTGGATACTGTCAATCTTGATCCCAGAGCTGGTAGAATGACAGACAAGGATGTTAAGGTTGTGGCGCAACTGAAGAAAGCCTTGAAAGCTGATATAATATGCGAGGAATTGTATTTGGCAGTTAGTAAAGGTAGGGGGCCTTAAAATCAAGTTAAAGTTGTTCACACTTTTGCACTTTTTGAATATTATTTTACAAAATTTTTGCACAAAGGGAGAAAATTTCAGATTAGTTTTAATATATAGTATATATAACAAATATTCATTCATTCATATGTTCGTTGTTTCTGTCCTTCCTTCCTTCCTTCCTTCCTTCCTTCCGTTTATTCATTTACATTATCATTTTTGTAGTTTTCTTATATTTTTCACCCATTTATCCATCCATCCATTCCTTCATTCATCTTATAATTAATAATCATTTATTAATTTATTTTGCGCAAATTCAATCGTGAGATTTTCAAATGCGCATTACAATAGATAAAAATAATATAAATGAAAATATGCATAACTATAATTGAAAAAATAAATAAACTAAAAACTTATCTAATGGTTAAAAAAATAATATAAAAATAATATAAAAATAAAATACAGTTATGTATACACCTATTTCAATTAACGTTGTCCATCTGGAATGGTTGATCTGCGACCGATAGGAATTGTGGGAGCTCATTAAACTGCAAATGCACTATTATAATCACGCTTGAATATTAATGTTTACTTCTGAAATACTGTTATCTGTAATTCAGTACCATTCAAGTGTGATTAAAACAATGTATTTGAAATTTAATGAACTCCCATAATTCCTATCGGTCTCAGATCAACCATTCCAGATGGACAATGTTATAATTGAAATAGGTGTATACATTAGCTAAGGTTATAAAAAGTTTTAAAAAGTCTTAATTGATGACTTTTGAGAGCCATTTATTTATTTTCTCACTTGCAACAACTTACAACCAATTTGCTCACTCGTTTGTCAGGAGCCATCAGGGGCGGATCTAGGGGTTGTCCTTAGTAGCACCGTACACCCCCCCTATTGCGCCGCAATTACCCCTTAACACCTTAAGAGCCCTTCATTTGCAATTGGGACCACCCCTGACCAATGTCTGGATTAGCCCCTGGCCATTTATCTATTTACTTATAATTATCCATTCTGTATTCAACGAGTTGTTTATTCATGTGTTTTCCTAGAAATCATTTATCTTTGTTTAATTTTTTAGCCAAATTTGACACTTCATCGCTAACATGCCTGGAAATGCTTAGAAAAGACTACAAAGCTGTGCCTAAAAACCCCAAAAGTCAACTATCAATTGGAATAAGCTCAATTGGTCTCTCGCTGCAATCCTTTCTAACCAAAGAACGCATCGAACTACACCTCAAAGACTTCTCGAAACTGAAAGGGCTTGACGTCTTAGTTGTCATGGCAATGTACTTTAATACTATGGACGGACCTCCATGCAGACAGATCGTGATCTGCGGAGAAGAAAAAGATGGCGTCCAACGTTTGTCGCAGTTTTTGAAGGATAAGAAAGAATTAGAGTTGGTAGCCATGGATTTGACTTTAGACGGCTGTTTCTGTTACGACCAACTGAATGTCAAAGCCTCGAGAAAACTCATTTTCCCTTTGGTCATGGAGTTTTTAAATTGTTAAATTGTTGAACAAACTAATAATTCAGTTTCTTCAATGGGAACGGCTTTTCATCATCATTTCATAAAGTTATTATTGTTCAGAGTGCCGAGTGTCTGGTCTCTAACCACGAAACGCTAGACGGGAGCTGTAAATCGTGTGGTAAGGCACCAGTTTTAACCTGAGATGCAGTACTCATGTTAAAGCGTTTCGCATGCACGTTAATTAGTTTTATAAGTAAAGATTAATATGTTCAATTCATTAATATTTTCAAAAGTGATGGTATTTTGCATTTTCAGACAAAAAAAAAATACTTTTGATTTTTTTTTTAATAAAAGCTATTTAAGAAATATAGTATGGAAGAAAAACTGTTTGGACAAGAAGACGTTAATTTGTATTTTGGCTACGTGTTGAAAACAATTATTGAGAGGAGTTTCAAATAATGGAGCCATTTATACAACTTCGGGAAGTAAGCTTGATCATTTTATCTGTAAATCACATATCACATATGTGTACGCGAATTTCAGTTCAAGCTAGTTTCAGTGGCGGGAACGCAATACCAAAACTAGGCGAGATATCATGATCATGAGAAAGCGAAATATCATTATTATGACCAATGTCTGGATTAGCCCCTGGCCATTTATCTATTTACTTATAATTATCCATTCTGTATTCAACGAGTTGTTTATTCATGTGTTTTCCTAGAAATCATTTATCTTTGTTTAATTTTTTAGCCAAATTTGACACTTCATCGCTAACATGCCTGGAAATGCTTAGAAAAGACTACAAAGCTGTGCCTAAAAACCCCAAAAGTCAACTATCAATTGGAATAAGCTCAATTGGTCTCTCGCTGCAATCCTTTCTAACCAAAGAACGCATCGAACTACACCTCAAAGACTTCTCGAAACTGAAAGGGCTTGACGTCTTAGTTGTCATGGCAATGTACTTTAATACTATGGACGGACCTCCATGCAGACAGATCGTGATCTGCGGAGAAGAAAAAGATGGCGTCCAACGTTTGTCGCAGTTTTTGAAGGATAAGAAAGAATTAGAGTTGGTAGCCATGGATTTGACTTTAGACGGCTGTTTCTGTTACGACCAACTGAATGTCAAAGCCTCGAGAAAACTCATTTTCCCTTTGGTCATGGAGTTTTTAAATTGTTAAATTGTTGAACAAACTAATAATTCAGTTTCTTCAATGGGAACGGCTTTTCATCATCATTTCATAAAGTTATTATTGTTCAGAGTGCCGAGTGTCTGGTCTCTAACCACGAAACGCTAGACGGGAGCTGTAAATCGTGTGGTAAGGCACCAGTTTTAACCTGAGATGCAGTACTCATGTTAAAGCGTTTCGCATGCACGTTAATTAGTTTTATAAGTAAAGATTAATATGTTCAATTCATTAATATTTTCAAAAGTGATGGTATTTTGCATTTTCAGACAAAAAAAAAATACTTTTGATTTTTTTTTTAATGAAAGCTATTTAAGAAATATAGTATGGAAGAAAAACTGTTTGGACAAGAAGACGTTAATTTGTATTTTGGCTACGTGTTGAAAACAATTATTGAGAGGAGTTTCAAATAATGGAGCCATTTATACAACTTCGGGAAGTAAGCTTGATCATTTTATCTGTAAATCACATATCACATATGTGTACGCGAATTTCAGTTCAAGCTAGTTTCAGTGGCGGGAACGCAATACCAAAACTAGGCGAGATATCATGATCATGAGAAAGCGAAATATCATTATTATTTTGTGACAGACAAAAAGAGGGTTTAGAAAGATAACAAAACTAAGTAGGTGTTTATAAACAAACTGAGAAATGACAAATATAGTCAGGAGATACAGCCAATACGCGCGCGTCGCTATTTATCTCCCCAAACTCCCGCCCCTACACTGCTATAGTATATAAACATCAACTGATGGAAAGTATTATGCAATCTTTTCTAAATATAAATCTAAATTAATCCGCAAAGGTATCTTTTGATTAGATGTATCGGCCTCTGGCGAATGGTTTTCCGTTGAATAATTGTTTACACTGAATTAACAAAAGGCTCAGTCATTTGTTAAAATTCTATGGTGCTAATAATCTTAAAAGCTGTTACCCGATTGGTCGAAATCCTAATTATCACACAGATCAAAGATTTGCTTCTTATTGTACCTTAATCGCTTTCATAATGAAAAATGCAAATATGCATGAGTCATTTTCTCGTCTGTAATTTCAGCTTTTTCTGACAGGATATAGTTAATACCATTGCTTAACAACCTTAGGTTTTACCTAACTCTCATGTGGTGTTTATCTACGATTTAGTGGCGTCTTAAAATGTCTGTTTGTTCGAGTATATTTGTCGTCGTTATGCTGTTGTTTTGTGGTATTGGTCACGTCCAGGCAGTGTCAGTTATTTGCCAGGTATGCTATATTAATTTACTTTGATTTAATACCTCAACATTTGAATTAGAGTTAAAACTTCGTTTATATATTACAGAATACATAATTGTTTTTCTTTTGACAAGTACATGTCTGACTGAAAAAACTTTAACTCCTGTCGAAATATTAGAATAGGTCGTCAACTACGGCAACTTTGAGCATGACTTTTGCGTTTCGTTCCCGAAAACGTTCCTATACTACTATTTTCTCTGTTGAATATTGTAAAATTTTAAATATCATACGTTTGATATAATTAAATAGCATTCAGTATCAATTTGAGACTAAACTACGGCGAAAAATACGCACTAATTCCAAATATTCTTCGACATTACGATTAATATTTTCCATAAAGTTTTTACATTCTTGAAATCAAGCCCGTAATTAAAAGTAAGTTAGCTTAATTATTCAGAATTGTGTTATTCTTTATCTCTAAGTATTTTGCTAAAAGTACTTTTTAAATCACTCAGTTAACAGTTTAATTCCATAATTTGAAATTCGTGATAAAAATTTGAAGGAAAATTAAGGCGAGAGTAATTTAAATTAACTCCGTGATCAAAGTTTGAAGGACAATTAAGGCGAGAGTGAGCCTTTATTTAAGGGTAACCATCTCTTAAAGACAAGGTCTTGACATAAATGATAATGGTCTTGACATGTGTAAAACGTCGGTACGTAATCGTTCTGATCTCTTAAGAGGTATAAATGCTTGTACTATCTGCATTCAATTGTCTTGAACCATTAACCATTTTACTTATTTCAAGCCCAGTTGGTGTAATTCTGATTTTCAAGTGACATTTTAATTGAGCTTGATCCTTAGGTATAATTAACTCCTCTCGATATCCCTACTTTTCATAGCGTTTCGCTGTCATTAACCCACTTAGTGTTTCTCCTACCTCTCATTTGCTTTAACTCTTGTGATTTCTCGTAATCTACCAGTCTATTTTAATTTTTTTTAACATTTCCTTTCCCCCTCTCTTCTCTCTGTTTCGTTCCTTTAATTCATGCACTCTATATATCTTCGGCAGTGCATCGATATTGATGATGACTGTAATGCAAAAAAAAAACGTTTGACTCTATGTCCTGCATGCTCGCAGGTGGGCATGTTGTTTGATTTGTTGCTTGTTGCTTACCAAGCTTGAAATATGTTATATTCATATGTAAATAATATAAGCACATGATAAATATGACGGGAAACCATGCATATCTTTACTATTATGTGTTCCCTTACGGGCTTTTCATGCAGACAAAGTGTGGAAAAACTCCATATTGTTGTGACCTTTCGCTGTGCATTTCAGGCTTGGCATATGCTAAAATGATATTCAATCTTCTTTTTCAAATATTTTTTAATATGTATATAATTTTTTTTTCCAATACATTCGTTTTTCTGTTCTTTCTACACCATGATAGTCTTTCTATTAACGAAGTAGGCCTTGCATGGAAAAATACGGATACAACTGAAATATCCGGAATGTATGGGATGCCTTGATTAATTAACCTATTGAAAAGCTAGATTTCTACTAAAACGTGAGATAGTTTTTCCGGCCAAGATGTTTAGTTCCCTAGTCTTTTTAAATACAAAAGTCTGTATACACGTTATTTATACTGCATGGGTTTCCTGTGTGACATGAAAGTATATTTCAACAGCCCCCTTCACAGTTTCCTGCGCCATCTTAAAAGGTAGCCGGGCCTTTGCATCGAAGCGAGACGAACGTTGAGCTTGCAATGATAGAGACCTCAGTTTTAACACTTTGCGGGACAATTATTCACGTGTCTCTATCATTGCAAGCTCAATTGAAACGTTCGTCTTGCCTCGATGCAAAGGCCCGGCTACCTTTCAAGATGGCGCAGGGAACTGTGAAGGGGATTACTTGGACTGTGAATTACTCCCCTGTTCTGAATTCGTCATCCACAGACGAGACAGGGGAAAACGTAAGGGAGGGGGTGTTTTTCTGGCAGTCAGAAATCACATCCTAAGCCGACGTCGTCGTGATCTCGAAACGGATGCAGAAATTTTAGTTTGCGAACTCCATCCCAATTCGAGACGAAAAATATTGGCAATTGTTTTCTATAGGCCTCCTGACAGCGATGTCTACTGTCTTAAACAACTCAAGAAAACTCTACGCTTGGTATCAAAAGCCAAGTTTGATCAAATAATTCTAATCGGTGATTTCAACTTATCAGAAATAGATTGGAACACAGGAACTGCAACATCGAACGATGCTGTATATATTTATTTTACCAAGCTTATCAAAGACAATTACTTATGGCAACTAGTAGACTTTCCAACTAGAAAACAAAACATATTGGATTTAATTTTGACTACCATTCCAACCAAGTTCCAGCATATACATGGGTACGACGATATCATATGTACAGACCACAAATTAATTAGCTTTGAGTTAAGTCTTAAAGTTTCAAAACGACCGAAGTGAAACGCGTTGTTTACAATTTCAAAAATGCAAATTGGACGGGACTCAAAGAATCAGTAAAAAAAATCCCGTGGGACTTATGCTTTGTCCCTGACGACATTAACTTATCACTTGCTAATTGGAATGATTTGTTCCTTTCTGCTGTCGACGATCACATTCCTAAATCAAAAGTTAAAAATGTAAACAATCATCCGTGGATTGATAAAGAGCTCCGATCAATGCTTAAAAAGAAGGATGCGCAGAGAAAAAAGGCAATCAAAACGGGCTCTCTCTTGGCAAAGAATAAGTTTAATGATCTCCGTCGTGCTACAAAAAAGCTGATATCCCAAAAACGAAAAGATCTTGCAGAAAAACTGAAAAATTCCATCGCTGAAAATCCCAAACGTTTCTGGCAATATGTGAAGTCTCAGACAACTGTCAATCTATCCCTCAGCTTCCTACGAAATGGTCAATCTTTCATAACTAACACTAAAGAAATGGCAAATACCCTAAACCAGTTCTTTCATTCTGTATTTTGCTTGGCAACACCTCTACAATCTACTAGCGTCAACTCGTCCACTCAAGTCGACGTGGAACTATGTTCTGTTAGCTTAACTGCTGCTGAAGTGGAGAAAGTTCTTCTGAATCTTGACCCAAATAAAGCAAACGGTCCAGATGATATCCCTGGTGCCCTATTAAAAAACACCGCCAATGAGATTGCTCCATCCTTGTGTCAGCTATTTAATCTATCACTATCACTTGGTTCGTTTCCCAATTTGTGGAAACGAGCCAATGTCACACCAGTATTTAAAAAAGACGACCCGACTTTACCAGAGAACTACAGACCTATTTCACTTCTACCTATCGTATCCAAAGTCTTTGAACGCTGTGTCTACAACCACTGCTTTGCTCACCTTGAAAGATCCTTATACCATCTTCAACACGGTTTCCTCAAAGGAAAATCAACTGTTACACAACTACTGGAAGTATACAATGACATCTTGGATAAACTAGCAAGTGGTAGTGAGATACATGTTGTTCACTTAGACCTTTCTAAAGCCTTTGATAAGGTTTCACACCTCCATCTTATAACAAGGCTAAGGGAATATGGAGTTGCGGGCTCTCTTCTTGAGTGGTTTGAATCATATCTGTCTAACAGACAGCAACGTGTAGTACTGAACGGAACTTCTTCATCTTGGCTACCGGTACTATCTGGCGTTCCGCAGGGGTCAATTCTGGGGCCCCTGCTCTTTTTGGTCTATGCTAACAATATACCATGTTTTGTGCAAGGCGGTTCTACAATCGCCCTTTATGCCGACGACTCTAAACTCTATCATTCTGTTGACTCCCCAACATCTGCTCTTTGTCTACAAGCGGACATAGATTCCTTACATAAGTGGAGTCTAGACCATGGAATGGAATTCAGTACTTCTAAATGCAAAGTTTTACAAATGTCAAAAAAAAAGAACACTAACAAGCAATCCTACCATCTGGCTGGGCAGGTTCTTGAATCTGCAAACCAAACAAAAGACCTTGGTGTACTTGTGACCACAGATCTGTCATGGAAATCACACATTGAACTCATGTGCTCAAACGCCAACAAATTATTAGGACTTGTGAAGCGAGTTTGCTGCCACATACGCGATCCTGCAACAAAACAGCTCCTCTATTGTACTTTGGTTAGACCCCGATTAGAATACGCAAGTAATTTGTGGTCGCCACACACAGCTAAGCATGTAGCTTTAATAGAGAACATCCAACGTCGAGCAACCAAATTTATATTAAACTATCCACCCTCCGATGTAAGCTACACAGAAAGACTCAAAACTCTTAATCTACTACCGTTAGAACATAGACGTGATATCATCGACTTGACATTGTTTTACAAGATTAAATCCGAAATCATCGACATAAAAAGTTTTTCCAACCTACTAATTCCGTCTACCTCAAGATACTCTACTCGGAACTTTGACCCTTCGAACTATAGACCTCTTTTACATCACAAACAAAATTACTACCGTAAATCATACTTTCCCAGAACTATAGCTTTGTGGAACAGTCTCCCCTCGAACTTAAAGAACGTTGATAGCCTATCTAATTTCAAAAATCTACTCCAAATTCTGTACTCAAATAAATTAACAACGTATCGGCCACCATAGATTTAAAATATTTTTCTGTTTATATTAATTATTTAAATATTTGTTAACTTTGTTTATTTGATGTTTTACTTTTTTATAGGTTTAAATTGTCAATTGGGATTTTCGTCCTGTAATTTTCACCTGTTCATACAAATATTGTTATGTAATATCTTGTTATGACGAATTCTATTAAACTAAACTAATGTAGTATTCAATTATTTGCAATAGAAGTAATGAAGTGAGCTCCAAGCAACAACAGTCTTTTATTACTTTAAAGATTACAATTTATTGAACAAATATTACTCAAAATAACTAAAAAACTGACATTGTTTAGGACGAGCCCCCAGACTGAAATAACGAAAATTAAGCCCCAAACTTAACATAATTTAAAGCTAAACGCAGAAGTGCTGATATCTCTTTCTGCAGGTGAAGGATGCACTCAACAGTCATCGTATAGCAGGGGCAGAGTGTAATCTCTTGTCAAACGCAGGGATTTTCCTCAAGACAGCTAACAGTTTAACCAATTCATACGGTGTTGCTGTGATTGGTAACGTCATGCCAGGGTTTTATCAGGTATAATTGCAATAATAGTATTTCATTGTTTTGTTTCGGGCTTTTAAAGTGCAATTGCTTAAAACTCCAGTTTCACGGAACAAGCACCGCTATATACTATCTAACAAAATGCGAAAATTCAAAGGGGATGGTTCCCATATTGTTAGGCGAAAAAATGTTTTCGCGCTTTGCGGCCTCAACATATTGCTTCGATATCATGACAACGCAAATCAGTCCTCCAATCAGATCTCCGTCATCAACAGACCTTCTTATTTTTTTTTATTTCCTGCTGATTGATGGTGATTGACGTTTTCATTAATTAGTTTAAAAGGGAAGATTATTTGGAGATCATGTGCTTTGATCATTTAATACAAAAATGGCGAATAAATCGGTGTGTTTTCAAGTTTTTCTTTCCTTCTAGTTATTTTTTCAATTTAATTTGCGTTCTTTTGCATTAATTAGTTTCTATTGATTAAAATTGAGGCTTTCCCTGTGCAAATGCGCCTTTTGTCACATAGTACAGCTGTGCTTGACATCATGAAACTGGAGTATTGCTTAGTTTACTGTAAAGATCAAATACTATCATCATTATATAATATTATTTATCCGTAGGTCAGTGCCTCTAGGATAGGCTATTATACTCTAAGCGAGGTCATTACTATCGGTTCTGATAAAGCTGATTCAGAGATGATACAGATTGATATTGTTATCTCGCCTAAGCTTTCCCTTAAAGGTAACATAGACATGTATCAAATAGTACTGACATGGGGTAAAATACCAAGAGATTTGGACTCGTACTTATCAACTACATGGCCTACCACAGACAAGTGTAAACTTGGCAAGGTAAATTTTCTTGACATACAGTACGGGCGGATCTAGGCACCGAACACCCCCATAGCGACACAATTACCCCTATTTTATTTAAGACATTTACGGACCGAACACCCCCTAACACCTCAAGAGCCCTTCATTTGCAATTGGGACACCCCTGTCAAATTTCTGTATATCCGCGCCCATTTAGCTATTGTTATTAAATGGTTGATGCAACCTCGTTCCCAGGGCCCTCTCCCTTCCCAAAAGCGAAGGGAGAGGGCCCTGGGAACGAGGTTGTGGTTGATGAAGGTTTTGTTAAATTTTGCCGTGTTACATCATGAGCGATAGGATACATGAAGTTCGTGAACGAAGACATAATTTGCTTTAAAACTAATATAAACATATACTAAAGTATGAGTAAATGAACTATTTACCTGTAGCTAGCTTGACTTTATTTTTTTTATCGTCCTCGAATTGTATTTTAAAAATGGCGCCTTCGAATTCAATAAATTTAATTTTATACAGGCCTAGTCTCTCACGGACTTTAAGCATATTACGTCATACATTCGCCCGTCGAAACTATATCTACACTGGGTAGGAAGTCCATCAAGGTTGCCATGATACATCCAATCACACAGCTCTTATAACAAAAGGCTATTGTTTAGGCTTTCGTACCATGCTTGTAAGACAAAAATTACGACTCTCTTATCCCCGAATGGTCATAAATTGACAGCAAACTACTTTCTTGAGGGGGAGGGTTGTAATTTTTACAGGGGAGGACTAAAGTTTTTGTGTGATACTTCCGCTGCTGTTCCCGGCTCTGTTAACAACAAATATGCTAAAAGAATAGGTAAAATGCTCTCAAAGAATGCTGAAATTCATTCGGGTGAAGCTAGTATAGGAAAATTATTTTTTTGCTGTTACAAAATGTGCACAGAAATGTGTTGTAAAGGGAAATACGAGAAGGTGAATCATGATTAATGATGATATTTGTTTTTCTGGTTATGAACTATAGCCATCATCTAGCTACGAATATACAGAATGCAAATTTTGTACAATTAACTAATCAAGAGTGAGACTCAGAGGCACTGATTGTTCATCCAGGCTTTGTTTAGTGTTTTCTATGAACAATACAGTAGTTTCAGATAAACCGCTTCTTGAATGCTATTGTGTTTCTTATATTCTAATGAGGTCGTTGACAAGAAATATAACGAATTCACGTGCATACGTTGTTACAATATAAAAAACCGTCAACTTTAGAAAGAAAGACGTTAATTGTGTTTACATTGTAACAACGTATGCACGTGCATTCGTTATATTTCTTGTCAACGACCTCATTAGCATAGAACAAACACATCAGCATACAAGAAGCTGCTTATGTGAAACTACTCTAATGCCTCAGATATCATTCTTTTCTGATAGGTCTTATAATTAGAAACAAGACTTTCTTACTCTATTGAATTATTTCGTAACACGAACTTGCATTCTGTAGTACGTTATCTGGAAAAACATATTTTTCATCTCATGTATTTTTCTTTTTTCTTTTAAATTGTTAAAAAGACACTATTAAATGTACAGTTCTCAAAGTAACAACAGCTCATCGACATTTTATAATTGCGTCGTTTGGTCGTAAAATAATATAGAAAATATAAATGTAAAAACCATAAACTATTTTGATGCATAGCTCTCGGCGGTGGCTCTTGCTACAATAAACTGAATTTTGCAAATACTATGATTCCGCGGTCATTGAAAACTTGTGCCTTACCCTACCCTAGAACGTACATTAACTCAGAACAAATTTTTAAATTTACCCCACCCTAGAACATTGCATGGCACATTGCCTTATATGGAAGATTGCATAGCAAAGTTCTTACAGCATAGCACGAAAGACCTTGAAAGACTTCCTACCCAGTGTAGTTATAGCTTCGAGGGGCGAATGTATGACGTAATAAGCTTATAGTCCGTGAGAGACTAGGCCTGTATAAAATTAAATCAGTATTGTAGCCGCCATATTTAAAATATAACTCGAAGGACTTCGAAGGAATAGAGTCAAACACCCGGGGTCAAACAACAGGTAAGTAGTTCATTTATTCATACTTTTTATATGTTCTATATTAGTTTTGAAGCAAATAATGTCTTCGTTCACGAGCTTCATGTATCCTATCGCTCATGGTTACATGCTGCTTACCAAGCTTGAAGGATATTATATTCATATGTAAGTAATTTCAAGACAGGATAAATAATGCTGGGAAAACCTGCAGACAAAGTTTGGAAAAAAATAATATTGCTATGACGTTTCGCTGCTTGAATTGATATCATCCATAGTGCATTTCGAGCATGGTATGCGACAAGCAACAAAACCTTCGCCAACCGTTTTGAAATAGCTGTATACATATATTTGGTTGAGGAGAAGACTACATTGCCTATCTCACCTAAGACAGATATGAACTAGGAAAGCTAAATGATCTTGCTGAATAAAAAATCTGCAAAAACAAAATAAAATAAATCACTTTTGTTTAACGTACGTCTCAATCTATTTAGCCAGTGGCTAATTGGGGAGACTCAGACTTACTACCTCTACGTTGAATATTTTAACACGCATTTTTCTGCTCACATGTTTATTTTTGCGCCGAGGGAGGAAAACCTGATAACCCGGAGAAAAAAACCCGTGACACCATCCTCGGGAACCTAGAAGTTATACAGAATATAACCACTGGGTTCCCGAGGATGCCGTGGCATAGGAGAGAAGAACACACCAAACAAGCCCAACTCACATAATCCATGCAGGAGTCGGGACTTGAACCTGGACCACAGCGGTGAGAGGCGCGCGGTAAACCACTACGATCACTACGCCACCCATGCCACCCATGCCACCCATGCCACCCATGCCACCCATGCCACCCATGCCACCCATGCCACCCATGCCACCCATAAATAATGCGATAATTGATCATTACAGGTATTCTACAACGAGCGAAAGTGCATCCATGATTCAGAGTCGATCAGCCTAGATGTTGACGCTACAAGCATGCATGGTCCAGAGACAACCACTCTAAAGGGTGTGGCCTCGGGCACTTTTAGTTACTATGTAAACATATACACCAATGGCGTTTGCTGGAATAAGGTTAATGCCAATGTGAAGGTCTATCAAGTATCTACTGGAGGACTTCTCTATAATATCAATCAACCTAAATGCAGTGAAAGTAAGTACATGATAGATAACCCAAATCATTACGCAAGTAAAAATAGAGATTATTCCATAGAAAGTGCGCGCGAACGAATTTTATCAGTCACGAGTACTAGTTGCTAGGCTCAAAAATTGCATATGATTTTTATGTCAGTTGTTTTTCATGGGCAAATCTCATTATCCAAGGGCCCATGTTTTGTGAATCTTGAATCGGAGTTGAAGTCGTTTGCCCTGCTCCGTACAACATTGTTGACTACACCAATGCGCATTTAGTGGTCTTTCAAATACGTAACACGTTTCAACAATGTTTAAAGGGGGTGGCAAACGGTTTCAAAATTACCATTCAACGAAATCGAACAGATATTGAAATAAATGTTGAAACCGTTTGCCCACCTGCGTTCAACATCGTTCGACAACTATTCTATAGCGTTCAACAAAATCGAACGAATGTTGAAGCAAATGTTGAAGCCGTTTGCCCGGGCCGGGCCTTAAGAAATGAATTATCTTTCAACAATTTCTCTTGTTTTTTGTTTTGTTCACATTAGCTGGTACTGTATTCTCCAAAGATAACTGCTCCCGTTACTGGAATGTCTTTACGTTCGATGCTTCAACAGCAAAGTTTATAATTCACCCAGGGCGCTTTACAAAAACCGCTCCAAAGTTGGTAGATAGAGAAATTGTCAACCCAAACTGCAACTGCAGTAAGAGGTCGTTATTCACCGGAAATGACGTCATTGAAGCTGCTAAGAAATTGTCGACGGAAGCGAACAAGTTGAACGTCGAGAAACTATGCGTCAATGAGATGGAGAAGATGTACAAAAACGCAAGTAAGTGAATGACATGCTACAATATTATAAAGACGATAACAAATACATATCGACGTTAATTCTTGTTTATATTACAGCAGTTCTCAGTCACACGTGCACCGCACGCATAAAAAGCACCGCTATAAAACGTGAAGTTGGTGGACGTCAATCAAACTGTGTTTACGAGACACATGGTGAATTTACTTCAGTAGGGTTGCGAAACATGTCTGAATCTGTCGAAAATCCTCTTCGTCGGATTCAGACATGTTTCGCAACCCGACTGAAGTAAAAAACACCGTGCGTCTTGAAAACACAGTTTGATTGACGTCCACCAACTTCACGTTTTATAGCGGTGCTTTTTATGCGTGCGGTGCACGTGTGACTGAGAACTGCTGTAATGAATTTATAAAACCGAACACATAGTTTATTTAATCATAAACTAATTATAATCATAAATTAACTTATAAACTGTATATAAATAAGACATTATAAAGTATGTATGTATGTATGTACATTAAATCTTGTTTATATGTTTAGATATATAAAACCGAACACGTATTTTATTAAATAATAAACTAATTATAATCATAAAATTAAAGCTTTAAAGCTGTATACAATTAGTAACAATCCCCTATATAGCTTCCAAAACTAACGTGACCCCTTCCCCCTAAACCCCCTATATTTCGTCCAGTTTTTACTAAACCGCTATAAAGCTGCATACAATCAGTAACAGCCCCCTATATAGCTTCCAAAAATAGCATGTCCCCTTCCCCTTCCCCCTCAACCCCCCCCCCCCCCATTATTAACAGGGTTCGTGCTACTCCTTAAACTCCTTGAAAACTCCTTAGATTTGATGTACGTTTTTAAGGGCACTTGAAAAGCCCTTGAATTTTAGAAAACCAGCAAAAACTCCTTAAAAGCTCCTTAATTCTAGCTAAAGTAGGGTAAAAATTCTAGTATTGCAAATTAAAGTTAAGTAAAAATTCTAGTAAGGTACATGATTTTCATGAATTCGTAAATTTTCGTATATCAAAGTTGTCTCAAAAAGTGCTCAAAAATTACTTTTTTGTCCTTGAAAACTCCTTGAAAACTCCTTAGATTTTGTTTACTGACATCAGCACGAACCCTGTATTAAATATTTTTGGTTGAATGAAAAATGGAAAGCGCCCCAGAACTCAGGCTACTTGTTTTATTACTTGTAATTGTTACAATCTTTATTTCAAGCGCTGATTTAACATTGTGTTTTCAGAGAAAAAGGACATTCGTATCAACCCTTCCGAATCTGCAGTCAAAATAGCAGCTTACGTTAGCAACCAAATAGAAGAAAAACGACGTATCGCTTTGTCATTGAAAAATCTGATTGAACAACAGTATGAAATGCGTAGAACTGACGTCACAATGAACCCTAAGGAGATTGCACAAAAGCGATGCTGTACGTATGATGGAGATACCAGCTACTCTACTACCTTCAATAAATGGGTAGATACAAAATCGGTAAGATGGAGTTTGATAATAAAATGGTTTGAATTACATCTACAACATTTATTTAATTAACAATAATGGTTAGATATAAAATCGGTACGTATGGTTAGAGTTTGATAATAAAATGGTTCAAATAGCCGCCTTTACAGCTCCCTGCGCCATCTTGAAAGGTAGCCGAACCTTTGCATCGAAGCGAGCCGAGAAAAACGGTGGTGGGCTTGCGATGATAGATAGGTATGAATAATTGTACAGAAGGCACTAAGATCGTCTGGCGATTATTCATACATACCACAAGGTGTTAAAAGGTCTCTATCATTGCAAACTCAAAGTTCGTCTCGCTATGTATGATGCAATGGACGGGCTATCATTCAAGATGGTGCAGGAAACTGTGAAGAAGACTATTACATGTAGAACCAACCAACCACGAGACCTTCCTGATTCCTTTCATTGAAATTGCTAACCATCTCAGCGATCAAGAAATACAGACATATAATTTTACATAATCTTATATTGCTTTCAGAGTTGCTGGTCGTGGCCAAAGGCTATAAAAGAGGTAAACATAATTAAATATAAACTGGCTAGTGTGACACTTGTTAATGTAGGCCTACTTCGGGCTAAGATGTCGCCGTAAGACGCCCTTAGTTGCCCTAGATCTTCCCCATGTTCCCTAAAAGTTATAGTCGCAGCGTCTTATAAGGCGATTTCTTGGCCCGGAGTAGGTGGCCTTAATGGTGTTAACTCACTACTATGTTATTCATTTCCTTAGATGCCTTATGAACTGATAGCAGCATATGAACGAACAGAACGACTTGAGGAACAAATGATTAAACATTTTCAAAAAGAATCACAAAAGGTAAGGAGGGGGACATGTGGATTGCGGTGTTGATAAATATTTATTGCGGTGAAACAACTCTCAATTCTCAAAGTGTTTGCATGCTTTTCCAAAGCTGCGGTGTCCGGTGAATTTTAAAGCTGTGTTCGTACGTAGTGTTTGGTTAGAGATATTGTGATGCGGTGTTGTTGAATTAACATTATTACTTTTTTTTGCGGTGTTGCGGTGTTCAGAACCCAAAAAACAAAAAGCATGCAAGCGTGAACAAACTTAAATAAAACTTTTCTAATTATTATTATTTTTGATATTTGTCAAGGGCGAGCTCACATGGCAGTATTTTACCGACGATAATACTGGTTTTCATAGAAAGTTTCCCGCTCAAGTCTTGGGCAATACCAAATGTGGTAAGTGAAATACTCATTTTTAGTTTCCATCGCAGATTCAGTCAATGTTTGCTAAATCAATCTAATATTTTGCTCCAATTAATGTTCTAGTGCCTAATGCTTGAGCAACGTTTCTTTGAAATAATGTTTACGTACTGAAACACGGTTTACCTTTCAGGTGCGGAGGACCAGCGTCTTCAACCATGGTACATCGAAGGTGTTCGAGGACCTAAGAACATCATTATCCTGTTTGACATTAGCTACGCCATGAAGGAAGAGAACAAGTACAAGTTCGCTAGAACAGCGGTCATTCAAGTGCTTAAAGGAATGCTGAATAATGATTTCACTAATGTAAGAACGCATGTATAACAATTCTGACCGTGTTCTCCATCGTCTCCGGATCTCCTCCATTAGAAAAAAAACAGCTGAATGCTAGTACAAACTGCTTATTATAGTGAGACTACGTGTCCCATTGCCGTTTCTCCAAGGACTTTCTGTACTTTAAATTAATTCTGATAAATAAATATTACATATAAAGATTTCACTATAATATAGGATGTTTTATTTAACAACGTACTGGCTCTATGACAACTCCTGTTCGTTACTGAATTTCCAAAAAGGAACATATGCATGTTTTGTTTCAAATCAATTACCTACTTGGTTTGTTTGGTTATTTGTTTTCAGCTGATAGCATTTGCCCAAACAGCTCTGTTACCGGGCATGACACATGGTAGGAAGACCGATGACACATATAACAGCTGTCTCAAGTCACAGTTGGTTCAGGCAAATGGACAAAACAAACAGGATCTTGAAAGGTACACATAATTCTTTGGAAGTCTAAGCATAATAAAAGAATCGATGGAAATTACAGTATGTTCAGGCTTCCTGTGGTGTTTACAATCATTTATTCAGACCCTCTAGAGAACAGTAGCGTCAAATAAAAGAGGCGAGATAAAAAAGGGAGCTTGCTTGCATTTGGGAGAGGGAATGATACAGCCTTCTACCGGTTAACAATGGGGGCGCCATCTTGAAAAGTGAGCTTCGAGATGCTATATTGCTATATTGTGACCTTGAAAACATTGCAAGTTCTTAAGTGAGCCAGTATGTTATAATATGACATTACATCAGCATGGCGTCTTGCAAATTTCATCCAATACCATATAGTAGACCTTGGTGCTCACCTTTCAAGATGGAGGCCCTATTGTACGGATGCATATGGAAACAAAAACTGCAATTCTTTTCAAAATAGGACTATATATATACTATATATATATATACTTTTTTTATAACGAAAATCTACGGTATAACAATACTAATAACTTTATTGGACAGGTTTCTTACCATAAACGATAATCAGGTGATCCTCATGAGAAAGGATATATAAATATTTTCTATTTGTTATCAGGTTTGTACAAGATGTAATGTTGGCATCAGAAAAGACAGTCAACTACCACAACGCCATTTCCACAGCATTGAAGCTTGTCTCCAATACTAACAACAACCGAGATACACATGTAAGTCTCCTAATAGACATAATAGCCTGATTTTTAGATTGGCCTGGCCGGGTCCTACTCTATCCCTTCCTCCCCAAAGTAGGGCCCAGACCCGTCTGGAAGTTAATTAGTTTTAGCTGCGAACTTAAATTGATAAAGTAAATTTGCACATTTGCCACAAAGAGCAACGTTTCCCTTTTCTCAATGCTTTATTAAACCTTTGCCGGAAATCGATACTTTTACTATAAGCTATGTCCTCGTACATTCTTGTTGTGAATAAAATTCAACGAGTATTTCTATATAAGGGTAAACCTATAGCCTCCTATGCAGCCGCTCCTTTGTGTCGTCACGCAATACGAGGCTAGGGTAAACCAGGTGGCAAATTCATTAATTCTATGTTGTGTGTTTTTCAACAGTTGATATTTGTGACTGGTAGTCAAGACACATCAAAGGAAAGCATCACTACCTTACTAAGAAATGCTAGTACTACAGTCAGTGTCCACGTGTATCACCTTGTGGGCAACGTCAAACATAGCTACACCAAGGATAGTAATGCTAAACTAGCCGAGATGGCATCGATCAACAGTGGAAAACTAGAGGTGTATACTCCTTCTCCTTCTCCTTCTCCTTCTCCTTCTCCTTCTCCTTCTCCTTCTCCTTCTCCTTCTCCTTCTCCTTCTCCTTCTCCTTCTCCTTCTCCTTCTCCTTCTCCTTCTCCTTCTCACTTTGTCTACCTTTTTTTACCATGCAGACAATTTACGACTATAGTACTTTGGCTTTCGTGATGGGGCGATTCTATAACAACATGAAAAACAAGCTCAACACTGGACCTCATGTAAGATATTTCAAACTACACCAAATATAGAAATACTATTTTTGTACTTTTTAAGAATTAAGAATTCTTGTGATTGTCGCCTTATTTGTATTTAACTGAGGAACAAGATGTAGTGTTATTTAAGAGTAATTAGGCTATTCCTCTTTTTCAGTTGACTCCTCCTCAGTTTGATGAGCGGCTTGGCATGTATGTCACATTGGGAGTTCCCTGTTACACCAAATCAAAGGTAAACGACTCGTCTACTTTGATGTTGACTGGTACATTAAAGGTGCATCAAAACATCTTTCAGTTCAAACTTATTATTTCTTTTAATAATAAAAACATTATCTTATTTCTGTAGAAGCTGATCGGCGTTGTTGGTGTTGACACAAGATTGAGCAAACTACTTAAGAATACTGTGGTGAGTAAATGCACACCAAAAACATCTTTACGTACACAAGTTCTATTTAAGAAATAAGTTCAAGGAAGGGTACGTCTCTTAAATGATGAAAAAAATTCCGTTCAAAATTATAGTCGTGTTCTTATAGTTTAGTTTAGTTTATTTATTTGACACAATGATACCTTTTCAAAAAATAATACTAATACAGAGTAGGAGAAGGAAACAGAACTTTCAACCTAATTGAATATAGCCCTACTCCTACTTTAATATAACCAATGATGAAAAAAAATATCTTGATATTTGTATTAATTCACGGTCATTTAACATAAATTTTATTCACATTTCATTAATTGGATGTAAATGTACTATTTATTTTATCATCTTGTTTACAGGTTTTTGGTCCTGGAGAGTTATCGTACAATTTCGTCATCGAGACGAACACTGGACGTGCTCTTATTCATCCCTTGCTCCCTGTACCTGAATTTGTTACCAATGAACCTATCTTTATCAACATCAAAAACCTTGAACAAAGTCCAGGTAAAACTGATTAACATAAGATAAATATTGGTTGGATGAGTTAATACATACATATTTTATTCAGCATCATGTTTTACAAAAATGTTTTACATTAAACAATCTTACAAGCTTATAGATGCAAACTACACTGCAAAAATTGAGTAGATACAACTCAGTATATTAATCAGTATATATCAATCAGTATGTTAATCATGCATTCAGGATGACACTTGATAGTGAGTAAACCCAACTCTAGAGTGAGTAAAAGTGAGGTTAAACTCAATATATTGAATACATTGTACTCAAATGCACATCTACATTTATCTTTACACTTAATAATGAGTTTGGTTTACACACTACAAAGTGTCATCCTGAATGAATGTTAACTCAATATACTGAGTTGTATCTACTCAGCCGTTTTTGCAGTGTAACTACAATAAGATGTATGATTGAGATGGATCTAATCACTAAATGTTTGTAAATATTTTTAAATTACTTCGACAGAATTTTCAGAAGTGTATACTTCTATGATGAGGAGAGAGACTGGGACAAAAGTTATAACTTCAGAAAGAGTCTTGTCACGTGGTAATCCTGAATTCAACGGTAAGTAAGCGGGCCACAAATGGTCAAATTCGCCATTCTTAGCTTACGCTCGCCCTGGTTCTCAGCTGTGCTTTGTCATTAGGCATACCCTAGGAAATAAAAGATACGCCACACTATACCTTACCAGGTGAACTCGCTTTGAGCGCGCAAAGGATTGTATGTCAAAACGAACAGTTCCAAAATGGCGCCTCAAGGCAACAACGATTTCGGTTACTTTTAGGCATTTGCGTTTTGTTTTTATTGTCTTTTATGGCTGATAAATGCAGCAGTGAGCTTTTGTTATCCAAACTACATATATTTGTTTAATGTAACGTTATGACGAAGTATATTTATGGAAGGTTAACACGGGAAACAACTCTCTCGAACGACGCCATCTTGGAACTGTTGGCGATGCGACAAAAATGCTTCTGATTGGCTTATACTAACCGGAAGTGCGCGCACGAAATCACCTGGTAGCAAACACCTTGAAAGTTAATTAGATAACAGTATACTTATCAGTGATTGGTTGTCCGCTGTGTCCTACTATTAGCAAACACTTCAAAATTTGAGATGCCACATTAATTTTACATTTCATACATTATAAACGACTGGTCGACAATTGCAATCGTGAATGTGACTAGCAAATATCTCAAAGTTTGAGATGCCACATTTTGGCAACGTTATACTTATACATAATTTGTTCTTCACTGTGCATTTCAATAGCAAATCCTCCAAAATCCTCTTTTTGGTAATATTTCATACATTATAAATGACTGACTGTCCACTGTGCTATGCTACTGTGAAAGTCCACATTTTATTTATTTCTCCTGAACTGGATTTCAAATTATTATAGAATCAAATAATAGAAAAGCATTTCTTAAGATTATCATTGATTCATTTGTTTTATATGCTTTCGATATACCTAAAAGTCGTTTATATTTTAAGGTTATCGTGGTGTAACTGCTGATTTCACTTACTCATGGACTTCAGTTAATAACACTAACTTTGCTGTCTGCGTAGTCGTCGCTAATGATGAACTGGATGATAAGGTAAAGAGAAGATCACACTTTTCTGGATCGCAGTAATGCATATTCTATATAGCTGTGGATTTTATTATTTGGCCATGGTGCTTAATTATTTAGTCGATAAGTTGGCTTTATTTGGTTTCCAACCGTTTAGGAAGCCTGTACATGTTTTAAAATGACAGTGACAATATACTAGATAGCTGTAGATTATATTATTTGGTGCTTATTTAGTTGATAAGTTGGCTTTATTTAAACGTTTAGGTAACCTGTTGGAAAATGACAGTATTCTAGATACCTGTGCATGATATGGATATTAAATGTTGTACGTGTTGCTTTTTTAGTCAATAAATTGGCAGTAGTTGGTTTTCAAAAGTCTAAGGAACCTGTTAGAAAATGACAGCGAGAAAGGGAGGTAGAGATTTTTAATTGAGATCTAGAACTGAAAATAGTGTTTTCTTCACATGACAGAGATTTCTTTTTTCGTTTCATTCTCTCCTAAATCTAGATCTATGCCGAGCAGGGTATAGTACTTCCCATGTGCATAAAATATTTTCTAGACAAATGAGACCTTGATCAAGGGTTTTTTTCTGGGTTAGCTATTTTGTGGGTTGTTCGGATAAACATAATATTTGATTTGATTTTATCAATTTATATATTTTTGTAGGCGATAGTCACCCCTCAAGCAGATCCAGAGCCTGATCTCTACCACCGCTATGATATCGTTAAATATTTAAAAGTTGGTTCAATCATCGAGGACAAACCAATCGCATTCCTGAACAACATCACGTTTCCAGCCACACTCTCAAGATCAAAGTAATGCTCCTTGAAATACTTCAGTTTCCTGTTATCAAGCACCGTTGTACAATTAGACTGCGAGCAGTTTTCCATCCGAATTCAGAAAATGTTTGAACTTTAATAAAACGAGCGAGCGGGGATTGGGGGCGAGTTGGGGAGGGGAGGAGGGGAGAGGAAAACTTTTCCTCTCCCATCGATCCTATCCCTTTTCGTCCCCAAACCCCGCTCGTCTGTGTTTTATTTAAATGCTCATTTTTCACTCGTTTTCTTCGGAATCTGAAGGAAAAGAAGGGACTGTTCGCATTCTATTGTACAATTTAACAAAAGGCGCATTTGCACAGGGATAATCTCGATTCGGAGTAAAATAAATTTAAATGTATTTTCTATTGTTTAGCGGTAGTATTTTCCCGCGTGCTTTGCTTGGAATTTGTAAATATCTTTACACCATATTGAGGCTTAGCCTTTAAAAAAGCGCCTTTTGTCAAATAGTACAGCGGTACTAGATAACGTGAAACTGAAGTATTAATATGTTATGTAATATGGTTACCCTTATTACTTATCATTGGCTAATTTTAATCAATTTTTTTCTCCAGTTATTTTTTGAGCTCTAGCTGTTTTGAAGACCCGTATAGGTTTGAGAATTCACCGGTAAGTTAACGTTTTCGTTATTGCGAGTAAACGTTTTAAAATATGTAAATCTTCACGCATAGTTCACTAAACCCGGGGGGTGGACTCCCTTAGAAAATGGATAGGGGTGCTCGACGGACCTTTTAGGGTCGAAAATAAGACCTTCACGTACCTTTTAGGGTCTCGAACTGGCACCGTACCTTTTAGGGTCAGTTTTCGAACTTAAGATTATACATATTGAAAAATTTTTAAATGTGGTCGTACCTTTTAGGGTCTGAAATCAGTATCTGAGTTAATTTATGCGTACCTTTCAGGGTCATTTTCAAAACCGTCCGTCGAGCATGGATAGAATTCCTATCCATTTTTGAGGGGAGTACCCCCCCCCCCCCCCCCCCCGGGTAAATAAATATCGAGATGACAGCCAGGCCATATCTACATACAACAAACAGCTAGGCACAACTGACATTGGAAAACTATGAATTGTTTTATTATTTATATGGTATGCAAACCAAAAGTGCCTTGCCTTATGCTTCACAAGGGTAGAGTATTGGGTATTATACCTATTTCAATAAAGTTAGTCACCAAAAACCACAAAGACACACAATAGCCACCTTGACATCCCAAGTTGAAAAATGTTTCATCTATAGGTCATTTTCGTTTAGGGGTTTATTATATTTAAGTGGCATTAATATATCTGTTGATGATTATTAGGAGACATTAGAATTCGTGAAGGAGCTATCTGATTATGTGGACGGTAAACGAAGTGTTCCTCCAGAAACAGCGCTGAAGAAGGAGGTTCTAGCTGATATAAGATTAACCAGACAAATCGAGAAGTGGTGAGTTGTAGATAGACCATTTCAGAGTTCCGAAACGAAATATGGCGTCCAATTTTTAAAAAAAATATCGTTCTTGACAGGCTAGCATCGTGGTCAAGTTGAAACACAATGGAGTAAGTGACGCGTTGAGCCATTTTTGGGGTCCTTCTTCTTGTACTAGAAACCTAGTGTATTCTTTAATTTGTTAGCTTTGTTTTATTGTTTAACGTGGAGTCTTTTGTTGTTTCTATTGAATTGACTGTGTCCGATACACGGAGAAGGAGCCCATTTTTGCATGTTTTCTTTGTAATTTGGTGAATTCCCCCAACCTTAACTTTGAATTTCGCGCTAGATGGCTACTTAATTCCCGGATGGATGTCGCCTCATTCTGTGCAATGTTTTCACATGTATGGGAGGATAGCCAGTCAAGAACAATAGTAAATTATTAAAATTGGACGCCATATTTCGATTTCGTGTATAATGACCATGCAGTGATAATATCGTTTATCAATGTTTAACATATCATTAGTTATAAGTTCCATAACCTTGTTTGTGTTAACCATTTCCAGTTGGAATCGCAACCCAATGAGAGTTCTTGGAGCAGATGCAGCTTGGAGGTACATTGCTACCAATTCTGGTGCCATGAGACAATATCCTGGAAGACAGACATACAATAACAGGTCCGTATAGAGGTGTATTTTCACAACCATTACTTGTAAAAAGAACATGACGGGGATTAGTCTCCTGCGCAGACGTTTTTAGTGTCAGATATTCTTCCTCCCCAGAAACGTCTGCTTAATGGAGCACTACATTCCTTTCCCATGATATTGTCTGACCAATCACAGTTAACCTACTAGTGTCTCATAGTTCGACCCTGATTGGCTAACCTTTTAACTGTGGTTATTTAAGATTTTGAGATCGTTTTTGTGTGTTTGGCGAGCTTTGGATTTTCAAATGTTTAAAAAACATTCCAGCCATTCAGGCCAGGTTCGGCTTTTATATTATATAAGGCTAACTATGATTGGTTAGACAATGGGAATGGAAGGTAGTGCTCGGTTGAGCAGGCGTTCGTGGGGAGGGAAAAATAACCAACACTAAGAGCGGCTGCGCAGGAGGCTAGACGGGGATGGGATCTACAACCAAAATACTCAGGACATTTACGAATCATTTAATTTTTCAATTTTGTCCTGAGAGTAAAAGGCAGTCTTTCTCCTCCCCATCCATTGAAAACGCCTTCTTACAGTACGACTCCTTCAACCGCGGCAACCCAAACAAATTTCAAAATGAATAGTTTGGAGATAAAACAAAAAAATTGTGAAGGGCTCTCACAGATCAAGGTGTTTTTAGTTAATCTTGATGAAGTTAATGTTCGTCCACGTATTCTGAAAATTATAAGCATTTAAGAAAAAAATCAATCTTTTGTAGACAATCTATTGTTCATTCAATTCTCAAAATGATCGCAATTGGAGAATTTTGGCTTTGTGTCGTCGGTCAAGGTCGCTGCATTGTTATGATGTATGTATTGTTTTCCAGATACGATCCAACAACTCGTCCATGGTATCATGCTGCTAAGACTCATTCTGGAAAACTTGTCTTCTCTGTGCCATATTTGGACAATGGTGGCGCAGGTGTTGTAGTTACGACCAGTCGCACTATCAGCAGCGATTCTATGGTGAGTAATTGCATTCAGTGAGGCGCGTAGTTAGAGGAGGGGCCAGATGGGAACTGGGAACACCATATTTTTGCCCACTAAATTTAGCAAACTTTCCAAATATCAAAGCCAGAAAACATCCAAAATTCGTTGTTTTATACCATAATGGCTGATAAAACAGCTGATATTTCAGAGAAAAAACAGCTTTTAGTTGTATTTGTTGGGCGAAGGAAGATAATTTCGCTGTACATGGAGACTGGGATGTAGAGAGAACATTAGCACATGAAATCGTACATTAGTAGTCAAGGACTGATGACCCTGAGTCTCCATGAACCTCAACATCCAGCATGAAATCAATGCGTAATGTAGGAGGTTTTTGGTGGTACGATAAAGATTGTGTAAGACGTCCCCCCCCCTCCTCACCAGTTACCAGTTGATTGGTAACTTTTTTATATTTTGTAGGTTCGTGCTGTTATGGGTATAGATTGGAAAATGAATAAAATCAACGAGATGGTGACAGGTAGTGGAGCAATATGTCGTCATGACAATGGTAACGTTTATTTCCACAACTAGTTTATTAGATTTAAAATGCCATATCTTTTTATTTAGTATGTATTTTAAATTTAATGTATTTCCCTATCTAATTATAACCTTGTGGATTATATCTACACTTAACTCTACACTTGGGCCAAGTGGTAACGTCCTATACATACATTCCAGTACTCCTGCTGATGTCGGTGTCCGACGAAGCTTGTAGTTACACATATCTATATAACATCTTTCATTTCAGTAGCATATGGCTCACTAGAAAAATATCGTCCTGGGATCCCCATAGTTACCTTATACTACATTGTCAACTTCGTTCTTAACGTGGTTGTTCCTTGTGGTGTAATGGTTAACACATCGGACTAGCATACCGAAACCGTGGGTTCGATTCCCGCCAAGGGCATTGATATTTTTCTCTTCATTCTTTCCTTGTGAATTATATTTCATCATTTTTCGAATTCATTGCAAACATCATTATAATAAGCGCAATCATCGTTACATTCGTCGTGCTGTCGTGATGTCTAACATCGTGTTCTTTATGGTTTCAGTGGCATGTCTGTTGATTGATTCTAATGGCTACATCGTTTACTCCAAGCAATTTATCTTGAAACCAAGGTAAAAATTGAAATAAATCAATCAAAATATAAGTAAATGGCTATAATACCGTTTAAAACAAAACAAAAAGGGGCAAACTGCGTGTATATATGAAAATACAGTCAGAACAACAACCATGTAATTATACAAACAATTTTAATTAAACCATCAAGCAACTTACTTGAAAAACAACTGACTAACCAAAACTACTTATCAAGCAACCGTTCAATCACCCAGCCCAACACAAACCAACATGGAATAATATTAAATATGATTGGACCAACGATTTAACTAAATTTCCTCCAGCTACCAAACAAGCCAAATAACTATAAATAAATGTAATCATTCATTTTGTTAAATACCAGTACTATCTAAATCACCGTAGAGTGGTAAAATGCTTATTTGAAATCCTGTCTTGTTTCTGTACCATGTGATCGGTTCTGGCCAATCATTTTGCTCACAATTGGCCATGTGATACAAAAAGACACACAAACGAGACCTTTAAAACCTCCAAGGAATTTGAAATGGTCGTTTAACCACTCTAGTGATTTTCATAATAATAGTCTTCTGACAATGATGTTTTTATTATCTTATAGTATCGCCAATGAGCGCATTCACCTTGCATATGGTAATCCAGAACTATTGCGAGATCTTCTGAAAAAAGGCGTCATTTCAACGAGCCTTGCCTGCAATGACTTGGAGGTAACTATACCAATTCTTCCTTATTCAAGAAAAACTTTACACCAAAGTAAACAAGGTTTCAACAAATTAAATATCTTTGATAAGTTCACACAAGTTTCTAGGGTTCCAAACCTTCTCCGCGGCTAGTGAAATTAGCCGAATATTTTTTCCAACTTAAATAATGTGATACTATAGCTGGTTAACTCGTGTTTTCTCTAAATAATAGCTTGGGCAGACATATATCAACTACAAGATTGCTGATGTTATTCCAAAGTAAGTAATTTGGTTAAAATTATATGTATTCCCATATTCGGTTCCCCTCTTACCCTGCAACCCAAACACAAAAACAGGCCTACTTAGGGCGCTAAGATCAACGTTTTGGGCGTTTAGGAAACTTAGCCAAATTAGCTGATCTTTGGCGATCTTGGACGAACTTATATTAGGTGATCTTAGGCAGTTTTAGGAAACTTAGCCATTATATTCAAGTTGGCGATCTTAAGCGATCTTGGTCGATCTTAGGGCCTGGAGTAGACCTAAACATTTAGCTCTTCATATTTGTTATTTCAGTGGTAAAGTAGAAGGCACTACGCGATGTGGTGGTTATATCATGGTCCCTGTTCCAAATACCAACGTATATCTTGTTGCTCTTGACGGAGGCCACTGCCCTGATCCTGCTGTTAAATGCCGTTCGGTAGGTTGTAAGGGATTAATAACATGAAAGCCATTCTTTTAGAATGGTGTAAAATAATATTAACGTTCAGCTCGGGGAATTTGATTCACAACTTGTTTGGAATGATATCATGCCAATATATAGACAGTTAAGAGTATTTAGAAGAAAAAGAAATGAAATTTTAAAGGGAATGGTAGGGGAACTTAGAGGGGACAGAGAAAACGAAAACTCGAAGTGGAGAATGATGTATGTAGAAAAAAACCATTAGTTAAGGAAGTACCATAATTAAATATAGTGATTGAGTCAGCTCCAGGTAATTTCGCGCGCGCACGTCCGGCTAATCAGAAGCATTTTTGTCACATCACCACTGAACAGTTCCAAGATGGCGTCTATCAAAAGAGTAGCTTCCAATGTTAACCGTCTATAAATACGTCCTTAACATAGCTTTACATTTAAAATTCTATGTAACTTGGATAAAAAAAGCTCTCTGCAATAAAAAAGGATAAAAACAAAAAGAAAATGCGTAAAATTAACCGCAATCGTTGCTGTCTCGAGGCGCTATTTTGGAATGTTCGTTTTGACAAACAATCCTTTGCGCGCTTCGAAGCGAGATCACCTGACAAGTAAAGGAGGTAAAAAAGCGAGGACAACTGGGTGAAAGATGTTCATGGAAAGAAAGCTAAATGCTTGTTACGCTAGGTGACCGTTCATTTCGAGCCGCATCATCTCACCTATGGAATAAACTTCCATTAAGTCTTAGAACAATAACATGCATCAACACGTTTAAAAAGGGAATTAAGACTTATCTTTTTAATGAAACTTTTAGTTGATATTCCATATATTTATCTATTTAATATAGTACGAATTGTAATTAGTAGTGACATAATTTGATATGTATTATATTATTAGTTATTATTTATCTATTCTTTGTAATTAGTTATATGTAAAGTCCTATTGATCTTTTCTTGTAAATAGGGCTATATAAATAATAAATTATTATTATTATTAATGGCATTTTATGTTTACAGTGTTCTATGACGTCATGCGCTGATGGAATAAACAAAGACACGTCGAGTAATATACCTATCTGTGTACCTTGTGTATGTAGTGTACGGTATAATCCTTGTGCTTTACATTACTATCAGGTAACAAACAGAACTGATCAGCTAACGTGTTAAAAGCTATGTACGTTTTCATCCAATTCAAAACCTATGGGAAATATAAGGTCCTGTGCTCCATATTAAACTTCTACGTGACATTGAAATACAAAAGACAAGGTGGACTTACAGTGACGTATTTTGTTATGGTTTTGCCAACCAACCTGATTGTCATCAGAACAAAGGAAATTAAGAAATCTATTGTGAAAGTGGTTGGCAAATTAGCATCAGAATAACAACACTTGTAAACACTACGCTCACCTATTCCCAAAAGATTTGCATTGGGGGAAACATATACAGATTGAAACGCATTAGCCGAACAGTTCTATTGGAGGGCAGCAGATGCTTTCTTGCAGTTAAATCAATATATTACTATATATAATTTTTATACGTTTTATCTACTTACAGTCACCTAATGCAGTCGTTGTCTGTCCGTCTATCGCAAGAAATAAAGAGAGCAAAGCGACGCCGTGTAAAAAGCCTGATACTGATTCAACAGAGCTCAAAGGTCCAAAGATGAATGCAAATATAACTTCACCCATCCCCACTGGAAATGTGAAAGTGTCAGGAACAGCACCGTTGAGATTTTGTAAAATTGCTAGTACATTGGTGTTAATAGTTGTGTCTGTTATGTTGATTGGCTTTTAAAAAAAGTTATTACAAAAATGATATTCAAACATCCATAAAAAAACATGAAAAGGGGCACTTCATTTTTTTCAGACACGTTTGGTTCCCCTTTATGTACATAGGACCAACGCAGCAAAAAAGAACATAAAAGTTCCACCAATGCAACACTTCGAAAACTTTTTTTTTTTTTCAAATCCCTTAACTTATTTTATGGGCTGTATAAGTTTAGAATTATCGAAAGGGTTGAGAGTCCAAAACTATTTTTTTACACTGAGAACGGCTTCCACTTTCGTAACCTGGCAAACGAAGTTTTAACAATCACTGTTCATTCAAAGTGTGGTGTTTCATGATCATTGATTTTTAATCAGAAAGCCGTTTTTATTTCTGTTTTTAACAATTTTTTTAAAAATTACATACACACATCAAGTTTAAAATATTAACCTTTTTGATTGTACAAATAACGTTTATTTTATAATGCGCTGTCTAGAAAATGCAAAAATAAGGCAACTTATTGTCAAAGTAGAATATCTATTTTATGTAATATTAGCACAGAATAAAAAAAACTGTAAAACCCTGCAGAAAATTCCATATTGTTGTGACCTTCCGCTGCTTGAATTCTGTAATCATCATCCATAGTGCATTTCGGGCTTGGTATTCAACATGCACCAAGCAACAAAACCTTCGCCACCCTTTTTAAAAGAAGCTGTATAACGATCAAAACTAAAGAGAGAAAAATGCAACTATATGGTATTAAACGTCTTTGTTTATTACATGTTCTTAATTTATTTTACAAGCTGTAGGTAGAGTACAAACACTAAAAGTGTGCAATACTTTGCACTATTTACCACTAAATAGTGTTGATTAAACAATAGAGAACAATAGAATTAGCATAATTTAGCAGTATTTAGTGGTATTTATGTTGCACACTTTTAATGTTTGTACTCTATATAAAACGTTTTTATACAATTACTTTAAGTTATCTATTTTAATCAGTAATGAATATATTTTAATCATGGTCAGTACACGTATTTATTTTCTATTCAACATTTGTCATTAGCATGGATAATATATAATAAAATGTTTTATTATCCATGTCATTAGTTATAAATAATATGTAAGGAGTTGAACTACATTGTCTCTAATTAACTTCCAAGCGGTCCATATATACCGTTTGCTAAACCAACGTTTGCGTTGCAGAACTTCGATTTGTGTGGTTGCTATTATTGTAAAAGTCTGGCTAACTGGCATTTTGTCATATCCAACTGGCTTGAGAAGTAGTTGGAATTTTCCAAAATGAAACACGGCCTATCCTTATACTCGTTTTATTTTTATTTGCATATTTACTTTTTATTATGTTTTGTTTTGTTTTCAATTTAATTTCTATCTTTCATTTAATTAAAAGTAACGTTTTCACACCAATGCAACTGATAAGTCGATGTATGATATAATTAATGTTCGATCTACAGCATTAGGGACTGCGCAATAATTATCAGGAGGGGGGGGGGAGGGGGGTTGAGAAATGAGCGAAAAAATCGAAAAAGTTAATTACCCCCCCTCAAAAATGAAGTCATTACGTCTTGTCCCCCCTTACCATAACGGAAAAATTAGACTGCACCCCCCCCCCCCCCCCCCTTCGTTCAAATTCAGATGACTGCTGAATACTTACGAGGAAAGGGTTTATCAAGATTGCCAGAGAATCTAACCAACATTGATGAGGACGTCTTCGTCAGCAACAAACTTCAAAGACTTCAAAGTTCTCTTCAACGTCAGAATCAGTTTCAAATTAAAGTTAGGTGTTACCTCCCCCCCCCCCCCCCCTCCTTCACTGATTAATTTTGGACGTTGCCCCCCCCCTCTTTCAACACATAAGTTTAGATTATGCCCCCCCTCTGGATTCTCACCCCCCCCCCCCCCCCCCCTCCTGATAATTATTGCGCAGTCCCTTATTTTGTAGGAGGGGTTCTTATAGTGCATGTAATGAATTAGTACACGTTTTGCCTGCCATTTTCCAAAGAGGTGCGGTCTAACAGGAAGATGTAATAAGATTATCATATAAGATTTAGCTTTACAGATCTTATAAAATTCATGATTAATTCATGATAATTTTACAAAAGAAATCACGTCTGCATGCGACGAGTTCTGTAAATCTCATACAGATTTCGTCCTGATTTGCATATTTTTCAAATTTTCACGCCTAGATATATTTTTATCTTGACAGAACTAACGCTGGACTAATGAGTACATATATCTTATTAGACGGTTTGATGTGTAGATTTTACGAGTGAAACGCTGTATTTTGACGAGCCTCCGGGCGAGTCAAAATTCAAGTTAACGAGTAAAATATCCAGCCATATTACATATCAAACTGTTTAATAAGTTATTTATTATCCAATCAAAAGATTTTTGTTCTTTTATAAAGCAAAATATTGTTTTACTTGAGGGCTAGATAGACGAGTAAAAATATCGCTGGATATTTTTACTCGATCCAGTCCTACTACTGCGATATTTTTCTCGTCTATGACTAGTTGGATAATAATATACAATATTCGCGTCCGATAAGCATATATGAAATTATTATATATCCTATTCAAACTCGTTTTCTTATTGGTCGAGAGCACGTCACGTGGAGGGAAATAAATCGATCTATTCCCCGCGCGGGTAATAAATCCACGTGAGAGGGGAATAAATCCACGTGATCAGGTCAAAGTCCATCGAAAGTTCGTGTGGCGCGTTTGCAGAGCGGAGCCTCGGGAAACATTGGGATTCTCGGGAAACAAAACTAACTGTTTCCCTCGGGACCAGTCATTAAGTGCTTAATATTCTACATGGGACACACAAAATGTTTCTGGGAGACATCAGACAAATTTCTTGTGTCCGCTACATGTGAATGTGATGTATCCCAGTTTAGCCAACTGAGGCGACATGTCGCTCGTTTGTAGCTAGCTTGCATGTTTTGTGTCCCGGCTACAAAATTTGTCGCGCGCTACAATGTTTTCGAGGTGGCTAAACTGAGAAACATTGAGGATACACGTAGCGCGCGACAATGTAGCGCGCTACATGTATCCTAGTTTAGCCATGCCTGTAGAGACACGCTGACGACAATGTAGCGTGTGTGTAGCGTGCTACATGTATCCTAGTTTAGCTAGGACTTAAGACTTTGCATAACCTATAAAGTGCACGTTTTTATATCCTATCTATAATTAGCAATTGTTTCTAAGTCTGACGTTTATGCCAGCTAATTGTCAGCTAGTTCTTCACCAAATTCTGCATTTCTTTTCAAGACTTTACATAACCTATAAAGTGCACGTTTTTATATCCTATCTATAATTAGTAATTGTTTCTAAGTCTGACGTTTATGCCAGCTAATTGAGATGTTAGTTCTTCACCAAATTCTGCATTTCTTTGACGGATTCATCTTTGCTCCAGCAGGGCATTTAAAAACGTTGGAGAAGGATTCCATATTTGATACGCTACCAATTGCTCTAAAGAAGACAGTAATCAGAGTTAATGTGATATAGTAAAAACACGCATATAAGAACCACTATTTTTCGAGGTATTTTTCAGTCGAAAGCTGCGTTTTGATTGGTCCCCAAATACATTACCGCTATATTGTTTGGTTAGGTTTAGGACAATTGTTTGAAAAGACTCTATTGAAAAGACTCTATAAACCAATCCTGATCGACATCCTTACCTAAATTCTGGCATTGCGTGACTGTCTGTCATAATACGCGCCCTTATACCAGAAGGCTTTGCTGTGTAACAGTAAACCTGAAAGCAAATTCACCCAATTAAAAAAATTGCGTTTTCAATCTAGTGGTGGGGTAGTAAGTAAATGCTATTTTTCAATTTACTTCCGGTTATGTTGAATTGTCCAATGAGAGTTCGTGTAAGAAAAAGCATCATCGAAAGCCAATCAGCATCTAGTATATATAATCGTGTAGTTCGCTGGGGGCCAGAACACGGTCCGTTACACAGGCTATGAGGTAGTGGTCACAAGCTCGACTTTAAAATGGCAATGGGACTATAGTTTTGTTTACCTGTCCAAATGCTAAGAATAAGGCTTGTTCGTTGTTTATACCAACACCAGGAATTTGTTTCTCTTCTCCATGTTTGGCAACCCAGTTTTTATATGCCTGAAAAACAACATTTTTATTATACCATAACACTAGTGTCAAATCTTAAAACATGTTTTAAAAAAGGGCTTCAAAACCAAAAGTTTCCACGTGATATCGTAATAGATAAGAGAAATAATCTTATTCCCAAAAGATTTGAATTGGGTCAAACTTTCATTGCATGGGCACAAGCAAGAAAACAGAGGCAGAAGGAAGCATAGAAGACACATTTGTATTTATAAGGCATTATTCATTACCCTGTATGTCAAGCGAAGACCGCCATTATCTGCAATGTTCTCAGACAATGTCTGGACACCGTCGTTCTGTTAAAAAATGATTGCACATATTCATTATGTAACTGATGTAACTCGACATGATATTAAGGAACAAACATTTTGTTATAGCAATGGAGTAGATAACTTAAAGAGAATAATTTGATTAGACATGATATCATATACTATATAATACGCTAAGCGAAAAATGTCCGCATCTTATTCCAATCAACCCGCCCACTGTGCCACCAAACGAATTCCATAAATGCTAAGAACAGGTAATTGTGGATACAATAGGGGGTAAATTAGAACGAGAACTTAAATACTTGTAAAACTAGAAATCAAAGTCGTCTTGCAGCGATCTCACCTCGGCCGCCATCGTGGATTATCATTGACACAGGCAGCCCAAACATTACAAAGAGCAGCCCAAGCGTTAGGAAAAGTAGTGAATTTTTCACGGGTAACCCGATAGTTAATATAATAGTAGATAGTAGATAATAATTTAGTTAATAATATAGATAATTCCTTCTAAATATATATTACCCTTTTGGATTGTCTGAAAGTTATCTATGAATCAAAGACTATGTTTATTTCATACCTTGATCTTTTTGCCATTGCCAAGGTCAGAGTAGTAATTACTATACTGGTCCACAAGGCACTGAGACCGTTTATTAAATTCAGTTATTGAAAAGTTACTCATCCATGGCTCTTGTTTCTCGCCATATTTGTTAAACTGGCTTCCTGGAAAATACAATACACATAAGATATAGAATCAGTAATCCTTTTAAAGTTTAGAATAATTTTGTATGTTCATGAAATTCCTTTTAAAGCAGAAACAATCTTGCACCCATGTAATCATCGACTGCAAGTCAAGATTGCATGTTCAAAGCTGTGTGAAACCTAGCAGCTTAGTCAGTTATCTTTGAACAATCATGGGTTGTATGGCAGGCTTCAAGTGTTTAGAATTTACGCTATGTACTTTCTATGGATCTACTATCTCTGGATGGAACAGCTAGTCTTTCTCAAGAAATTTTACCTAACTTGGGAGAGGGGGGACTCGTGTGTAAAATATCAGCGGTTTAATTTGATATATTTTAGGGAATTTTGAATTGGAACTTAGAACTGCAACATTTCTTTCCATCTCCGATACTCTTATCCCAACCCCACATCAACAACATCTCCCCATCCCTCAGAAGCTAACATTTCCAAGTATGGTTGCATAATACCTTGAAAGTCAAAACCATGAGTGAGTTCATGACCAAGTACTGTTCCAATAGCGCCGAAGTTGACAGCTCTAGGAGACAAGACATGTTTTGCATGTAAGACAACAAAATAGAATCGCATCAATCACTCATGGTCAGTGGCTCAGTGATTCTGCTAGTCAAATGAGCCTGTAAGCGTCGCAACCGAGATTAGCTTTGTCGAGACTGCAAGCCAAAAATATTTGATTCGTGCCTCCAAGCTATCGAAGTAAACTTGGGGAAGATTACCAAACCGAGTTCTCAAGTCCTGCTGAGCCTAGTCAAGGCTACTGATCCGAGCCTACAAGCCCTGCTGAGCTTCGCCAAGGCTACCGATACTAGCCTGCAAGCTCTGCTGAGCCTAGCCAAGGAAGTACCTATCCCAGCCTGCAAGCCCTGATGAGCCTAGCCAAGGCTACCGATCCCAACCTGCAAGCCCTGCTGAGCTTCGCCAAGGCTACCGATACGAGCCTGCAAGCTCTGCTGAGCCTAGCCAAGAAAATACCTATCCCAGCCTGCAAGCCATGTTGAGCCTAGCCAAGGCTACCGATCCCAGCCTGCAAGCCCTGATGAGCCTAGCCAAGGCTACCGATCCCAGCCTGCAAGCCCTGCGAAGCCTAGCCAAGGCTACTGATCCCAGTCTGCACGCCCTGCTGAGCCTAGCCAAGGCTACCGATCCGCATGCCGGACTAAGCCGCTCCGTACCAGCAAGCAAGTCCGAAATCAATAAGTATGTACATATATCTCTTGTCTTCACATCAATGACGACAGGTAAGATTCTGACAAGGATATTTCATTTCTACTATCATAATAAATCATTTACCTGGGGGCATCTTTTCCATAATAGAATGGAGGCTGCAAAATCCCAGCGTTGATAACTAGTTAAACAAACATAAAGAAATATGAAAACTCCAAAAACTTCTATCCTGCACCCGCGCCCTGGGTATGTGCATTTGGTCAGTCAATCAGAATAGAGCAACTTTATAGAGTATATATATCAGAAAACCTTACGGATCTCATTTTGGCTCATTTTGTAGAAGGCATTCACAATCTGAGGACCAGCCAGCCACCTAAGGAAGATAAGAAGAAGTTCAACAATTGTTCTGTGTTCTGTAATATGAAGTTGGGAATGGTCCTTTACTTAACTAGGTGGACAAAACCTATACCCTGCGAGCGGAGGTTCCTTTCTCTTACCTAGAACGACAAGAAAAGAAATCTCTGCCGGCCAGAAACTTGGATGTAAAAAAACGGGTGTCAGCAGCGGTTTCTTTTCTTGTCCGTTCCAGGTAAGAGAAAGGAACCTCTGCTCGCAGGGTATAGACAAAACCAGAACTTTAATAATATTTACAAGCAATAATTTCACAATTTCCACAAGTGTACTAGAAGATGAAACATTTCCTTTCATTCACTCATTTTTATCTATATGTGTATAATCTCCCAAACTTCCACAAAGCTTATAGTGAACTTAAGATCTAATATAAAGCTTCATTCAATTTTTTAACAAATTGGATAAGAACGTCTTGGTCTTTTTGTTTTACCAGAGTTAATGTAAGGGAATGGATATGGAGACCAGCAAACTTCAATTGTCAAAACCATCTTATTATACAACTATTTCAAAAATCGTTGTCGCAAACAAAGCCACAGTCCACACTCTGAAGCCTGCAAAGGATGTCGGTATTTCTTCTCATTTTATCGATTTATTCATAGCATATTTTGCATGGTTGTACGTGTTTGTGTTATATGATAATAACAAGTTGTTGTAGTAGTAGATTATGAAACAAATATTTCTTAAAAAGCGTGTAATAAAACACATTCAGTTCACATTACCAACAACTTTTGCAGTCTTCAGAGTGTGGACTGTAGCTTTGTATGCGACAATGATTTTTAAAATAGGTGTATATTTACTCTGGCTTTACTTACTCGCCACCATCCACTTGTTTGTCTATCTTGGTCATTTGATATTCTCGATACCAATCGCTGATGTTGATAACATTAAGCAAGTAGTGGTTAACAGAGTTCACTTCTAACTGAAAAACAAACAAATGATATCATTATAGTCCTTTTCCCAGTTCCGTTACCACGAATGATAGTTCCAAGTTGAGGTTCGCGTTGTTGCGCATGATATATTATAGTTTTGCTATGCGCATCAACGCGAACCTCGACTTGGAACTGTTATTCGTGGTCACTGAACGGAACTGTGAAAAGGAATATTGCGATGAAGATGGTAATAAAATCGGAAAAAAATCGCTTATACTTACCTTGCTGTAAAATTCAGTCAGCATTGTGATGTTGTTGCACAAAGCTGGAAATCCCATTTTAGCTTTCATCAAATCGACCTACAATAAGTACAACCATTTGTAAATTCACGATAGATAATTCCAAGTTGGCTAGACGTTATTTAACTTTCCAAGAGCGTATTTCCAGTTAGGAAAAATTTGAATCTTTTGAAAATAATAATTATTATTTTTCACTGCCCTTCAGGAAATCCACTATTTTTTGGCTCATAAAGTTTGAAAGAAGGCATTTCACATTCAAATGACGCAAATAGTCCCTTTTACAGTTCCCTGCGCCATTTTGAAAGGTAGCCAGGCCTTTGCATTGAAGCGAGACAGACGTTGAGCTTGCAATGATAGAGACCTTTTAACACCTTACCGGACAATTTTTCACGTGTCTTTACCATTGCAAGCTCACCGTTCTTCTTGCTTCGATGCAAAGGCACGGCTACCTTTCAAAAAGGCGCAGAGAACTGTGGATTGGACCTTTGTAGTTTCGTATATTCTTTATTTATTTCTGTCTTTCACCTTTTCAGGGTGAACTACCATGATTCTCAAGTGTTCCTGTTCCAGGAACGGGATGGTATTTTCCAAGTGTTTTTACCTTCTCATTAGTTTTTTTTCTTGACTCATCGTCTAGCCAAGGCAAATCAGCCACTTCATCTTTGAACGCTTGTTTGATTCCATCCATCATTTCTTTAATCTAGAACAATTGATTACCGATAGAAATAATTCTAATGATAATGTCCATATATTTTAAACATGAACAGGTGAAAATCATGATGACGGTGATGAAGATGATGATGATAATGGTGATGATGATGTTGTTGTACGTTGTTGTTGGTGGTGTTGGTGGTAGTGTTGTTGTTGGTGGTGGTGATGATGATGTTGTTGGTGGTGGTGATGATGATGTTGTTGGTGGTGATGATGGTGGTGGTGGTGGTGGTGGTGGTACGTGGTGGGGAGGATGATAATGACGGTGGTGATGATAGTGTAATAATAGTAATAACTGTGTTGGTGTTATTGTTGTTTGAGATGATGGTGGTTAATGTTATTTATGAAATGATGATGATATTGCTCGTGGTATTGTTATATTACTAATGATTATGCCGATGAGCGATGATGATGATGAGCGATTGCAAGATGATTATGATCTAAGGCTGATGATTTAATGAAAACTTTTGTGAAGTTTGTGATGATGGTGATGATAGTTTTGATAATAGTTATAATTACGACCATAACGTTGATGATGATGTTCATTAGGCACATGACAAGTGCACAATAGTTTCATCCCTTAAGGTGCGATAACGCGGTGGCGTTGCGACATAAGTTGCACAAAGCATTGTAGTGTGTAACCTTTTTTTCCATTTTTTTTTTTTTTTTTTTTTTTTTTTTCATGTTAATTTTTTGCAGCGTGTAACCTATACGGCGCAATTTGAAAAAATATATTGCGAGACAAGTTACAGCAATCGTTGCGAAAAGAAGAATTTGTTTCTACTTTTGGCAACAATTGCGTCTACGTTGCACCGTGTAGTCACGAACTCTGTAATTTGTCTCGCAATTTTCTTGCTCGTTACGAGACAGTGAAAATTGCAGTGAAAATTACACCGTGTAATCGCGCCTTTAAACATTTCAAGATGAATAACATACCAAAGGTACTATGCCCTTATCAAACTCTTTTTCAATCCATAAATGTCCCATAGCCATTGTCAATACTTCCTCTGAATTAAGACGTCTTATACAACGCAGCCAACGAGGCATGGTTCCTGAAATACCGTTGACTATTTTTGAAAAGCTGTTGTACGCTTCCTGGAACTTGGATGAGAGATACATCACTTTGCTACTAACGACCTCCCACATTAGAAAGTTAAGAAGCGTCCTTTTGAAAGAAAAAGAAAAATAAATAAACCACTTGTTTAACGTCTAAATATTTTAGCTGGACACGTATCATGTGCCCTACTAATCGGGGAGACTCACTCACACTCACTACCTCTACGTTAAATATTTTGCACACAATTAACTAGGCTCAATGCAGGCATGCATATATTATATATATGTTATATAATAAAATAATAACAATTATAGGTTTTATCATAAAATCCACGAACAATATAATAAATGAAAATTTACAAAATAAAAATCTTGTCCATGACGAGATCTGTAAATCTAATACAGATTCCGTCAAGCGATCTGTTTGCGATATAAAGTGGCTCATCTTCGACTCGGTGTGATATCGCATACGGCACATCGACCGCTCATGTTGTATATATTACTTATTACTTAAAACTAACGCATTTACGTAGCCTCCTTCACAGGCAACCCTGCTGGGTTTCCTTTGTCCCCTGCTGGGTTTCCTTTATCATGCGAACCGGAGAGGAAACCCCCCCTTCCCCCTTGAAAGCCATGCAGAGTCAAAGGAAGTCCAGAGTCAAGAGTTACATGCGAAGGAGGCTAGCATTTACGTACCTTTTGTCTGTTTTATTCAATAACTGTGCAAGATCTTTGAAGTATTGGACATGTGGAACAACCATCTGTGCGTTGTCCTTTAATGTTAAATTATAACTTTGCAGTAATTTATTGAAGTATATCTTCCATGGAAACTAGAAACAAGTGTTAATGTGTGTTAGTGTGAATGTCTTTTTTAGTGGACATTGTCATTGACTGTATATACACCTATTTCAAAAATCGTTGTCGCAGTTCAAGCTACGGTCCGCACTCTGAAGCCTGCAAAGGATGTCGGTATTTCTTCTCCTATTATCGATTTATTCATAGCACATTTTGGTTGTACTTGTTTGTGTTATATGACTATAACAATCTATTGCAGTGGTAGATGATGATACAAATATTTCTTTAAAAACGAGTAATAAATCACAAATTGTGTGCATATTACCGATATCCAGTGTATGTACTGTAGGTTTGGCTGCGACAACGATTTTTGGAATATATAGGTGTATATATTTGTATATATATCTTGCACTCGCCAAATAGCAACGCGATTCCGTCCCATGGGAGATTCCGTCCTATTGTAGGCAGGTAGTACATATATAAGGCCTAGTCTGGGACCTAAACTCGCCTTAACTCGCACAAACTCGCATTAACTCACATTAACTCGCACAAGCTCGCAGTAAATTGCTCAATGTCATAATGCACAGGGAATTGCCTTAACCTCATCTCGCAAAGCTGAAATATACATATACATGTAATGTTATTTTAGTGTCACTCCAAATTATGGGATATTTCCTTAACTCGCCTTAACTTGCATTAACTCGCAGCATTGAAATTTTGTGATTGTCCCTTAACTCGCCTTAACTCGCGCAGTTTCGTCCAAACGCGCTGCGAGTTTATGCGAGTTTAGATCCCAGACTAGGCCTTATATAGGTTTTTGAAAGCAATATGTTCACATTGGCTCTACCTACCCCTGTTCGTTTTTCCATATCGGAGATATCGTATATATCATACCAATGGCTGTACACGATACTGTACGATGGATTGATCTAGAAAAACATACCAAAAACATTGAAATACTAACCAATACAATACCAATACCAGCACCAGCACCAGCACCAGCACCAGCACCAGCACTAAATACTCCGACGAAGGGAAAAGCTCGAACGTCAGTATCGTTAAGTCAACAATTTTTACGGTTTTACAAATTTCATTCTATTACCTATCGTTTATATTAAACACCGACGCAGCCTACTGACTAGTTTACTCGCTAGTTTCCATTAATACAACTTGTGTACCACCGTTTCAATGTGTTTGTGCGCAACCGATTTGGCATGGGGTCCTTTTCCGTGTACTGGAAACCAATTGTATTCTATGTTGGCTTCTTTAATTTCTAGCTTAGGATCATGTCTTGTCAGTTTCTATGTATATCAGCTACAAGGAGAAGAAGACAGCCCGATTTGTTTATGACAATTATTTGCAAGCTGGGCTTCCTGTGTTAAACATGGCGGCATTGACGAGTCCAGCATCAAATGTGTGTTTATTTATTTAAAATTTTTAATTGCATTTCAAAGTTTTTCTGGTATATTTCAGTACAAGTCACAATATGGTGTTTTACAAACATAAAGTTTATTAATACTTTTTTAATAACATTAAACTACTAGGTAAACGCCTTTTGGAATAACATCTTATAAGTTCAAGTCCAAGTTCATCATTCATTTGGTAATTAAAACATATATAACATATTTGCCGTGGAGGCTACATCAACATTCTCATAATCTATTTTCCAGTGTTATTGCTACTGTACGTGTATGTATAGTCTATGTGCCTATGTGTGTCTGAAACAACACTAACTAATCTATCTTCTTATACTCAAATTTTCAGCAACTGTTTAGAATGTAATGACAACGGTCACATGTGTGTCTGAAACAACACTTTCTAATCTATCTTCTTATACTCAAGTTTTCAGCAATGAGAATGCATGGGTTCAACACAACAGCAAGCTATATAATTTTAAAGAAAATACTGCCCACATACTATTGGCATGGCGACTTTAAGGAAAGTATTAAGTATATGTATATTATGTATATTAGATATGAAGGCCAGGATATGCCAGTGGTTTCTCTAGCCTCGCGTTGGCGGGGCTAGTAGATTCTAAAGCCTTCCCTTAATAGACTTTAAAGTCGTCCCTCGAAGACTCGGGCCGTTGTCATGGTAACGGTCTGAGATGGGATAATATCAGACCGGAAATCAGCCAATCAGAACGTGCGTACTATCGTAGCCATATAATAAATATACGTATTTTACTCTAAATTCTCTTAACCAGGAATATATTTTGACAAAAGAAAAAGTAAGTTTTGCGTTTTTGTGTGTCTTAGATAAAGTACTGCCTTTCTAAAGAGCCACATTGCGGGAATACCACAGGACTAAAATAGGTTTCAATTTTTTTATCTATCTTGAAAAGAGCATGTATGTTTTACTCTCGAGTGTCTTAAAATAGCTAGGGATAAGTATTTAGACCTCAGTCTCGCGGTACACCTCTATCCAGAACAAGGTCGAACACTCCCATTCCCCCGGATGCAAAATATAATACAATTAAACCCTAAGAATTCTTCATATTCCTTTATTTGACGGGCATTGATTATATGTGAGTTTAGTTTGTTTGATATACTCTTCTCTCCTTTGCAACGAGGGATTTTCTCCGAGTTATCTGGTTTTCCTCCCTCCGCAAACATGAACATGTTTACATTTAACAAAATGAAAGCAGCCTCTCTTCGAGGCTTATATGCATGCTCTGGTCCGCTCTAGTTCTTGATGTTAATGGTTCAGTTGACAGACCCCACTCTTGAAAGTGGTAAGTTTTGGGGCTGTCATTAACATGTGAGCAGAGTTGTGTGCTAAAATATTTAACGTAAAGGTAGTGAATCTGAGTCTGATTCTCCCCAATTAGTCACTGGCTAAATACATTGAGACGTTAAAAATGTGATTCATTTTATTTCAATACCTTAGCAGCTTCTATAGCAAAAGCTATGACATCCTTCATTTGTTCTCTCGCGGTGGTCTCGTTTCCACCCATTAGTACAATCACTTGAACCATATAGGTCAGCAAAGCATCCAATACCTAAGGGTATAGTATGACTATAAGTATACATTGCAATGCAGATTAAAGTATTCTTTTACGATTTCCTTCCTTCAACGGGGTTTATGCGATCATGTTCAGAAGTAAAAATGAGTTGTTGTAGTTGGCGACCTTTACACTCTTGAAGATTCCAGCAGGGAAGAGCTAAAATGTCTGGAATTCTTTTAAAATTACACTGGAAAAACTTGAAAAAAGCCACCAACTTCCATAGTATGTAAATAGTTTGTAAATAGATTGTAAATACGAATTTACAAGATCAGGGTACATTTACATAGTATGTAAACATGTATTTACAAATTATTTCAATATCATGCTATGGAAATGGTTCAATTTTTCCAGTTTTTCTGTAGAAACAAAACAATGTTATTGAAAAAATGTTGAAAATAAACCTGTCCAGTTTCATGTTATCTAGCACCGCTGTAATATTAGGCGCGTTTGTACAGGGATAGCCTCAATTCAAAGTAGAATCAAATGTGTTATCTATTGTTAAGTGATAACATTTTTCCGTGCTTTGCTTGGGATTTGTGAACAAATCGAGGCTTAGCCTGTGCAAATGCGCCTTTTGTCAAGTAGTACATCGGTGATAGATAAGGTGACACTGGAGTATTGTTGAGGCATTTGTGAATGATTTTACCGAAATTTAATATGCTACCTACTGAATCAGTTTCGTTTATTTTATATCATGCTTACAGCCGCCCCAACTCCTCCCCCCTATGGGGAGAAATCATGCTTGGCCTTCCCGATATACTGGTATAATTTTGGTTCGGATTGCAAACCTTGACTGATGAGGGGAGGCCGGAAAAACATGTGCTCTCAAAATTTGAGAGCCCCAAATTTTTCCCGTAATGTCCAATGATATTTTTCCAGTAATCACTGCATATAGCAATATAAAAAATGCCAAACCCCTAAAGAACCTTCTATAAACGTCATTTTAAAAGACAATACCATTTATAAATCCCCACAGAAATTATCAAGAAGAAAAACTATTATTCTCGTTTTACTCAATGATATATATATATATACAATATGTTTTTTTGTGATGCATTATGCATTAAATAAAAACTATGTTCCTACACCTAATTGCAAGAACGTTGTCCTAGCTGACTTTTGTAAATTAGTGGGAAAGGAATTAATTAATAAACAAAAAAAGATCACTCAAGCTGAACTCTTTCTTTTGTTATTCCTTCAGGTTACTTTAATAATTATACTAATGTTCTTTTTTCATGTGACAACATTCTTTCAATTAGGTGTATATAGAATCAGCTGATTCCTATACCCATAATGTTAAAACAAATAATCAGACATTACGTCAAATAAAGGTCAAGACGATCTACCTTAGTATTATTGTTCACATATTCTTCTTTCAGTAGTTCTTCTGGAGGAAGAGCCTGTGTAAACGACCAGAATAACGTTAAACTTAGATTATTTTATATTCTTAGGGACGGACCATTCAATATTTGTAGGGGGTGGGTTAAATCCCCCCAAAAATACATCGAGCAACCTCTCAAACCTAAAACAAAAAAATCGTGCAACGTCAATATGGCAAAAAAAAAATATAGCTTGGTACAGCAAAAAAATATCCTGCAACACGGGAGGGCGAAAAAAAAAATTCGAGCACGCTGAAAATCTGCCCACCCACCCTACAAAAATCAAATAGTCCGTACCTTAGGCATGTAAGGCAGGCATGTAATATTGTCAAAATAAATAATAATTAGTTATTTTTAGTGCATTCCATCCGAAACAATATACTATAGCTACTTATAAATGGTGAATCGATGTGTAGCTATTTGTATTTCAAACTAATTAGATGCCCTTTGGTCTTGGAATGCAGTATTGAGTATTTAACGATTTTTTAATAGCTGTATAGTACGCAATTGACTCGAAGACTGTTTATTAAGCCCCGTTTAAACGGGCCCAACATGTTGGACCAACATTGTTGGACGATGTTTGATGATGTTCAGTGGATAGGTAGCATTCAGACGAACCACCATCATCCAACAGGGTGTTTAAACATAGTCCAACATGTTGGACCCGTTTAAACGGGCACTTAGAGTGAAAACATTTTCTACTGTGTAACAGTCGTTATTAAGTGACTATAGATGAATAGCAACCATTCCCAGGAGAGCGAATAGAACAAAAGGACCACCAGTCACGGTGATGGTCTTCTTTTGTCAAGACCACCAGCATGGCTGCCATTTCTTTATTTCAATTCACTCACCTGGGAATGATTACAATCCATCTATTATAGTCAAAAACAAGTTGTAATGAGGTATTGCTCCGTTTTGTATTTGATGTTTCTGGTTGAGTGATAGTGACTAAATTAAAACAATTAGTTTGTAACCATTTTGTTTTCATTTCATCGCTCTATTCGTTTTATTTAGCTTCGTTAAAAATATTTTGGATTTTGGATTTACTTAGGGATGTACCATTGGATTTATTTGAGGGGGGAAAGAGAGAGGACAATTACCAAAAAAAAATAGCACAGCTTGAATTTGAAAAAATATCGTGCACTATACAAAAATTTTTTAATAATATCGTGCAAAGCGGCAAAAAAATCTTGAACATCTGCGAGGGCAAAAAAAAAAGAAAATTACCAAACTCTTCTGGAGGAACAGCTCGGAGATCACAAGAATTACCAGAGGTTTTAAGTTATGGATTTTGTTGCATAATCCTTAGTTCTAATCTTCCTTCGTGTGTTATAATCTAATACTTCCGTACTTTCCTTGATTAAGTAAATGTCGGAATGTTTACTAAAAGATAAGTACTGAAGCTCAAGCCCTCCACCGATATATGATCAATCACTCGTTGTCATCAATTGTTCATAAGTTCACCATTTTGGAACTCTTATTCTACGTGTTTTTGAAACCTTTATGGCATTTGGAAAAAATGTTATTTTTTCGCACTCACTCCCTTCCTCGCATACGTGGCATTTTCCTCGAAACTTTTTTTTGTTGCCTGTTTTGAACCGAATGCATCCACATAGCACAGCAATGAATGTTGTTTTTCACTGCATGAGTTTGAATAATGTTTCCTAACTTGACGTTAATTATAATTTTGTGTTTGGACTTGAAGGGGTCTTTTGTATATACTTCAGTCTGCGGGAGAGGGTGTTGGATCATTATGCATGGACAATAGACAATGTTTAATCCGTCTTGAAGAAGTGGTTCACAGTCTATTAATGCTTTGTTAAAATGTAAACAAACGTTTGTTGATGTTCGATAGCCGTTTACTTTAGTAAATGCATATACTTTATATCTATAAGTTAAAAACACAAAACAATGTTTTCAAAAGGCTATTTTGTATCTTGCTTTTATGTGCAGTGATTGATTGATTCAAAACATTGAGATATTAGCATAAGGCCTGTTAGAAATATTGGGTTAAGTGGCTATGTTCGATGGCATGGCAGATTTGAAATTCATCCATACTCAATACCTCTGTAATAATTAATAAAATCAATTTGTAATTGATTCCAACCCACACTCACACTCACACCATATAATTACATAATGTATATCTTTTTGGTACCTCATTTTGGCAAGGTACATTGTTTATAATTAAATGTCAAAAAATTCAAACTTACTTGGAAAACGTAAGCCTTAGTATCTTTAGGATTTACCATCATGTTCAGGGAGATGAGTGGTGTCTTAAATACGTTGCTATGAATATGGGCCAGTTTGTCTACCCAACTCCACGAGGGATTCGAATCTGCCCAAGCTGGGTCGAGCACTGGCCATTTTACCAAACGATCAATTAGCGTCTGAAAATCTTGTCGTGAATGTTGTTCTATGGCGTCCTCATTCATGCATGAAGAATAATAGTTTTTGACCTTAAACATCGGGTGGCTGCTACCAAATTGTCCTAGTGACTCGACAAGATACCGAAGTTTTTGGTTATTCATGATGGAAAGTTTAAACATACTTCCCTGCTCATCTTCTCCTTCGTCTATAGGATTGTTATTCACCCAACCGTCGCATGAAAACTTCATAAACTGTTTACAAGGATCGACGCTTTTATTCATGTCTCGTAGAAGTATAGAAGCAACTTTCAGACACTGTGAAGAATAGCAGACGTTTTCAGATGTTTTGTCGCCAGATTTGATGATCTTCTGAGTCTGAATGACGAGCACAATTCCCAGGCATATACAAGCAATACTAAGAGCTATTATAATACCAATAACGATCAATTTAGCTGCTTGTTTCTTTCTGCCAAATGTGATTGAGCTTGATTTCTCGTCGACGCCGACAACATCTTCTGAGCTATAGGACATTCCACCATTTTCCATGACGTCCTGATTTTCCTTTGCAAGTAGTTCTGCAAAGTTGCACGATCCTGAAGGAGAAGACATTTTGGATTGCATTTGTGATTCAGAAATCAAGAGTAAATGTTTTTTTTATACTTTCTAAGAGAGACTTAAACCCCCGTTGTGTTTGTTTTCATGATATTGTTGTTGTAAAGGTGACGGTTTGTCCAAGACTTGAAGTAAGTAAGAGCTGTCTAAAGCATCTAAACGTTTGCGCATCCGTAATCAGCAACCAAAACTACGGCTCAATTATAATTTCAGTCAATCGTAACTTGTGTTGAAAACAAAAACGGAATTATAGAATGGCTTAAGGCTAATCCTTTGTAAAATGACTTTTGAATTGCATACAATAAAAGTGAAAATTAATGTCTAAAAAGATACACCAATTAGCCGGTAATGTAGTGACATTAATTTTAAAGATCCTGACTCAAACCCAGTTCATCAGGATTTGCTCATTAGACTAATACACGCCCAAATTAATCCCTCAAAAATATTACCAAAATATTGAATACATATTGTAGGATTAATGCAATAATAGATATATTGGCGTAAACTTTTTGGAAGTTTTGGAAATTTAAAGAAAAAGTTTAGTAAACATTCTTTAGATACTTTTGTTTAGAAGTGTCAGTTTTGTACTTTGTATTGCGTAGTTAAGCTGGCTAATTTTCTGGTTACTTGGTTAAGCACCTATAATACCGACTTTGATATATCTTTATCACTATAGTGCAGTCTAGTGTAACATTTAAACAAATAGATTTATTGAAAACAGAAATTCACTATCACATTTATCACATTAATAATAGAGAAACTGAAATTTTTCAATTTAACTGAGTGCCATGCATCATATTAACTTTTAAAACTTTTGTTTTGTTACAAGGTTAGAAGGTATTGTGAACGTTTAACGCCGGGACATTCCATACCTGATTAGCCTCGTTATCATGCTAATCACATACGTTTCTTTGTCAAATTTTCCGAGTAATGTTTAACTTCCAAAAGGTCATATCTTCGCCAGTTTCATGGCATTTGGATTGAAAATTTGTAGTTTTCATAATCATATATATGACGTTAAAATCTTTATTTCGATATATCCATTATTTTTGTAAAGCGTTACGCTAGAATGATAGGGGCCAATATTCACACTAGACATTGTGTCGCGCAATTAAAGCAACTATGTAATTTATTTTTTTCAAAGGAAAACAACGATTGAAGGCATCCATTCGGGCATTTTAATTTTGTTAAGAGTTTCTCATATACCGCTAAAGAATTGATCGGGTATTTTTGGCATGGGTTGATGTCATTTACTGACTTAGCTATATAGTTATTTAGAGATACAGACAGACAGACAGACTAACGGAGTTATGGACGGACGGACGGACGGACGGACAGACAAACAGACAGTTGTTCAGTTGAAACCGGAAACTACCAGACAACTATTTCCGTCTGACACCCGAACGCACATCCGCGCGCTAAAAGTCTGATTTGCTCCGTTTGAAAAACAGAAATGAATCGCCACAAATCAGAGGAATATGGCGGCTGCGTTCGGGTGTCAGTCGGAAATGGTTTCGGATGAGCTTCGGTGACATTTTGGGACCGACATCTACTACAGATCATCAAAAGAAACGATAATTTGTTTGACGGCAAACTTTAAGTTGCTGATGGGATGCCTTTTGTAGCGGAGCTCCGCGCGGGCCGAAGGCCCGCGCAAGCGGAGCACCATACTTAAGCAAAAAAATGGTAACCCATCGAGTTGATTTTTCGTCGACCGACACGTACCAGCTGTCCGAAAGACCTCGCGCGAAAAGGATTGTTGTTAGAAATGGAGCGGCCCTCGATCCAGTCCCTAAATTTCAGACCGCGCGGTTCATCATGTGAATTTTTTGTCCGCCATCTTGAAAATTTGACTTATTTGGTAAAATGTGGCAAAATTTCCCATTTTTGTGCCTCAAAAACCTCATCTAAGTCAATTTATTAATACACAAGAATTGTTGGTGATTGTAAAAGAAAGAAACATGGAGAAATATAAATAAAAATTTGACTCAAACGATCGTGACTTGTCGTCGTTGTTCACTCGTAAAAATAGACTTTGTTTACATTTGATTTTGCTTGCAATGTGGCGAGAAAATATTCCAAAAAGCATGACAAAGTACTTCAAAACGCTTTTTGTGGCTTAGGTGAGTTATTCAGCGAGAAAATTGCGAATTAACAATGTGTTTAGCTTACCGCTTAATTACAAAGGAATAAATCGTTGCGCGTACGCGCCCGCGTCAATATTAATATAAACTTACTTCGACTACTGCAGGTGACTTCTGTTTTAATTTAGTGTTTTCTTGAGAAAATTGTACAATTTATCCATTCTAATAGCCAGGTAGTTCAATTATAAAGTAATGTTGCAATGCCTAAAGTATTTAAGTGCTGCAATTGCCCAGCTGAATATATTAATGACCGTAGTTTGCGAAAACACTATGAAAAATTTCCTGATCATCGACCACAAAAGCAAGAGGTATGGTAACATTCATATGAAAATATTTTTTCCCACTTGTCAGGAAATATACTTGCTGCTATTTTACACAAAATTTTCTTTTCTCATAATTATTGTGTTTTTAAGACTGACATGATTGATTTAGGTAAATGCAAACACAAAACAAAATGAAATTTTTGAAAATTAAAAAGACAATTTTTCATTCATAACAAGCAAGTGCAAACAAAAGTATAAAAAAAACAAAAACAAAAAAAAACAAAACAAAAAACAAAGAAGAAGATTCAAATTGCAACACAAATTTATATCAATAATATCTCTTTATTTAGATAAAACCATCAAAACAAGCAGTAGTAAACTTCCTAAATGTCCCAGCCATCAACCGGCAAAGCAGAGTTAAGGAACTTTTCAAAGCCCTGACTAGTGATGAACTAACTCATGCTCTTCCTTTGGTGGCTAAACATGTCAGTGTCTTTCAATTTGCTAAAGAAAAGAGCAGACAACCAAGTAATAATGAAATAAATTCGACCAGACTATGGCTAGAGATGGAAAATCTGATCACAAATATTAAAATGTTTCATCCTGATGTAGCCAAGCACATACAATTACAAACATCTGTCAACACCGCATCATCAAAAGAGAAAACCTGGATTGAGACAATTACTAAACGAGTTACAAAGTTCATGGATGATATAAATGTTCCTCAAAAAGATTTGGACATTATACAAACATTAAGCAGTCAAGAATTGACAAACTTCATAACAGATTCTCCAGAAGGTCAACTTTACTTTAAACAAGTATTAATGCCTGCAGTTTACAACAAAAACAAAAACAGTTTTCAAAGGTTTTCTACAGAGCTAGTAAATAACTATGAAATAGGCCAGCAGTCATATGCACATACCCTACGTTATCACATTGGCAACAGTATTGAAAAAGTATTGGGAGTAAATATTTTTGTACCAAGAGACGAGATGGTCAATGAACAGAAAAAATCAAAAGAAAATCTAAAAGAAAGTCTTGATTTAAAATTTTTTGAAAAGGATGGAAAGGTGGCAGGGTATATAAATGTCTCCAAAGCCTTAACCTGGTTCCTGTCTCATAAAGGAACAAACAATGCTATTCCAATGCCAAATGACAAACTTTTAGTTTATGCCTATACTGATGCATTTCCATGGATGCTCTGGAGCAAATTCTTTTCTGGGGAAACATCAATTAGAATAAAAATTGTAGAGCCCAACAATTTGATGTCTACCATAATAACCATATGCCAATGGCTTGGACCTGATGATTATTTCCATGTAAGCACATTTGGTAGTTTGGTCTTCAGCCAGCTCAAGGAATTGAAAGAAATAGTCCATCCAGTGTCAAACAAGAAAATTCAAGTTCTTGTGCGTGGTCTTGCTGATGAGGCAAGCAGGTGTACCAGTACTGGTCTATCATCACAGGCTGCCATGTATCCCATTACAGAGGCTCCTGAACACAAGACCCAGCTTGGAGATATGAGGACTGTTTGTCCAGAACCCACAAGAACTGTTGAGAAAGCAGAAGAAATGTCAAATGAGTTCAGCAAATGGCTAGGTGACAAGAAACCGAATATCAACAACAGAAGAGAATTTGCAAAGTTACACTATGGATACAAAGGGAGAAAGAATGCTACTGAGATTGATTTGAAGGATTTTTACCCGGGAACTATGCACAAGTGCTTAAGAGCAACAGAGACTATAGCTAGACGAATAGGTGTAATAGCAGAAAGCATTGGTGCAAAGAATAAATGGTTTAAAGAAGTGCAAAAAGTAGCCAGAAAGGTTACTGAAACATGGGATGTGAAATTTGATCAAGTTGGTGTGTTAGCATTCTATAAGCAAGCTCCAGAACTACTTGCTAATGCTGGATTTAGAGGCATCAAACTTGATGTACTTTCTGATTTCTGCTCAAACCTACATAGCCTGTTCCACACAGTTCTTTACACTCCATTGACAACCACTCGCTCAACTTATGATGTGAATGCACGCACTCTACTAGGTTTTAATTTCATTCTCATATTTGGAACTCTGTCTGTCACTGCTACTATAAAACATCTGGTTGCTTACATGGGTTTCTACATTGACAAAGCTCTGCATGATGGAAAGCTGGTTGGACTGCCATTATCACTAAGAAATTTTAGTGATGGTCTCATGGAGACGAAGCACAAGGAGGGCAAACAGGGCAATTATATTTATAGTGGAGGTAAAACGGGAGAGTCTGGAAAAGTAGAATATCAGAAAAGAGTAATTGAGCAGCAGTTCTGTAATGAGTGGATTAGAATTTCAACGCATGAAGACAACGAGAGAACATCATCATCTCACAAAGCAAATAAGAAGCAAATGGTAGAAGATCAACCAAGTCACTGTAGAAAACAAGAGGTATGTGAAAATGAATAAGATTTGCATTGCTTTGCTAGCCTATTTTATAATATTATGTCCAAGCTCTTATCTATCCTGTATTTATTAAAACTTCTTTTGAAAAAAAAAATATGTTTTTAATTTTGTTGTAAAACAGCATGTACCTTTTCAAGAAGTGGGAAAAGTTGACCATGATGATGATAAGACACATTACGAAATACTGGAACAGGTCAGTATGACAGTATATATAAATAGCTTCAATCGTTTGTTCCCCTTTGAAGTACTTTAAAACATGTTTGTTTTTATATAGGCTACTGAAGAGCAAATTGAAAAACTCAAGATAAAGCCCAAAGTGCAAGAAAACTACGAAGACCTAGAGCCTCTGAAGGAAACTCTATTATACTCGGCAAATCAGACCAGCTGTGTTGATTCTACGAGGAAGATTACAGACGAAAGTGCTACTCAATATCGCAATGAAAATATCTATTCAAACACTAAAGGAACTGTTCACCTATCAAGCATTAAACTAGGAACCAAAGTAGAAGAAAAATTTGTGGATGTCATCAGATGGACAAGACAAGACGAGCGCGTTACACATGACATTCTTCGTGTGAAATCTACAAGCGACCAACTCTTAATCGAGCATCAAAGCCTTGGTGAATGCACAATGGAGAAACTAACCATGCAACTACGTTCTGTCATGGGATGTGAACTGAGTACAGACAAGATAACCCTCGATGTGTTCAAACCTCCGACCTTACAAGTTAAAGATGGGAAAATCTGGAAAACTATAAGCTTACTTGATGACTCACCTCTGCTCGATCGATCCTTAGCTTCCCAAGGACAATGGCGGGTGAATATCGTCGCCAAACCAATCTCTGTTAGTCCAAGAAATCATGATTTTCAGTCCTTACTGTCACTGCATCCATGTCTCCAAAGTGCACTTCAAGGCGGAATCAAGCTGCAATACGATAGTGTTCCACAACAAGAAAACCTGCACGAATCCTTTCCATTGATCCAAGATCCGACACTCGTCCGAGCAGCACAGATAGCAGTTTCAACTCTAATAGATGGGCAGAACGACTTGGAGGCATCCATTAACTTCTTTAGAGGGTTGTTTACGAAATTTCAAACACTTTTAAGTCAAAGACAGACGGGCAAAGAAGAATAAAACACCAAACTCGAAGTGCAAACCGTCTCATTCGTGAAAGCCAGAATCATCAAACACTGCTATAAACTCAATCGTCTCTCTTCATAATCGTTGTCAAAATATGAATCCAGGTAAATAGACGGCTAAATATCCCATGTAGATAATTTATATAGCTATTCCAGTGTGTTTTAAAGGCATTTTCTATCATTAATCCGTTAGAAAATTCGACCGAACTTCGTCGAACCGCGAGTATTTATCTTGAGAGAGGACTGAGAACGAGGGCCGCTCGACTGAAATTCAAAACGCGCTGTGATTGGTCAGTTCGCGCGCTCACCGGACAGCTGGTAGGATCGCGGGCGCGCACGTCCGTACGTGCCCATCGCGATACTGATTGGCTGTTACATTTCGGCGGGAAAGTGATGCGCGCGCGCACGGAATAGCAGCGCCCGAAAGCAGATTTTTCTTTTATCGACAAAAAAGTCAAACAAACAACAAAATACAATATTTACAATATCAACTGAGAAAGATGAACATCGAAGAACACAAAGATAGTTTTGGCCGAAGAAGAAAATAAACTCAGGCCGGATACAAAATGAAGAAATTTAACAGTAGAAATAAAAGAAAACGACTGAAAGGCCAAGAAAACGTGTCTGCAGATAAAACTTCTTGGAAGAATAAAGACTACCAAAGAAGAAAATAAACTTCAAGGAGACAAAAATGAAGAAATTTATCTCAAGAAAAGGAAAAGACTGAAAGGCCAAGAACACTTGTCTGTAGATAAAACTTCGTAGAAGAATAAAGACTACAGCAACGCAAAAGAATAGAAAATGAAGCGACTTTATTCGTTATGAAAACTATCTTCAAAATGCTTCCTTCAGTACAGTTTATTTATGAATTTTCAAGCTTGGCAGTTAATTAACTATGATCCATGCTTAATTCATCAAAACTGATTCAAGTACATACATGTATTCGTCAAAATATTATCGATGTCATCCAGAAGAAGAAAACCTCAGGAAAATAATCACCGATAAAGTAAGTTCAACGAATTATTTTTTCAAGTCAGTCTTTTGAGAGGAGATTTATTTAGAGATTTATTTATGCAATTTTCACATCCTCATAAACGGAAAACATTAAAAATGAATTAAGATACAAATATAATTCAAAATTGGTTGAATAACTCTTGTTTATTTAGACTTTTTAGGCCTACTAAACGAGCTTTTTTAGTAGTTTTTCCTTCGAAATTGTACGAGGTTATTTTTACAAACAAAATGATGTTTTACACAAACTTATTCATTATAAAATACCTTGTTTTAACTTCCTTGTCTTTTCAAATCGATCTTGTGTTGGTAGAACTGGTTCTTGAGGCTCTTAATTCCATTTCAGGTTGTTTTTTGTTTGTTTGAATTTTAAAATTTGCCGTGATATCTTTTTAGTAAATCTTACGATGAAAACTATATTTTACAAAGAAAATGCTATAGAATTTCTTTTTTTACTTTAATATATAGTTACCACACTATTAAGTTCTAGTTGAAGTGAATCTTTTGTCCATTTGAAGCTCAAAAGCTTGATTTTTCTCAGTGTTTTGCCTTGTGTTTAAAGCGAATTTGAAGGTTCATTGGCGTTTGCAAACGCGCCAGCTAGAAATTTTGTCACGCGGTGACGTGACACAATGTCACGTGTGTCACGAATTTTCGCGCGATTTTACCTAAAAATGAAATCTAAAAATTCATATCTTTCAAAAACGCGTGGATACCCCTAATTTGACTTCGCTAGAAATGTTATAGTGATATCGAAGTTTTTTTCTAAGTTGATATTTTAAAAATAAAAATGGTTTTGGTTTGACACTTAGTCAATAATACGGTATACACACAAAATCTTTTTTTTCGTGATTTTGGCCAAAAAGCTATTATAAAACATAGCTGTCTGCGTGATAAATAACATTTTTGACTTAAAGTCGAAAATATATATGTCTTAGATTATTATTTCACGTTTATTTCTTGAGTAACTCTTAACAGTATGAAATAGTATTTCTTTAAAATTCGCAAAAATACACCTACGTCATCAGGTATTTAACAATAATTATCTCGCTTCGATGCGAGGTGACCCCCCAATATTTTTTCCCTTTTAGATAGTCCATTGGGTGTTTGAAATAACTGGTATAGTTTCAATGAAATAAAAATGGTTCATATTTTAAAAACATAAATGGTTTAGGTTGGATTTTTTTATTTAGTCAATAATTCATCATGCACATATATAAAATATCTTTTTCATAATTTGAGCATAAAATTATTGAAAAATATAGTACTTTGTATGCGTGATAAATAAGGTTTTTGAATTTTTATCGAAAATATATATATCGCAGATTATTATTTGCTCAGAAAGTAAATAATTCCGTTCCACCTATATCTATGATTTTGTAGTTGTCTTTTGCGGTTACGTAACTAAAATAATTACAGTTCAGATTGGGCATGGCCAATGCACAAAAACTATTTACATGCACATATTGATGTTGTAGGGACAATTTAAACTGGAGCTCCGCTATTAGGTATTACCTAATTTGTATATTAAGAATAGTGAAGAGGAGGACTAGGTTTGAATTATTAAAAATGGCGGACAAGCGACGAGAAAAGGAGTTGCTATAATCCTTGTTTTAACAATTTCTTAAATATATTTAAAAAACTTTTTATTTATTAAAGAGTAAACCAGTTTGCAGCACGGCCTGACTAGTCGGCTTTTTTGTAAACTTTGTTTTTTGTACTTGACACTTCAGTGTAGGCCAACATATTAATCACTTTCATCTTAAAAATACCATACAATACAAATTTTACAATTATAAGTAAATGAAAAAAAAAAACTCGTGATCAACTCCTTGTTACTCGAATAGTTTTGCTGGAAACTCGTGATCAAGTCCTTTACTCAATTTTCTTATAGACTGATAATCAAGACCCTGTTACTCAGATTGTTTTCTTAGAAACTGGTGACCAGGACCCTGTTACGCGAGCTGTTTTCTTAGAAACCCATGATCAGGATCCTGTAATTAGCTCGAATAGCTTTGATAGAAACTCATATTCAGGACCCCGGTACTCGAATTGTTTTCTTAGAAACTGATGACCAGGACCCTGTTACTCGAATTGTTTTGGTCGAAACTCATAATCAGGAACTTGTTACTCGGATTGCTTTTTTAGATACTGATTATCAGGACCATGTTAATTACTCGAATAGGTTTCTTAGAAATTCAACATCAGGACCCTGTTACTTGGATTGTTTTTTTTTTTAGAAACTGATTATCTGGACCCTGTTACTCGTATAGTTTTCTTAGAAACCTCATGATCAGGATCCTGTTACTCGAATAGTTTTCTTAGAAACCTCATGATCAGGATCCTGTTACTCGAATAGTTTTCTTAGAAACCTCATGATCAGGATCCTGTTACTCGAATAGTTTTCTTAGAAACCGCCCTCATGATCAGGACCCTGTTACTCGAATAGTTTTCTTAGAAAGTCATGATTAAGTCCTTCTTACTAGAACAGTTTTCTCAGAACCTGATGATCAGGACCCTGCTACTTGAATTGTTTTGTTAGAAACTAATGAACAGGACCCTGTTACTTGAATTGTTTTCATAAAAACTCATGACCAGAAACCTGTTACTCGAATTGTTTTGTTAGAGACCCTTGATCAGGGCACTGTTACTCGAATTGAACATACCGTCGTATGCTCATGACACTGAAGTTTTTGATTGTTGAAGCAGAATTCGAATCGTTAAACAACAGTTGAAAAGATAGTCCAGCTGCAAACGACCAAAAATATATTAAATCGTTTTGTGATAAAAGTATGAAACTTGGCCAAGGCGATCATTTTGTGATACGGGGCCATTCCAAATAGCCGGCGCTCAGAACCGAGTACCGGCATGCCCTAAATCTTCAGCTATATTGAAGTATCTTAACTGAAATGTGCTAATTTTAGCTCGATATATTTACAGTGACATCAAATAAAAAACACCTATTTGTTCGCTTTTCCGAATAAAATAATAATTTTATCATATGTTTGTTTCTCCGAAAAAAAAAATGTTTGTAAACAAATTGTATTCCTAGTCTGGGATATATTCAGTACCAGTCGTAAAAAGTAAGAGTATATATCTAGCTAGCAGAAATTCAGACTACAACACAAAAATAACATGTTTCAGTCTATTTCAGATTTGTGTCCTTTTTTGGCGGAAACGACAAGAATATTTTTCGTAGTAGGCACATGCGCTTCTAAAGCGCATTTAATTTTTTTATCAACAAGCCATAATTTGTAATTATTGCAAACAAACGAACTTGAAACTTGATGTGGTGAGGAAACTTGTGAGAGAAAAAGTAGGATCCTGAACTGAATTATTTATCGTGAGACTGAGTAAGTCAAAGTGTAGGGTTAATACTGTTTGCTGGTGTCTCAGCTGTGCTTTGCACCGCTCCTAAAGAAGTTCAAATAGATAGAAAAAACGGTAGTTTGTTTGCCGTTTGTTGACTTGTTATAAAAGTAACAGAACCTTAGATAGAGTGTAATAGCTAGCGACCTCTTTTCAAAAGAACCATTCAACCATACGAAACAATTTTAGAATTGCTAACAGAATCAAATAGTAAACTCAGTAAATGATGAAATGAATCTGCAGTGTCTCACAGATTTATGTAATATATTTCTACAATTTATATCAATAACAGACTGAACTGTGATAGAGCGCAAACACTTAATCCGTGAAATATAATCAAAATTGTTACTAACAAATAGTTCTTATTTAGTGTCTGTCACTCAACCAGAACATTACTTACAATACTTCATTACAGCTTTACTTGTCTAAAATAGTCACCAATAGTCACTAAATAAGAACTATTTGCACCAGTCCCTTTCAAAGCGAGTATAAATAAGAGCTCCCATCGACACTCCACGTGCAGTTTCGTATGTAGCTCGCTGTTGCAATGAAGTCATCGACGACGTACGTAGCTTAATTTTAGTCTCCCCCTCATGCTCTCTGTATCCTTCTAGCTGCTGTGTTCAGTTTTCCCTCCCTCCCATCCCCTTTTTAATTTATATTTGTTTTGCTTTTTGACTAAACGCGGTTGCAATTTTCCCCAATCTTATTTATGGAGCGTGAAAGGGATAGGTGTAAATAGGATACTTTTAGACATAATGATGATAATGATGATGATGATGATGATGATGATGATGATGATGATGATGATGATGATGATGATGATGATGATGATGATGATGATGATAATATGAAAAGTACTATTACTGATAAATGAGTAGAATTATATGGTACTCTCAAAGGCTACTTTGAAGTAGCTATACGAGTGTAAAATAATAATAGCATTTATTTTGACACGATAAGGGGGCAGTTACAAACTGATGTGGTCCTGTGTTTAAATATTAGCCCCTTATAAAATATCCCAAACCTGAAATTCCCTTACAACTTAGTAAAAATTCCCAATAGTACTAATCCTAAATTACAATTCTTATATTATGAATTAAATATGAAATAAATACTTTTAAATACGTATACACTACCATATCCGTTCTGCAACCACGACTTCATCATGTTCAAACACCGCAACCGCAGTGTCTGCAAGGACATGCGGCCGCAATACCCAACACAACAAAGCCGCAGTCGCATGCAAAACCAATGTGATCATATGATTATATTACACACATTAATTATATTTCCTAATTATGATCAATATTAATTTCTTAAATTAGCCTTAAAAGTACAAATATCCTTAGCCAGTTTCTTTTCATTCGTTAAAGTGTTCCAAAGGGATGATGCCCTGTATACTATTGAAGTTTTCATATACACCCACTTGCAGTAAGGTTGTCATACAAAAAAAAAACGATTTAGTGCGAAAGGAATTAATTAAAAGACAAAAGAGAGAGTTCAGCTTGAGTGATCTTCTTTTGTCTTTTAATCAATTCCTATCCTACTAAATCACAAATGTTCTCAGTATTTTCTTTATGTCATATGTTCTATTTCTGTATGACAACTTATTGCAAGTAGGTGTAATTAGTTTTAGAAGCAGGAAGTTTAAAGGTGTATTTATTTCTAAAATTATATTTATCATTTGGTTTTGCAAAATATGTTCTGCAGTTGCTTTGGTGCATGACGATGGTAACCCCAGTTATAACTTAAGGTTAATAGTCGTTTAGTGTACATGTCGTTAAAAGTGGGCCATTTTGCTGAAGCAAGTACTTCTTCACTTGGTGTCAGCCAATCAAGTTTTAGTATTATCTTTGCTGCTCTTACATGTACTCTTTCTAGTTCATCCATGAGAATCTTGCCACATTTCACGGATTAAGTGTTTGCGCTCTAGTGGTATATCAGTATACTACAGTACATTTCATAAATACCATTATATAGTTGTTTACGACGATCATACGTATTAATTATGAAATCTGGACATACTGATAAGTTTATATGTTAATACTAAAACAAACTCACAGCAGAGCTTGCATATTTCGATCTAAATATCAAACATACCTTAACTCGAGTCAGCTTGCTTCGAGAAATAGCCTTTTTGTGGTAAAATTTGATTATTAGTTTCCAGCTGTGGTGTTCTACTTCGCTAAACTTCTGAATATGGGTGTTGGCTTTGCGTCACGTTATGGTCTACATACTTCTATACAATGACGTTATTCCCAGTTCCCTACTTCCAATAGACTTTACTAGGCCAATTTTATTAGATATTACAAGATCAATCAGTGTACAGCAGAGTTTTGTGTAACTCTTGAACATGTAGGTGCATCATTGTTAACTTGCGCTCGCGCCTTCTCCCGTAACGGTTTCAGCTTGATACAAAATGGTGGAAAATAACTAAACCAATTCATAATTTATAAACCAATAAGCCGAGGAAAATAATGAAATAAAGTCTGTTAAAGTGTATATCCAAGTAAGAAAACTAACTACTACGATTAACAGCCAATGAAAAAGTTAAGACGATCGATATAAACAACAATTTGTATCAAGTAAAAACTAAGCGTTGTTGTTTGGAAGAAATAACAAAGAAAAGGAGAAATGGTAATAAAGAATACAAAATTCAAAAACTAAGCTATACATAAACTAACAGCTATACATATACTAACCTACAAAAATATAAAACAAAAATCTACGAGAAAATACAATAATAGAAAGCAAGGAGAGTAGTAAAGAAGAAATGAGAAAAATATATTTTTTTTCAAAGTACGTTAATTGTTCAGTGGTTGAAAGAAAAGTAAAAACGATAAAAAGACGTACAAAATTACAAGCTAAGCAATAACAAATCCACACAGATAAAAAGTGGGAATCTAAAAAAAAGTTAAGTGAATAGAAAGAAATATAAATTTTTGGAAAGACAAAAAAGACAAAAACGGTACGGAGCAAAAGAGCGCGTGCTGTAATATTTTTTTTAAATTTTCTTTGTACTAATAAAGTAAGTACATATTGACTGAGTGAGAGGGCCGTACGGGAAAATATTTGGCACGCGGTCATGACGTACGAGCGCCCGACCTAAGTGTTTTTATCATATGACCCAATTTTTCTATTTTAGTTTGATGGATTGAGGAAGCCATTTCGAGTAGCGGGTCCGTACGTGTTTGTACAGACGAGGTGAAAAAGCCGTACGGACCCCATCACCGCAAAATACGGGTCATATGATAACAATGGTTACAAATGTATTTGGCAAAACCATAACAAAATACGTCACTGTACGTCCACCTTATAGCAAAGTTAATTCTATGGTAAATTTTCCAGTGTATTGGTAAAGTAAATTTCACTGATATTATTCTTATAACCTATTAACTATCATAAAATATGCTAAAAAATACTTAAAGATACTTCAATATAGATGAAGATTAGATCAGTTAAATTAAATATTTTGGTTAAGCCTCTCTTCCATGCACACCTATATTTTAGGACATGCGCAGTACTTGGTTTCGAGCGCCTATTTCGAATGGCCCATATCACAAAATGATCGCCTTGCATGGTGAACTTAGTAATCTGGTCAAGTTTCATGCTTTTATCACAAAACGTACATTTTTGGTCGTTAGCAGCCAGACTATGATTCCTGTCTAAAGTTATATATACCTAATCCAAAAAACGTTGTCGGGTCCGCCGCACAGTCCTCGCGCCAAGACCGTGAAGGAAAACACAGTGAATATTTTGATGAGAGTAATAAAACAAGAAAATAAAAGTAGACACAACACTATTTCGTTGAAAAAAGGACCACACTAGAGTGTGAACATGCAAATAAATTAATTACTGGTTAGATGTAACCAATATCTTTCACAGTCTTGGCGTGAGGACTGTGCGGCGGACCAGACAACGTTTTTTGGATTAGGTGTATATTCATGGCTCGGTCTAGAAGATATTTGAAGATATTTTCCATTTGTCCAGAAAAACCGATTGATGAAACCAAGACAAGAATGGTTATAATGGAACATTTCAAACCAACTATGACATGTACATATACGAACTGAACGTGTGAATTTTTCCAGTTGGTTAGTACCAACCGGAATAGCAAGGCAAGCCTGAAAGTTTGACCACTTTTTTCGGTTGAAAAAAACGAAAAAATGACTGTTCCGTTTGTTGTCCAACCGAAATTATCGTTTTTTTGTCTCTAAAACATTCAACCTACTTACTTTGGAATCAACGGAGAGAGAACATTTAGGTTTTAGGGACTATCCAGTCATTAACTCCATTTATTGTGATGGTGAAAAAAAGGGCAAAAGAAGTTATTATTTCTCGTCACGCTCGACACAAGACAAGTCAACTTCAGCATATACGTACATAACAGAACCTTCTCCGTACCCAGATGGAAACTTGTAATACATCCTGAAGTCCGAAAAGCAACTCAGAACACTAGTAGACAATTTTCTAATACTAAATCTTCTATATTAGTAGGTAGATTTGTTATCGTAATTTTTATCGCGAATTTAATCATGAATTTATTGTAAACATTACTGTATTTGAACTGTAATTTGTGAATATGTAATCCAGCTTTCGTAGAGTGCCAGTTATTATCAATAAACTATCTATTTATTCTGGCATAAAATCAACAGATTGTTGCGGCATGCATGCACGCACGACTCAATCCGTTGCATAACCCGCATGTAAACAATTATAAAGGAGCGCAATGCATTGTGGTCGACTTGGATTCCTTAATTCTTTTGTGTTCTTTGAACTTCGTATGGAATGTACAAGCGTCGCCAGGCCCATGCTGGTATACTATCCTAAACTTGTTTTGAAGAAATACACCAGCCAGCGTCTCAACTATTGAAATTCAATAAAAAGCGAAAATTATATGATTCCTGAGCTTGATATAATAACTCATATATCGATCAGTTTTTATGCTGGATGTGGTATCAGTGGTATTACCATATTATCATATTATTTTGGTATAGCATGAATCCTGGCAGCAAGCTGAACGTGAAGTAAATAACAATGTACCTTTTTGCTCGATTCCTTTAAGGCCTTTGTTTACTTTGACTAATTGTACGTGGCTCTTCCGATCAGTTTGCCGTGAAGGCCACTGTTGTATATTAAGCTTAGTGACATTCATTTCCTAAGGCAAATGTTGCACAGAGGATATCGGGAACTTTCAAAAGTTCAGTGTAAACCAGATGTGTCTGTTGTTGACTTTACGTTTGAGAACCACTATAGCTGATTGGTGTATTATAGTTGTTATTCATCTAAGATTACATAGACCTTGAAGGTTGTTCCATGCCAAGCTCACTGGTTCACAGCAAGCTCGGTAAAAATTATAAACGTTGAATGTTCTAGACAACTTGGAAATTAGCCCAGTTCTTTTTGTTAAAAATAAACACTAAAATGTATTTATTAAATACATCTTCCGGATTAGGCAGGCCCCGCCGCGCTCAATTGGAATATATAAGGCGACCATCGTGCGATCTTTCTGATTGTTAATTGGTCCGCCAGTCGGGGTGCGAATTCTGTCACACATTACGCGTTCGTTTTCGAATAGTGTATGCAGGAATTTTAAGAACACGAGAGGAGCGTTAGGAGAAGCACGATGAAATTGCCAATTTGCTTCGTACAATTCCGTAATTCGTAACTGTGTTCTGCCAATAGATGACCATAGTGTTTAGATATAGAAGTTAACGCAAGTTTTAGATATCGGGCCATACTGCAATAACGTGATTAAATTTATTAATTTTCTTATACTGCGACTTAAAAAACTTATAAAACTGTGACTTTTAGAATACCGCAATACCGAGTAGATAAATTATATTTACCGCGACACCGAGCAAAAACTGGCCGAATACCGTGATCCCCCACGCCCCTTTCACCCACCCCCGCGTGCTTTATAACTGCACACTCGACAGCAAGCACGTTTTCCATTACTCTTTTATAAAATCGATATACATATTGTAGATCAACATGCAAACGCGCGTGCATTGTGCTCTCATAAAGAAAGTGCCTCAACCAATCAGAATGCTTGACTATTTTTTCTAATAGTTATTATTTAATTGTAGATACTGCACATAAATCAGTCAAGTCAAGCTCTAATCAGTCCTCCATTACTGCGTTTTTGATGAATTTCCACTTCTACTTGAAAATCTTGCGACAGCACCTGGATTGCTTCTACTAGTTGGTGATTTTAACTTTCACGTTGATGATGTTGGTTATCCTGTGGCCACACGATTTATTCAGCTTTTGGAGTCATTCAATCTAGTACAGCATGTAAATGAGTCTACTCACAAAAATGGTTATACTCTCGATTTAATTATCACCAGAGCGGATGAAAAAATCACCAGCAATCTCAAGATAAGTGATTCTAGTATATCTGACCTTTACCTAGTTGAATGCAGTCTCTCTTTGCCCAAACCTAATTTTGAGAGAAAGGAAATCTTCTACCGCAAGCTGAAATCGATAGATATATCTCAGCTTCGTGATGATATTTGTAGTTCACCGCTCTTAAATCCCATAGTGAGGGACTTACCATCATTAGTTGAAAACTATGAAAGCCAACTAGAAAAAATCATGAACACCCATGCACCCGAAAAAAGTCGAACGATCACTATAAGGCCATCCGCCGCTTGGTATGACGATGAAATTGACAAAGAAAAACGAAAACGAAGAAAACTTGAACGACGCTGGCGTAAATCGCGTCTAGTCATTGACAGACAACTTTACAAAGACCAATGTAAATTAGTAAATTCCCTAATAAGAAGCACAAAGTCCAAGTATTACTCAAACATCATAAATGAAAACAAAGGAAATCAAAGGATATTGTTTAACACAGTAGATAAACTTCTCCACCGCAAAGGCGAGCACCGCTACCCAACTGCCTCATCTCCAGAGAGACTAACAAACAACTTCGCGGATTTCTTTGTTAACAAAATGGAAACGATACGAAATGATCTAACAAACAAAGACACAACAGATTACAAGCACACCGAAGATAAAGATGAAGTTGATGTCATTAATGAACTTACAGAATTTAAAGAGATGTCCGAAGAACAAGTAAAGAATCTAATCAACACCTTCAACTTGAAGTCCTGTATGCTAGATCCAATGCCTGCCTCGATTTTAAAGAGCTGTATCGACATTCTACTTCCAATATTCACCAAAATTATCAACTTATCCTTAGAGACAGCTACCATGCCTAAGTGTCTAAAAGAAGTTTCAGTTTCAGATGAATACGTACGAGCCTCCGACTACGCAAGAAACATTGGAGTTATATTCGACAAGCACATAACATTGGAAAAACACGTCACAAACACTTGTAAATCAGCTTTCTATCACTTAATGAATATTGCCAAAATAAGAGACTGTCTAACACAAAGTGATGCAGAGACCTTAGTGCATACATTCATTTCGTCCAAACTAGACTATTGTAATGCACTCTTATATGGCCTTCCACAGTGCGTCCTTGACAAACTTCAGTATGTGCAAAACTGTGCGGCACGTCTTGTGACAAGAACCAAGCGATCGGAACACATTACTCCAGTTCTACGAGAATTGCACTGGCTGCCAGTAAGACAGAGAATTATATACAAAATATTACTCCTTACCTATAAATCACTTAACTCTATGGCTCCAACGTACTTAACCGATTTACTACAACGCTACACACCACCAAGACAACTAAGATCGTCATCAAAAAATCTACTCAAAGTACCAAATAGCAACCTGAAGTCCTATGGCGAAAGAACCTTCCAAGTAGCTGCCCCTAAACTTTGGAATGAACTTCCCGAAAACGTTAAGACCAGCAATTCAATAAACGAATTTAAAACCAGTATAAAGACATTTCAGTAAGATATATTAAGATAAATAAGTTGAAACTTAATCCTTAATGTAAATAGAACAATAACGTATATATAGAACAATAGGAAATTCTTAAAATCAATTTTAATATACATATAAAAAGTAATTTTTATATCAATTTTTATATACATAGAACAATAGATAACTTAAATTTCAATTCATATACATAGAACAATAGATAACTTTTAATTTCAATTTACATACATCGAACATATATAACTTTTAATATAAATTCATATACACAAAACAATAGATTACTTTAAATATCATTCTTCAATTAATCATTGTAAAGCGCCATTGAGCTCCCGGAAATGGCGCTATAAAAATGTTTATTTATTATTATTATTATTAAATTATCACTATTAATTGAATGCGGAGAATTTTCATAGGGTCTCCTGTACCTAAACTTATAAATACATCCAAAATCTGTGATCGAGAAGCACCTTTTTAACAAATATAAGTTACCAACATGGCATCTCAATAAATAATGAGCAGTTTTTATAGCTTATAGCGGCACAGCACCCTTAAAAAAGCTTATTCATAAACAACAAATACATATACACCCATACATTACGACCTTCACATTAAACTTCCATAAAGTAACTGACATTCACAGACGAGAAAAACAAAACATCGATTTGATCAACGTCTCAACACCCTTACAAGATCGATCCATATATAAACGTTTCAAGCTCCATCAAACATCACAAATTATTATAGCCTACTTCACACGAACCATCAACAAACTGGTTGAGTCTCAGCTACTTAAGTAAAGTGGGACCTAATTGTTTTTCAAAAAAAAAAAAACGAGGAGATATTGATTAATTTATTCTCCCCTATTAATGTGGTTATTTGAAGAAATCCCAAATAAGTTAAATTCAAAATTAAATTATGACTGTAAAAGTAATTTGCATCCAAATTCCCATGCACTAGTTTCTGTTAATTATTTTGCTATAGCAGATTTCAAAACGACCTAACTTTGCTTACCTGGAATTGCGAGGCTTGTAATGAATATATGAAATAGGTAGCTACGTTTTTTTAGCCATGTATTAATTTACAGAGAGCCCCTAAGGTGGCAAACTGATATTCCTAGCATACGCATAAAGGAACATTATGGAGTCTTGAAATTTGTAAAGACAATGAATATGTAATCAACCCCTTAACGTTTGAGATATAGAAATTTTAGCTACGCTCACAATTGTATTTGATTCCTCCGGTATTTGACCTGGCCAGAAACTTATCTATCAATGCAAGTCGATGTCTGGACATATTAATATTATAAAAATCTCAATGTAATTCCATGTCTGGAAATATTATAAAAGCATTAATTATTTTTTATATTGATGATCGATGATGATGTATGATGTTTGATGAGGACGAAGTTGGTGAAAATGGTGTTAGTGGTATGCTGGTTCATGCTGATTGTGGTGGTGGTGATGACAATGATGAATCGTCATGAATGATGTTGGTTTTTGTGGTGGTGATAAGGATGATGATGATGAAGGCGCTGAATAATAGCACAAATCTAGTACAGTAGATTATTCATTTGTATCTTCTTCGAATTGGGAACATGTTTCAAAAGTAAAATCTTTGTTGCTTTGGAAAAATGTTTGTGACTAAATTTCAAAAAATACATGCATATCGAGCAAGATTGGTGGTACGTCTAGATGTCGTCATCCCTTGGTATTAATCAAAACCGTCATGACAAAAAAACGATTTTAATGATGAGAATCGATGGTAATGACGACGATGATACAAGTGGAAGTGAAAAATAAAGAATCGATATCCATTGCATGCACTTTGACAGGCAGCCAGACGGTCAAAGTTCTACCGTCGCGATATCTCGAATATGCGTCGATCAACCTATCCTATTCTTGCAGATTAATGGAGTTTAAGCAAATCAAATTGTTATTAAATGTACGTATCTAGCATTTAATCAATCATTTGAAAAGGAGAGATTAACCGGAATTTAATATATTTTGCTTGCATGCGCAAAGAAGGCGTACTTGCAAAGATTTGGCGCGAGAATGTGTAGAGTCCATTCATATGCCCCCGGGCAGTAGAACAAGGTTAATAATATATAGATGGATCGCAACCATTCCAAAGGGGAGCGAGTTGAACAAAAGGACCACCAGTCACGGTGATGGTTTTCTTTTGTCAAGACCACCAGCATGGCTGCCGTTTTTTTTTTGCTCAATTCACTCTCCTGGGAATGGTTGTAATCCATCTATAATGAATTGCGTGGGAGCTCCGCTATTAGAAATACATTAGGCCACCTTTGGGCAAGTGTCCACTTGCACGTTAAGTAGATACACCTAATTCAATAAAGGTTGAAGGTGCGAACGGTGATTGGTGATTGCACGACCAAATGGAACTGTGGGTAATACGAATTTCTTATTCCTTTCTAAGTTACCCAAACAATGGCTCCACCGTTCAGCAATGACCTTAGATGGTGTCTCGAAGGTTTTGCTGAACGGTGGAGGCATTGTTTGGGTAATTTAGAAAGGAATAAGAAGAAATTCGTATTACCCACAGTTCCATTCGGTCGTGCAATCATCAATCGCCGTTCGCACCTTCAACCTTTTTTGAATTAGGTGTATGTATAGTGAGCGCCGAGACACCTATAATATTATAAGTCAGGTGAATATTGCTGATCGGGTAAGTCTTCGTTTCTGGTTCATGTTTTTAAAAAGAAAGGCGGTTTCTGTTATAACAAGCATGACCTAGAGAAGTTCGTTAAAAAGTACAAGTGAATGTGGCATTCAATTAGCTGAAGCATTTATTTTATAATTACACATAGCTAGTCGGGTGAATATTGTTGATCAGGCAAGTCTTCGTTTCTGGTTCATGTTTTTAAAAAGCAAGGCGGTTTCTGTTATAACAAGCATGACCTAGAGAAGTTCGTTAAAAAGTACAAGTGAATGTGGCATTCAATTAGCTGAAGCATTTATTTTATAATTACACTTAGTGACTCATAGCTAGTCGGGTGAACATTGTTGATCAGGCAAGTCTTCGTTTGTTCATGTTTTTAAAAAGCAAGGCGGTTTCTATTATAACAAGCATGACCTAGAGAAGTTCGTTAAAAAGTACAAGTGAATGTGGCATTCAATTATAGCAGAAGCACTTATTTTATAATTACACTTAGTGACCCATAGTCGGGTGAATATTATTGATCAGGCAAGCTTCATTTCCGGTTCATGTTCATAGCATGGTGCTAAGGCGGTTTCCAATATAAAGATCGCGTCCCAGACATGTTTTTTTTTTTTAAACCACCCTTTTTAAAAAGGTTGAAGGCAATATGACATTTACATCAAAGTGTCATATACTTAACAAATTTACGATAGTTTCGCGTGGTACGTCTCCTTATTTACCACGGTTGGCGTCATCGAGTCGAGTGGATCCACAACAATTTAGACGATGAGATGGCGCCAACCGTGGTAATTAAGAGGACATATCATGCACGATAAACTATCGTGATTTTCTTTTTTACCACATTAAAAATCTTTTTAATGCTCGCGTTTTGCATGTGCGAGAAAATTAGAGAGAAAATAACAACTGTGGTATGTACTCTTATTTACCACGGCTCTCGACCAATCAGAAAGCGAGAAAATTATCAAATGTGGTAAAATGCCAGTTTCCGAATGCTTTGCCAACAATCTAGATCTTGTATGGAATAATACCTGATATAACAGTTAAATGCAATAGATTTTGAACAATGGATTTAAAGTGCTTATTAATGAGACCAAAAAAATAAATTGTGATGTTTTTATAACGCTATAGGTTATTTACACAGGAAACCCAAATAACGTTTTTGCCCAAGGGCCATGACTTGAATCCATTGTTCGGACACATTAGTAGTTAACTGTGAGAACAACTATGACAACAGCTTCTAGTCTTATATTACCAGTGGTAGATTGCGTTGTATTTCTTATTTTGAACAATTAACTGATTACAAATCCACCTTTATTGATTTTAACTGTAAAAACTTGATATTCCCATACGCTGTAAGATATGCTGGAAATGTTTTTTCCAAACAATGATTTCCAAAATGTACAAATCTTGATATATAATATATTGTTCTTTTATAATTTTTTCTGCAGCTTTCGCTATAATTCCACTTCCTCCGTTTCATACCTGGAAAAGAAAAAGCATTTCAATTAATACCAAATTCATTAAACTATACAGTCTAAAAATGACGATCGGCTCGGCTCGTCTTTGTTATTCGAACTAATCACGTGACTTGTCAGGTCATGATCATGTGACATGCAGCATTGTTCAGTCGTTTTAAAAACACTCAATGCTAATAGACTCTTCACAGTTCTCTGCGCTATCTTGAAACGTAGCCAGGCCTTTACATTGAAGTGAGACGAACGTTGAGCTTGCAATGATAGAGACATGTGAATAATTGTCCCGCAAGGTGCTAAAAGGTCTCTATATCATTGCAAGCTCAAGGTTCGTCTCCCTTCGATGCAAAGGCCCGGCTGCCTTTCAAGATGGCCCAGGGAACTATGGAGGAGACTGACGTTCTAACTAAATCTTTTTGTTTTTCTTTGTTTTCGCGTAAAATTACTGACTGGGACGCTCAAATCAAAACAAACAACTTAAAGCATGCTTAGTACTTAGCCTCCTCCGCAGGCAACCCTTTCCTTTTCCTGTCACTTGAGACAGGAAGCCCAATAAAAGAAAAAAGAAAAAGAAAACGGAGCAGAGACGCCTGCGGAGGAGGCTACTTAGTACTATGACTTTTCAATGTTTTGGATTGGTACATCTACATCTGCTGCAAAAATATTCAAAGTACAAAACCCTGTACGGTGGGTGTCTTACCATGGCCTTTCCTCCGAACTCGTAAAGGAAGAACCTAAGAACACATTGTCTTCAGTTGGCTGGAGAAGTAGACAATAAAAATATTATTAACAAAGGAATAAGTTGGCACTCCAGAATGACGTTCAGAGAGTGGAAACCTAGGGGTACTGAGTGGGGACATTTTTTCTGTCTGCACGCCCGCATGCCCCCTGAGAAGCACCTGGGTTTCTGAGAGTGACTTCAACTGGAATAGATTGATCTATAAATTTAAAAACGGATCACTTGGGTATTTAAATAAGAAAACACTTTTTTCCAGGAAATATTTAAGAATATAAAGTATTCAGTGTGGATAGTAAAGGATGAAAATGTGTAGGAAAGGGGTTATTATTTGGAACGAAAAGCTATCTGGAATGTAAACGGGTCAGAAATGCAACCAGGCAACACAATGCATAAGCCACCTATTGTTTCTTGACATAAGGCCCAGCTCAAACGTCACATCTAATGCAAATGAATTTAAACAAAGCGTTTGCTCATTTGAATTAGATTCGGCAGATGTGAGATGCAACGTCTGAACTAGGCCTAAATGGAATCTAAATATTTCTTACCGTTCCAATATGATACTTGTTTCGAGGGGACGGATCCCTACCATGGACATTCTGATCACCCCACGTAACTTGAGCCTTCCTTATAGGTGACCTGCTGCTGCTCCTCATAGGAGCAGGCGTAAAATGCTCATGTGGCGATAGCCTATCTTCCCTACTGAGCCCATGCCAGGAAAGCCTTCCATTTTGATTGGCGGAATTATCGACCAATAGTAATTCAAAGTCATTTAGCTTTCGATTGTTATTTGGTGGTCGATTGTGATTGGCTGTTGAGTGGACGTGTTGCGTGACGTTTTCATCGGCTTCCTGTCCATGCCAGGATAATCTAGCACGGTGATTGGTCGAGTCAGGAATCTTTAGTAGTCCATCAGATGTTAAACGACTCCGTAATACTCTTTCATTATTTATATTTTCCTTAGTAGATCTTCCGTGATTTATAACGTTTGTAACTCTTTGTTTACTAATGTCTTTTTCATGTGAATCATAATCGTGGCCAGATCTCTTCTTCGGATGCAATCCGACACTGTCATTTTGAACGCGATCATGTATCCGCGAATCTCTGTGCGGTGATTGGTAATGTCCCACTAGGGGTGTAGCCAACAATACCGTCTCCGTCGAACTTCCCGTTGACCGATCAGATCTAAACGGGGACTGAGAACGGGACGAACTCACGGAAGTTGATGCTGGAGAGGACGAGTGTTTACTGGACGCTGGAATAAATAACATGCGATATAATAAGGTATTTTGCTGGGGCCGGCTGTACGAAGGTTGGATAAAGTTATCCACGGATAAAAGTTTGCACTGCATAGGTTTTTTATAAGTTTTATCCGCTGGATAACTGAAGGATTTATCCGGTGGATAGCACTATTCACCATTCGTACAAACGGCCCCTGATTGGGAACTCTAACCGATATATACACCTATTTCAATTAACGTTGTCCATCTGGAATGGTCGATCTGAGACCGATAGGAATTGTGGGAGCTCGTTAAACTGCAAATACACTATTATAATCACGCTCGAATATTAATGTTTACTTCTGAAATACTATTATCCATAATTTAGCACCATTCAAGTGTGATAAAAACAACACATTTGGAATTTAATGAGCTCCTACAATTCCTATTGGTCTCAGATCGACCATTCCAGGAGCCGGTTGTACGAAAGCCGATTAGCGCTAATCCAGGATTAAATCGAGGGCTAGATTAACCCAGGGTTAGTTTTGCGTTGCTCAAAGGTCGATTAACTTTAACCTAGGGTTAAAACTAGCTAATCTAGGGTTAAAATTTAACCCTGCTAGCGACCAAGATTAACTTTTTAATCCACGATTAAAGCTGACGAATAAAAAATGGCGGACTTGTTTTATCACAATAAATAAGACAACAACTACTCACATGTATCTTTTAATTCCAATAGATAATCCTTTGAGTACTAATAATGAATTTACAGTCTTTTTTGACGATTTTCGCTCGATTTTCTTCGCTATTTGAACTGGAAGTGCTTAGTGACCACTCAAACAGGAAACCCAAACAATGCATTTCGATTGCATTTCGATCGTCAAAAAAGACTGTAAATTTCATTATTACTACTCAAAGGATTATATATTTGGAATTAAAAGATACATGTGAGTAGTTTTTGTCTTATTTATTGTGATAAAACAAGATGATGACGTGTACAAAACTGGTAAAAACCGGTTTTCGCAAGATTAATCCAGGATTAGTAAATCCAGGGTTAGTTTCCCGTTCGAGCAACGCATTTTTAACCTGGGATTTACTAATCCTAGGTCAGGGATTTTAATCATAGATTAACACTAATCCTAGGTTCATTTTAATCGGCTTTCGTACAACCGGCTCCAGATGGACAACGTTAATTGAAATAGGTGTATGCTGTTCACACATTAGAAGCCTTCTGAAACGTATATCCAGCATACCTTTCTCTCCATGTGGACTAGATTCTTTAAAATGTACTCTTGGATGTGATTTACTTTTCCTTGTCGAACCTGGTGAAGGTGTCGGGCAGTTCGGTGTGCGCGGCGGGGACCTGGTAATCACTGTTAGCTCATTTCGAGTCGACGCGGATGATGACCCGGATGTGTGACTTCGGTCTGACGTTTTAAAACTGCGTTAAAACACGACGTTAAAGAATGTTAGATTGCGTGTATCGTATCGATACTTTTTTTGGATACACCCTTTCCGAGAAAGTTTGACACCCGTGAAAAGCACACAAATTAGTGGCGCAAAGGATCATGGATCAGTTCAGAAACTAAATGTGCATTCGGAACGCCTTCCTTGTTTGTTTGATAAGTCAAAATGGACATTTCTCAATAACATATTGACAAGTGTAGCAATGTGGCCATGAAATCCCTGCGTTCTAATAAAGTATACATAGATAACCCATAATCCCCTGCACTACTAGCTTGTGGGCTTTTCACTTCACGGGTGACAAAGTTTCTTGGAAAGGGTGAATTTCAAACATAGAGCGGTTTTCGTATGAGTGGGAAACTGGCCGTAATATTTACCGCACAGTTACGGTACTGTTAGTGTAGAATTTTCGAATGTTTTTATAGAACTTACGGTACGGTTACGGCTACGGTACGGTACGGTCAGTTACCCACTCGTACGAAAACCGCTCTAGTTGTCGCGGTTTAGGCAACAAGCTTCAAGCCAAGACCGAAATGAATGCTGGTTTTGTGATGGTAATGTATTGAAATCAGACTTGTTTTGAACAGAATTGATTGTAATCACAATAACAAGCAAGTGAAAATAGGCAGATCTTGTTATTAGTTGTTTAGGAAACAAGGCTGCTTTTAATGCATTACGAGCACAAAATCAGCATTCATTTCAATAAATTGGCTTGTTGCTTAAACCGCAACAACGAGTTTTGGAATAAGAGTATATGCATACCTTTTTCCCTGATGATTAGTGATGTCGTCCTTGGTTGACTTCTCCCAACATGCCAAAGGAAATGATCCTCTTCGATGGTCACATGCTTTAGTCTTGCTCGGTGTGGGGTTTGGGGCGAGGTGACCATTGGCTTGAAACTCATAGGCAGTTCTTAAAATAAGCAAGGAGCAACGAAATTAATAATTGTTACCGGCGAAAACTGATATTAAACAATTATTGGCTCATCTTTTTGTGATATCCAGAATAATCAAGGTCGAGGTAAGTGTAATCTGCCGAGACCAAATTCAATGATTGTTTTATTATACATTGCTTTAGAGACAATTAACCAACAAAAGTTCTTTCACGTTGAACGCAAGTTTTCTTTTAGCAAGAAAACAGCAGAAATGGACCAAAAAAAAATTGATATTTTGGCAAATAATGCATTGCAGGCGCAACCTACAGATCTGTAGGTTATCTGATTGTGAAACTGATTTGCATGCTCTTAGCCAATGATCAGTTTCGAGATACAATGTATACAATGTATAATAATTCCTGATATTGCCGTCTTTCCTTACCCTTCTTTCTTGGTTCCTTTGGGGCTTTCTCCATCAGGTACACTACTTGATCGGCTTCGTGTATCAACGAACTTAGTGGGTTTGTTACCAGGGTATATGATGCTATCCATTGATACAGTACTGCTGCTGTCACTCTATACAATGGATATATAAGACATGTACATCAATTTATATACATCAAAAATCGTTGTCGCCGTTGTCGGGCTTTAAAAAATCATCAAAAACAAAGAGAAAGTATGCTTTTGGGAACGCTCTCCTTTTGAAAAACCCATATATTCTCACTTATTTTTGCGACGTCAGAAGCTTGCCAATCAGTAAGTATTCATCCAAAAATGCTCAAACACGATAATAATAATAATATTTGTATGTTTGTTTCGTATCAAAGATATGCCTATTGTTTTGTTGAAATCTCAACCTGTTAAAAAAAAAAATCTCGCGCGCTAATCAGAGTCTTTTGTTACTTCTCACTTACAATACCATATATGGTTATGGCATTGTTTTCAAGATTGCGGTATTTCTGATACGTGTGTGGTGAGATCATTTTTTAATTAGATTAATATTTCAACCTGGCCCCAGTCCCCTAATGAATCCCGGAAAGGCCTGTTGATATTTACCTGGTCCCCTCCCACTGCTTCTGGTCTGTCTGGCATATGGACGTGAGGATAGCTCTCCAAGACCTGTACAGATAAAACAAATACTTTTAATACAAATTATTACTCAGGCTGCCCGCAGGGGAGATTACACATGACGTAATGACACAGGTAAATCATCTATCAATAACTACTCTATGACGTAGCCTGAGTAAACGCACTAAGTGCGTCTAGTTGTTTATGTTTTGCAAAGACAGTTTAGGAAATTGCAAACAATTTCTAGCATCTTCCGAAAGCGTTTTTATCTTTTCTTTACAGGGCTTCCTGTGTTAGCCTAGCGTTGCAAACTAACCGAGCACGAACAGAAAATGTTGCCAGTTGATTGCAGTTTCAAGTTTATTCACACCATAGTTAATAGATTTAAATTGGCTCAAACCGGGTAGACGTCCTCACAGATGTATAAACGCGCAACACAATATGGGCACACAAGGCACAACAGTTTCTTCCTGGTGCCGGTTGTACGAAGCCTGAATAGCGCTATCCTACGGATAATAGACCTCTTTACCTTCCTTGTTTGTTGTCCCATTTCAGATCACGTGATGCTACCCTTGGGTTCTTTCGCATGTAAATGATATAACACGTTCGTCATAAAAGAACAATGACAAGGGAATGACACGTGGTCTGAAATGGGCAATTTGCATACGGACGTAAAGAGGTCTATTCCCTATCCAACGGATAAACCTATACAAATTCTATACACTGGATAAATCCCTATCCAACGGATAACTTAATCCAGGCTTCGTATAATTGGTCCCTGGAGTAGTTTAATACAAGAACAACAACAACATCTTTCTTCAATCCTCACCCTGAGTCTATTCCTTAATTCTTCGTTTTCTTTGCTGCAACTAGCAAGACGCGCAGACAAGTCAACACACGTTTCCACGACAACCAAATACTTTCCACATCCGGTATGTCCTGCCTTGAACGCACAATCGGCTGGGGTGCAGCCTTCTCTGTCCTTTAGCGTGACGTCACTGTTAAACTCGACAAGAGTCTGCAGGCATTCCAGGTGACCTTCACGAGCAGCCAAATGCGCAGGCGTGACACCATAACTGTCACAGATGTCTTGATGAGGAAAGTAAGAGCTTTGGTTATGTTATATGCATCAATATGTTTACAGACTGTTTAACAAACGCAAGTTTGGTGAGCAACAATATCTACAACAGAATCCACATGCCTCATGAAAGTTTAGGTATTAGCGTAATGGGCTCCTGGTATTAGAGTGTGATATATCGGTATTACTAAATGTTGTGGTTATGATAATGGTGATTTGGTGTGATGCTGATAATGATAGCAATACAATGATGATAATGATAACATTGATTGGTGATGGCGATGATGATGATGACAGTGAAAACCATAAAAGACCGACTATTGACTGAAAATATTAAAGAAGATTGTCGAAACCAACATATAACTATTGCAATGTATGTTTATAATACGTTAACCAGCAATACCTGTCTTTCAACAATTCACAAAGATGCAGACTTATATACACCTACTTGCAAGAACGTTGTCATACGAAAAAGGAACATTTGTATTTAGTGGTTAGGAATAATTAAAAGTACAGAGTTCAGCTTCTTTGATCATCTTTTGTACTTTTAATTTATTCCTAACACACTAAATACAAATGTTCTTTTTCCGTATGACAACGTTCTTGCAAGTAGGTGTACACCTGTTTTAAAAATCGTTGTCGTAGTCAGTCGCTACAGTCCATACTCCAATTACTGCAATTGGTGTCGGTAATATGAACATAATTTTTAAGTTATTACACGTTTTGTAAAAAAATGTTTCATCATCTACCACCGCAATAAGTTGTTATGGTTATATAACACAAACACGTACAACCAAAATATGCCATGAATAAATCGATAACAAGAGAAGAAATACCGACATCTTTTGCAGGCTTCAGATTGTGGACTGTATAGCTTTGATTGCTACAGCAACTATTGAAACAAGTGGTATATCTTGTTCTTACCTGCGATGTTTATAGACTGACTGATATAGGACAATAGATATCTCAAGCACTCTTCCTGCCCTTCCTTTGCAGCATAGTGTAATAAGGTGAACGAATTTTCTTTGTCTAGTTCTTGTTTTGCGTGTGTTTGATCAACCAGCCACTCTAGACACTCGATTTGACCGTACTAAAATGAAAAACAAAATCACATACAGTCAATTCATAAAACATTGTCGTCAATAGGCTTCAAGTCTACGCGGCTAGACCGAAAGGTAGCATGGGTAGAAATCACCGAAGCGGCGAATTATTCATAATTAGTTGATTGAGTGCACGTGGTATTGCATTAGATATTGTGTGCATTTATCAGCTTCGGTGATTTCTACCCATGCTACCTTTCGGTCTAGTTGCGTAAACCTGAAGCCTATTGACGACAATGTTTTTTTAATAGACTGTAAACGTCCGACCTTGGTTATGACAACCTTTCACATTCACGATCCTTATCGTTTTAAATTGATTTGACATTTTTCCCATTTCCTTTGCCCTGGGTTCCAGAGGCTCGAGAGGGGATTGGGGAGAGAGAGAGGCGGGAGGCGAACGGCGCCTCTTCTCCTCTACCTTTCCCCAATCCCCTCTCGAGTCATTTCCTTTGCCCCAAGGTTATTTTCCAATCTTTATTATTTCTGCTCTCTTTCCTTTCTTCCTTCCATTTCTTTTCTTCCCACACTCCCTCCACCCTTCCTCCCCTCCCTTCCTTCAACTTAGGTCTGTTACAAATTAAATTGCACACCTGTGTTGCCATGGCAGCGGGTGTCATATTGGCATGGTTACCAATGGTAACAGCTTCAGGGGGTGCTCTCTTTACCAGCCACTTTAAACATTGTAGTTTACCGAACTGTGCTGCTTTGTGCAGAGGTGTGTTCCCGGTTGCATCTCGTGCTGTGATCAGCGACTCTTTAGTGGCGCCCAGGTGAGAGACTGCATCTTGCTAAAGACAAACACAAGCACATCATTACTACTGTGTTAACTTGCAGACAGAGTACTACAAAATATATTATATACAGCTATTTCAAGAATACAGAATGCCGAATAGCGCACTCAAAGGCCGAATGCACTGCTTGTCTTTTAAACTTCAATACAATACTAAATGTTCGATTTGCTTTCTATATATGGAGCTCAACCTCGTTCCAAGGGCTTTTCCCCTCGCTTGTGTTAACTAAAATATAGATTTTTGTAAAGTATTGCTTAATACCGCAAACCCCCTCATCTACCACAGGTAACTGATGTAACATGTAAACGCTCACAATAAGCACTTAATAGATCATCCCTTATACACTCCACTTACCACAGTAATCAAATCTCCCGTCTCGGCAACTAACCCGAACATCCTATCCCTAAACCCTTACGCCCCCTTCTATACTATTCAAACTGTAGATCACAGAATGTAATACACTTAAAATAAGCACTAAACAGATCAGTCGTCATAGACAATAGAACTCTACTTACCACGGTAATCAAATCTCCCGCCTCGGCCGCTTGTATCAGTACCTGACTCCAATCCTCCTGACCCCCACCCTTCCCTAGACGATCCCAGTTTTGCACCCTTGAGAGGGACTTCTGATAATTGTTTAATCGTTCGGTTCCATTTAATTTAGAAAATCCATTTGTTTGGCCGGGGGTATTACGCGGGGAATTATAGCCAATCGGAGTGCTTCTGATTGGTTGCACATGTGATGATCTGGACAATGGTGGGCTTTTAATGCGTTCATCATAGTCAGCGGTTAAGTTCAGCATGGATGTGGTGCTAGCGATTGAGTTGAAGTCGTCGAAATCGTACTCTTCAAGCTCGTTGTTTCGTACCTGCAAAAAGAAGTTTGGTAAGCGAGGAATAATTAGAAACGCACTGCTTCATAGAGGGTCCTGAAGGGGTAAAATGGGAGCTGGGATTGGCCTTATTTTTGACTGGGAAAATGAGATTGGATGCACTGGGACTGGGATTTACAAATAAAAGAACAATTGAAAATGGGAATGGGATTGAAAACTTGAGCAAAACTGATGGGATTTTTGACTGGGATATAGTCCAAATATAAACTGGGAAATGGGATCACATAATCCCATCAGTTTTGCTCAAGTTTTCAATCCCATTCCCATATTGTTTTTTTATTTGTAAATCCCAGTCCCAGTGCATCCAATCCCATTTTCCCAGTCAAAAATATCCCAGCTCCAATTTTACCCCTTCGGGACCCTCTTCATAGACCAATGTAAAATAATCAAAGAGATCTTTCCCAAATTCCCTTCACTGATCAAAAAACTCTAGTCTGTGACCGAGTTTTAGCTCAATTAGAGCGATTTTGACGAAACTAGAAAACAATTATACACAACTATCTACGTAAAAAAAAGTTTTTGTTAATGTATATTTGAGGCACAGTGAAAGGATATCTCGCGACTCCATACATTTACTGTAAAAGATCACAAGTGATGAGCTTGGGCTCCCTGTGCCTTGACTTGAATCTTTTGTTTTTTTATCAGTGAAGGGAATTTGGGAAAGATCTATTACTAATTTAAATTAGTAATTTCTTTATTTTACAAAGTCTTTGAGGCAAAACTAACATGGCAGGCACAGATCCAGGGGGGACGGGGGTAGGGGTGATTAGGGTGACAAGTAACCCCCTTCCTTTTCGAAAGAAATAAAATAATGAACTACCAATCATTCTGAATACAATACTCCAATGGTCCCATTCACAGTTCACTGTGCCATCTTGATAGGTAGGTAGTCAGGCTTTTGCATTGAAGCAAGACAAATGTTGAGCTTGAAATGATAGAGACATGTGAATTTGTCCAGCAAGGTTTTAAAAGGTCTCTATCATTGCAAGCTCATCGTTTGTCTCGCTTTGATGCAAAGACAGGACTACCTTTAATTTCAAGATGGCACAGTGAACCGTGAGGGGATTATTGATAGGATTTTTACTTACATCTTCAACACTGCTTCCTATTGAGTTCAAACAATCATTCATGTATTGCTCTTCTTGTTCAAATGTCTTGGGAAGGTCCTCCATGCTGCCTTCTTCAACGATATTGGATAAGAAATCCTGACTGGCTTTACTGTTGCCATGACTACAAATGCAATGAACATTTAAAGAAAATTCATAGGCAAAATAAATAAATAAATAAATAAATAAATAAACAAATAAATAAATGAACAAATAAATAAATAAACAAAAAAATTTATAAATAGGTGAAGTAAATGAATAAATAAACAAACAAATAAATAAATAATTAAATAATCAAATAAATAAATAAATAATAAATAAATAATAAACAAATAATAAACAAATAAATAATAAATGAATAAACAAATAAATAAACATAAATATATAAATAAATAAATAAATATTAAATAAATAAATATTAAATAAATAAATATATAAATAAATAAATAAATATATAAATAAATAAATATATAAATAAATAAATAATATATATAAATAAATAAATAAATAAATAAATAAATAAATAAATAAATAAATAAATAAATAAATAAATAAATAAATAAATAAATAAATAAATAAATAAATAAATAAATAAATGTCTAGCCTGAGAAAACAGATATTCCTCTGCGCAAAAGTTACTTGTGAAAGCTAGGATGTCTGTGTTCTCAGACTTAAATATCTTGACAATAGTGATTGGAGGAATGCTTGCTTACCTTATTACTGGTTGGTTCTGTCTATAACTCACTGCTTTTCGTCCAGTAAATATCTTATTAGACCAGTTATTTTTGAACATGTTGCTGGCTGTTCATCCCTTCACTAGCTCAATATATCATCCACTCTACTTGATTTGCCAGCCATTTACACATACATATCTACAAGATAAGAAAACATTAGACTAGAAAAGGGAGCGGTCATTATTTATGATGGGGTAGGTGATTTTTTGCTTCAAATTTAAAAATTGTCAAAACCCCTCCATTGCCATAAATATGTTTTTCATGACCCTTCCTTCTGATGTTTGCCAAAACCGTGATCCCTCCTTCAGTTGCCTAGGAAAATTAGTAACCTCTCCATCAAAAGCCTTGAAAACTCCATTACTCCTTCTCACAATCAAACACCTCCTACCCTCTAATGACCACTCCCAAAGTACACTAAAAGTACACTGGTGAAGATGATCAAGGAGTGTTCCACGAAAGTTTTGGATTAAGCCTGATTCATAATAGTGACACCATTAGGCAACATTAGGCAACATTGGGAGACTCAGACTCACTACCTCTATGTAAAATAGCACACAACTCTGCTCTGACATATCTTCATTTTTGCGAGAAAAGACAAGTGCAGCTATAATATGTGCAAAGCCTAACTGAATCTGTGTATGTTGCTTATGCTTATGTCGTAAGTGTAAACCAGGCTTCACTGCACAGGTTAGAGAGACAGCTGAAGCAAAATGAAGGATGGGTCAAGAGAAAAAGAGAATAGGTAATACAAATTACGGTAGAGGGAGGGTTGAAGTATGCTTACAAAAAGCTAAGAAAGAAGTCACTACAAAAAAGGAAGATCAAGGATTGAAGGGGTACATTTAAAAGAGAAAAAAAAATTGGAAAAAATGGGGTAGAGCATTGAGGACACGAGAGGCTGGTAAAAGCCATAGTACAAGACAAACAAGCACTTTATGTTCCTTGAGGGGGCATGGAGGGAGTGGGGTTTCCTCAACACCGCAATTTATCCCCCAGGTCTCTCTATTCCTTTACAGCCATTTTTAGTGCTGGCTGTACTGCAGGAGAAGATAAGACCAGCACTCAAGATGGCTATGAAGGAGATTATCAATTAATCCCTTTTCTTTACAGACTGCAACACTTGACAATATTTGAAGTAAATGATAAACTCATGGCCCTCCAAAGACAGTTAGGTTCCTTTACAGCCATTTGTAGTGCTGGCCAGACTGAGAGAGAATAAGACCAGCACTCAAGAGTGCTGTAAAGGAGATTAATTATCAATTAATCACTTTTATTTATAGACTGTAACACTTGACAATATTTGAAGTAAATGATAAACTCATGGCCTTCCAAAGACAGAGGAAAGGAGTAGCTATAGATAAGGAAATTGTTGAGGTAAATGGAGAAAGTACACTTGATAATAATTATACATTAAAAGGAGAAAGTGAGGTGGAGGAAGCTGCAATTATATTCATTTAGTGATGACTACATGAGGGTGGCTGGTAGAGGAAATGCTTAGCATAGACTTGTTATCTACAGTGATATTGGGTGTGGTTTAACACCATGAACAAAACGTAATAATGTATTTTACAATTTTAATTGTCTTCCATTTGTAGCCACTCAGGAAACATGGGTTAAAGGCATGTCAAACTTTGGTTATTACACCCAACCATCAATTAACAAATTGCCATTATAATTAAAATAAAATCTATTTTCTGTTCAGAAAACTTTTTCTAGCAAACATTATCAAGGGAAACGATAATATTATGCTTTTTATAAAATAAACAAAGTTTGGAATGATCTTGTAGATAACTTCACAATGGCATCCTGTAGCTCTTGTATAAAATGTCCAGTCTTGATTTACATAAAGTTGTTGATAGATATCACATGCAGTTACCCCATGAAGAGAACGCTTATTAAAAACCCATAACAAAACTATTAATACAAACCAGTTGAGCAGTATGGGTTCCTTGTGATCGATTTATATGATTACTTTATAATAGATTATCTGTGAGAATTACGTGCGAAAACACTCGCGGCGTGTTGACCGCTTTACACGTGTTTTATGTGTTTTCCTGGTGTCTTTTCAAATACTTTGTTCAAACAAACTCAAATTGTTTTCTACTTATACAAAGACATAAATCAACAAAGTTGAAAAGGACTGCAAATATCACGTTGATTACAAGATTCGAAGCTATTTGAAATGTTCGTTGAGTGGTCAGAACGGATATGTATTCCAAACGACACACGTTCAGTCTATTAAAAGTGTGCCAAATGTTACGTAGATAAACACAGACTTTGAAAAAGACTTAAGAAACAAAAACACATAACGATTAGACGACTGTAGCTTTGATCAAAATTCTTGTTAGGAAGGAACGTTAATATATAAAAGCCACACGCAATAAGTGAATTTCAATTACAAATGTGCCAACTGTAAAAATTACCATTTTGTCCAGGCATATTGCGAGCTTTAACAGCTAAATTACAGTTTACGCTGTAAGCATTTAACACTGACGTTGAGTAATATGGATTACAGCTTTAACCTTTGCCATTTTGGTTTTAAAATACTCTTCAAACTGACCAAAACTACTCCATATGTTTTCGCACCTTCGCACGATAAATTATGTATTCATTTTCTGGACAATATGAATACAATTATAAACACTAAGTTTGTAAAATCTTGCTAGAAATTGTGTCCAAGAAAACCTCCTTAGTTCCAAAATTATATCTTTAGATGACTTTAGGCTCGTTAAAGTGTTTATAACGATCGATATTGTTCGTAGCGTTTAGCGTTGTCAAGAACGCTAAGACTTCGGCTGTTACTCACTCACTCTACCTGGAAATTTTGGATCACTGCGACGAAAATTCCAGGTAATTTAAACTCATTTCAATCTTAAATCAAACAGAAAATCCCTAAACATACCTTAAAATCATCGAACAAACTCGTAAAGTACACAGTCGTTGTGTATTTGCTCAGCATTCACGCAAGATAATCGGACATCCTATTCGTCAGCAAACAATGGACAATTTAACTCACCTATGGGGCTTTTAAACGAATTCCAAGGTTTTAACATCCATTTTAAGCTACAAAAATGCACAATTTGCTTAATGGAAAATCACTTTAGCCGTTTGTCAGCCATTTTTAGTTCAAACTCGTTTCCCGAAGTTTCATAATAGCTTCACGTAGTGGACAAAGCAGCCGCTTGTGAGATAATAGCTTTTGATCAGCTTCTATTGTGGAAAATCCGTCACAGTGGACACATGACTGCGGAAGAGTAAAAACCTTTTATTCTCGGTCGTAACAAGATAATTATTAGATAATTAAAATGATATTTTAATGATAGTTATTTGGCATTTTCTGTCAATTTTGAATAAAACAATAAAAGCGTTTGAATGTGAAACAATTTGTATTTTAGACATCCCGGTGAGTTTAAAATAATAGCTTTGCGTCATTTGTTGATAGTATAGCATAAAATACGTGCTATTTGTATAAAGTCACATTCCCTAAATAATACTGATATTTTACTGATTCTGAAATCAGGTTTTTATCGATTTTTTTTCTTATGTCAATTTGAGTCATAATATAACGGATGGAGAATATAGAAAAAAAGGGAAACATTTTCAGGGTTTTTTTTCTTTCAAATAATGATAATAATAATTTATATAGCGTTTATTTCAATAGGCTCAACAATGATTTACAATGTCAGCAAAAAATGATAATTAATAATATAGTATTAATAATGATATAATACTAATATATTAATAATGATATAATACTAATATATATATATATATATATATATATATATATATATATATATATACATACATTCGAAACGTCGAAATTTACTTACGTCAATCTTTATTTTGAATACTATAACGAAATCGTATTATATGTATTGTATATACATTAGCAACTAAAATTTATTTAAAAACAGCACTTTATACAAGCTTTTTTCAAATTAAAAAATCAAAATATATATTATTGCCTAATTAATTAATTAATCGAATGAACGATGACTGAGCAAATTGAGTGATTGGTTGATTGATTTTTTAAATAAATGAATAATTTTGACCGGATTAATTAATTAATATTGTTTGATCAGTAAGGCCGACTGAATGACATATTAATTGATTCATCAATGATTAGTAACAAGTTTAATGACAGACTGACATATATGTCAGTCTGTCATCAAACTAATATTTGCATTTTTTTGTACTATTTGAAATTGCAAGACCATTATTTTATTTGGGCATTGTGTGATGTATGATTTGGGTTACGCATATAGACATTTCAGTAACTGTATTTCAGTATATTTTTAAAAATTGACTAAGAAATATTTGTGCTCATAACTTACTTAAACACTTGTAACCATTACTTCTGCTACAGCTCTGAACTTTGCAAAGGATGTCGGTATTTCCAGTATCTTGCATTGTTTTCGAATTATTCCAAGCATATATTTTGGTTATACGTGTTTGTGTTATATGACCGTAACAAGTTGTTACAGTGGACGATGATGAATCAAACGTTTCTTTAAAAACGTGTAATAAATCACAAACCATGTTCATATTACCAACATCCTTTGCAAGCACCGGAGTGTGCGTGGACTGTAGCTTCAGAACGGTGGTGATGATGATCGACGTTTATTAGAGATCGTGATGATGATGAGGGATGATGACAGATTGCGATGATGGTTATGATGATGGTAGCCTGAGGATCAGTCCTCCCGAGGGGAACTGGGGAGGGAGGAGGAGAAGAAAGGATTTTTTTTTTTATAGTGATGGCGATGATAATGATGGGGATGATGATGATGATTGCGATGATGATGGGAATGGTGATGATGATGATGATAATATTGATTGCGTTGATTAAGATGATTGTGATGATGGTGGTGATCATGACAACGATGATAATGATGATGCTGTTGGTGGTGATGATGATGATGATGATGATGTTGGCTGTATTCATGCTGATGACGGTCAGTTATGGTGATGCTGATTGTCATGTTGACCAAATGATACATGGTGAGTCCGGTGATGAGGCTAAGCTGATGTTGATGGTGGTAGAAATTATGTCAGATAACCAGGGTCAGTTGTAATGACGTACATATGAAGGATGAAGGCTACGTGATGAAGACTACGTTGACTGTTTATAACGCCGGGTAATAGACCCCGGCCAGTTATTATGGAAGAAAATAAAAATGATGAAAAACACGATAGTTGGTAAAGATGCTGGTGATGAATGATTAAAAAAAAAGCATGACGAAGACGATGATGACGATTGAGTTCATTAGTATGGAGATTATGATGATGATGATGATGATGCTGGAGATGACAAATGATATAATTGAAGTATAAGAAGTGTATAAGATGATCTTAACGCAAGGGTTCTGTTATGATAATGATTGCGATTATGATTGATTCGTTGTGATTGATGATCATTCAACATGTTATAATAATATGTAACGGTGCAACCTATGTAAATACTTGCATGACTGAAATGACTGTCACGTAATCGCTCCCGTCACGTTACCGACAAAAATCAATCGGTAACAAAAATAATACTAAATTTATCCAGTTTTCAAAAATATTCCCAAAATTATTTCGTAAATGGCTATAAATAGCTTGAAACGGTGATCAACTCAAACAAGTTGAAAATATTATTTTGATAGTGATTGATAAGTGTACTGTTTATATTTACATTCACATCAAACAAACTGCTGCTGTCGAAATATTTAATGAAATACAATGTACATATACATGTAAATATAGCATTTATGAATTTCAATACTCAAGAGCAGAGACCCATGAGGTATAAATATCGGCTAAAGGCCAGGGTTTCAACATTTGCGTACGATTTTGTTAAATGGAAATGCTTTTATAAACTCTTTCAACAAGTTGTTGAAACGTGTTGAATCGATGTTGAATTGATGTTTAAAAGCGTTTAAACATTGACATTCAACAAAATCGAACGGGTGTTGAAGCAAATGTTGAAACCGTTTTGTTGACACAAGTCGACACAAATATGTTATCATTGTTGCCGTTGTTGGAGTCATTCAATTTGAAATACTAACAACAATCAGTTTTTTGTATAAAATGTATAAAATACAAATTTTAGTTTAGCATATATAGCAAGTTGTAGTTATAGTTTTTGAAAAGATATTCACAGACAGAGCATAATTTTATGATCAGTCCTCGCGGTTTATTTAAAACTTCGAGTTGGTGGTCTAAGTTGCTATAACTACTGATGAAATAAGTAACAACTTTTTCGTTTATAGTTTATTGACACTTTAGTCTCTTTGGTGCCACAGCATAAAACAAAACATATTTGACGCCATAGAAGGTCTCATTGTTGTTCTAATCTCTTTTGGTCCCTTGATATACATTAAGTTCATCTTTGTTTATGTGCTGTCATAGTAACATCGATAAACATCATGACCGCTACGTCGATGATTACGTCAGAGCTGGAAAGTTAACCATTTACAGACAAATAATCGGCTCGGATTTCGTACTTTCGTACTTCAACCGACGTATCACGACCTGGGTTCTCTATTTTGGGAGATTTAGAAGAGGAATCTCGAGTTGATAGTCGGAGATACGACTCTAGCTCTCTGCTTAGTATCGATACCAAGTTCAGTGTAAATTTCGTCGCCGTTCCAACTTGTGTTTACAGTTCGTTTAACCCAAGAAATCCCTGTGTGGATTGTGAAAATCGCTGACAATTTAAGAGCTGGACATTTAGAGGTTTTCTTTGATATTTTTAGTACAAATCAAAGACGAAAGAGATTGTGACATTGAGAAATATATATGCAGCAGGACATCGGTCGTGATGGTTATAGCGTGAAATCTACATATTCGGACTTCATTTGTTTACTTTGATCATTCATTCGATTTGGCCTTTGGAATATTCGACTTGATACTAAAGAATAAACACTCAAAATGGGCTGTGGTGGTTCTACTGTACGGCCAGTACAACCGAATAACAATGTCCCGAATGGGAACGCAAAACAAGATTCACATCCTGCTCCCAGCAAGGAACCTGCTCACCCGCCATCCAAAGAAGAAAGGCGAGATTCTAGCAGTAGCAGTAGTAGTAGCAGCAGTAACAGCAGTTTGGGATCACAACATGACAAAAAGAAGGATCAAGTAGAGGAACAAAAACCTGACACTGAAATACCACAGGAATCTGCACGAGCTGAACCTCAGGAAAAAGTGGAAGAAAATGAGAAGGAAAAAGAAAATGAGAAAGAAAAGGAAAAGGAGAAAGAAAAGGAAAACGAGAAAGAAAAGGAAAATGAGAAGGATGAGACAGACGGCCAGGAAAAACCTAATTTTACTGAGGAGGCACTCAAAAGTTTTGTTGAGCTTGAAAATGATATCAAAGAACTTGAAAATAAGAATCAGGAAAGTATCCTGCAGGATGAGTATAAGAGATTACTGGAGCTTCATAAAGCACTACAAGCACAGGTTGAGAAAGTGGAGGAATTGAAAAAACAAACGTAAGTAGAAAAATAGTATTTTGTTTTTAAACTTTAAAGATATTTTAAAGATATATTTTAAATATATTAGAAATAATTATAAATCATCGAAAAAACTTAAGTAGAAAAAGCAGTAATTTGTTTTTCAATTTAAAATATATTTTCAATTAAATGAAAAAAAGAATAAAAAAATCGTCAAAAATATTAAGTAGAAAAAATAGTAATTTGTTTTTCAACTTAAAAGATATTTTCAATTTAATAAAAGAAAGAATCATATATCTTCCAAAAAAACCCAGACTTAAGTAGAAAAAACAGTTATTTCTTTTCAACTTTAAATATATCTTCAATTGAGTGATAGAAAGATTCATATATCGTCCAAAGAAAATATTTGTTTGTTGTAAGTTTGATCTTAGCAACATGGTGAATGACAGCTAATTTCCCATAACAAACATTATGTTCATATCTTTAACAACTTGAAACAGCATGGCATTTGAAAGTTATTTTAAAGCTTATGGTTCTACAGTTTAAAACCCATTTGTATTTGTTAAGATTCTTAAAGTAAAAAAAAAATAACAGTTTTTACATAACCTACTGAAGTTATTGCATTAATTACAAATGAACACTTGAAAATCTATTAGACTACTAGTATTAACTGTAGTGAAAATGGTTGAAATAATTCCCTTTTTTAAATTTAGGATATTTTAAGTTAAGTCACTACTAAATATGATGCCTGTAGCAGTTTCTGGGCTGAGTCTTAATCATTTAAATGTTCTATATCCAAGAACAGGTGCAAGGCATTTGAGTTTGATGACAATTACCTTGATTATCTGTCAGACAATGCCAAATAATATATACTATATACATTTGCATCATTTTAAACCATCGGAGAAAAAAAATAAAGCTTTTATACTTAAAAATATTAAAAATAAAAAGTATACTACATATCCTTGTACATTTTATAGATGATGAGAACAACATTCATTGGTAAGTTTGGCAATTATCATACAGTTTCAATATGATTATTAGTGACCGATGTGCCATACACATGGCAACTAAAGAACAACTAAGGAAAAATACCAATTAAAATTAACTGAACTTGAAAAAAACATTTTTTAATTTAAATTATTTCCAAAGTTTGATTAATCTTCAAAACTCCAAACAACATCTAGATCTGTTACCAAGGAAACAAGAAGCATGGCCTACTATTAATCAGGAGTTTTTCAATTAAAGTTCAAAACAAAAAAAAAACATTTCTTTAAATAATTTTTACATGAATCATTTTTAATAAAAAAACGACTGATTTGTTTTGATCTAAAAGTTGAATTGGTCGGCTCATTTTCAATTTCAGCTGTCACTATTTCCCTTTGGGTTAATGTTGAAACATCACACCAACAGTCTTTGTCAATTAAGCTAGACAACACACCCCAAAGGCTATTACACCCCTTTTGCAAACCACTTAAACTAACCCCTCAATAAATTTAGCACAAGCTGTAAATAATAGTTTTTACTTCACGCCTTGTTTAACGTTTCCGACTGTAAATAAGTATTGTGTGTCGTTGCACTAGTTTTATGAACTTAGAATAACAGACTAACAACTTGATTTGGACTAAACACCCAAACCACTTAAACCAACACATAAATTTAGCACAAGCTGTAAATGATAATATATTGTTTGAAAGCCTATGTGCTTAACACTAATTACCCTAAATACAAAGGCGGTCAGTAATTAAAAACTTCTTCTATATACTCAAAAACATTCTAGCACCTTGTTGACAGCTATTTCTCACTGCATTTTACAGTTTTTTAATTGATACTTATGACCCTGGAAACTCTAGTAGAAACATCCATAGACATCTCTATTTGTTTTCTAAATTCTAGGCTACCTCGGTTATGATGAGCTAGTTAGAGGTCCATTAGTGCCAACAGTAAATATTTCATCTTCAGTTGATATCTGAGCATTGATGTAGAAAAAGCAAGTCGATTGTGGAAGCTTGATTGTCTAGGGGAGGAACTCCCTTTGTCCAATGGTAGGGGTGATCGGCGCTCCTTTCAGAGTCGAAAATATTTCATGTGTGTTACTAAATTTAGCGTTCATGCTTAAAAGTCTTTGACAGAATTTGACAGTTCACTTAATTTATGTGCAAGGGGTCACTTGCAAAAACGACCGCCAAACACCCCTACCATTTGGACAAAGGGAGTACCCCCTGCACTAGATTGCTAAAGTTAGAGGGAAAGGGGAAAGAAAGAAACATCACATTGTGTAATTATCTGGTTACTAACATGTGAAATGATATAACCTAAATATCATATTATACCTTGAACTTATTTGTTTCTTTTCAATTTGTTCATTAGAATCAAAGAATACCAAGATATTGTCCAAGTTACACACCCATCAGTGCGTGCTATGTTCATCAATGCAAACCAACATGATGCTCAAGTGGCAAAGGAACAGCAGGAATACCTTGACGCCTTGAATCGACAAGAAGTTGCACAACAAGAACTGGACAACATGAAAGAACAATACAAGAATATGTACAATGTATATATGTGCAGTTCAGAAACCATTAAATCAGACAAGGAAAAGCTACAAAATTTAAGGCACACACAGGAAACTTTACTTGGAAAAATATTCAATGACAGTTATGGCAGCGACCGAGAATGGAAACTTGAAATGGAGTTGGACTTAATGGGAGAAAAGAAAGAAAGAATAAGGACAGCTCACTACAAGTGGAATAATGCTCACAGTTTCACTTCTTCTGCAGCATCACAGATCAACTGGGCTACAAAACGTTGGGCACAGATACTGTCTTATAATGTCCAGACACAGATGGTAGGTTTTATACTCACAACATTCAAATTAGTCATGTTTGTTGCAGTAGTCTAATAGGTAGCCTATGTAAACAGACCCTTATTAGCGCTCAAAATAAGGGTCTGTTTACACAGGCTATAGTTTAGGTGGATGCTGCAGCCATATTCACATAATTAGATCATTATATGTTTATTGCTGAATTCATCTTAATATGAATCTTATTTTAGTATTTTTTTAATTAATATTTATTTTGATATGAATCTTATTTTAAAAGTGATCACTTCAAAAGCACGATAACCACAAACTTTAGAACAACCATTTTACTTATTGGTGCTGTGACTTAATCTATTGTGAAGAGAAACATTGATACAACTGTACGTCAATCTTTATTGCTTTTTGAGGCCAATCTACAATTTTGTAATTATTATATTTTCTAATTTTCTAAAGAAAGTAAATATAAGAATATAAATTAATATTTTGTTTGATGTCATATTATTTTTGGATTATATTTATAATATGTTTTTTTTTTATTATTACAGGCCAAGTACCAAATGACAGCAGAAACAAGGAACCATCTAGTTGCTGCCATACAAAACCTGAGAGTAACACACAAGTTTTTGGACCCTATCAAAGTCCCTTATTGCAGCGAGAAAGACATAGCAGTAAGTATCTCATTCTGATAGAATGTATTTTGGTTGTGAATTAACCATGTAGCTACCAGTGCTGAATGTAAGATGATTATTTTAATTTGATCTACAAAATTCAATATCTGACAAAAATGAGGACAGTGTTCATTTTCACTATTAATGGTTTCAATTTTACTTGCATAGGATCTGGAACGTTCACTAAACACAATCTTCCATGACGTTCAAGAAATTCCAAGGTACCGCCAAGCTCATGCAAACTTCAAAGAGCACTACAACAAGTCCACCAACCTGCTTAACTGGATTGACCAGGTCTTGAAACACACAATCAACCCAGATTATGAAGAGGTCAAGAAGAATTATCATGATAAATACTTTGAACTCAAAGAAGAGCGTATGAATCTCATTAAGAACATCATCAAAGAGAAACTTGGAGTTGAAATGACAATGGAGTTGAAAAAAGAAGAGTACAAAGAGACAGAACAAGCTGTGGTAGCAGATAAACAGGTTATCACACCAGGAGAAGTCACCAAGGAAGAAGGGGAAGAACAGGCTCCAGAACCTGAAGCTCAGAGTGAAGAACCTCCTTCAGACATTCCGCCAGCTGAGCCAGAAGCTGGTGCAACAGAGGGAGAAAACCCTGACGCTCCAGCAGCCGAAACAGAAGGTGAAGATCAACCAGCAGAGGCTAAGCCGAGGGTGAAAGCAGTGCCTTTATCTGAACTCGCACCAGCTCCTAATCAAGAGGACCTGTTTGGAAATATTGATCAGTTGAAAAAGAAGCATGAAGAAGATATTGCAGAGTTTGAAAAAGCTCAGGAAATGAATAAAGCTAGAGTGGAACAAGGCTTACAAGAGAAGCTCCAGGCTAGAAGGAACAGAAAGAAAAGGATGCAGCTACACCAAGCTGAAACAGCAGAACTAAGTGGAGATAATGACAGCAGTCTGCCACCACCATAAGAGTACTTGCTAAATCACTAATAGTGGAAAGACTTAGGTAGAGCGACAAACTAGGTATATCCATGAAATGAAATAAAATTGCTATTGTATAATAGTTATTATTTAGTGACTCAATTAATCACTATCAAAGACAAGTATAGTTGTGATGAGGTATTGTTTCCTTTTGTATTTTTCACTAAATAGAAACTATTAACTATTTTGTTTTAATATCATGGTTTTAGTTTTACCACTCTAGCTCAAAATTGCTAATGTACATATTACTGTGTGTTTTGTAGTTGTTAATTTATTTAACAGAGATGAGCAAGATTTAAAGCATTATGATTCATGTATAAATGTACAATAGAAATTAATGTCACTTTATTTGTGCTTAAAAAATATAACGTGGCTGAGGGCATTTTTCTACTTTCTTTGACAGAACAAAAACTTGTTTCAAATATATAACACTCATTGACTAAACACTGGAATTTGCACGTTTTAATATTATAACTCACAAAATTCAGCCACTCTTAAACTGAAATTGTTATTTTTACATGTTGGTACTTGGTACACACTTAATTATGCCATGAAATGTGAACTGACACATTTTAAACCAAATGTTGACAATGTTGTTTCCTGACTGACAGGATTTGCACTTAAGCAGGGATTCTTGTGGTCATGTATAGGTTGATGTACTGTGAAGTATTTTAATTGTTGTGATCAGTGGTTTTGCCAACCAACCATTGTTATTAGAACAAAGGAAACTAAAAAAATCTATTGTGAAAATGATTGGCAAATTAGCATCACAATACCAACACTTGTAAACACTACGTCCATCTATTGTACACTATAACTATATATTTGATAACTAAGAATGATTATAAAGACAGGTAGTTGCGACAATGTCGACTACAAGATTGTAATTTGTTGCAGGTCAACAGTTTATAGTTATCACAACATTCTAGGTGGTCCTCATTTAGATATGTTGAATGTACATACAATTAGATTCCAAAATAAAGAAGAATGTTCACTGTGCTTGAATATAGCCAAAATTGTTGCATTGTAACCAGCAAATTGTTAATTGCAATTTGTTTGGGGAGGGGGAGGGGGAGGGGGGTGTTAAAGTAGTTAATTAATTTAATTTGGAGGCAGCGCTTATATCAAACCAACTTACAAGTCCTATACTTTAGCTCTGCTCTACATAATGATGGTCAGACCAGAAGAGACAAACATTTGACCTTAGTTGGAGGTTTCAATGCAACGATTCTACAACATTTACTATTGCAAGAATTATTATGACTTGATAGACCTTTCCCTAATTCGCTTCCATGATCATGAACAATATTGATTAATAGTTTCAAGTCATTAAGGTCAGAGTAGATAAAATTCAGCGAATGTACGTATAGCCTGGTTCATCCACTCCAGCCTTAACTGCAATCTATCAGTTGCATTATCATTCATGTGAATTTGGGAGAGGTCTTTTCAGTATTATTTTGTGAAATAATTTATCAGTTTAGTGATTCATCTTTGTACTAGATGGTATATAATGATCCTTTCCATTCAGAAACTTTACATTGTAAAATATTGTAGTTTTTTTAACAAAATGATGAAATAAAGTAAGCTTTGATTGCGTACCTGTTTGATAGGATTTGGAACTTCACATGATATAGCCTGATTTTCAGACATGCTTGGGTCCTATGCTCCCAGGCGATGTACTCGGGGGGTAAATTATAGGTTATTGTAAGCCCCAAAAATACTCAAGCCTGAAATTTTACACCCAAAAAAATATGTGGCATGCAAGTTTTGAACCCAAAAAAATACAACACCAATTGTCTTCTTTATTGTTATATGTATTTTTCTTTACGGAACTCACGCCTTGCTGAAACAAATTTCAAACGCATAAACTTCTGATACACAGATAGAAACAAAAATTGAACTCGGAGATGTGGAAACCCAAACCCAAAACTCAGGTTTCTTTTTAAGACCTAAAAAAATATGTGGCAGGTCTCTTGACCCAAAAAAATATATACCCAAAACGAAAATTGTCAACCCCCAAAAATACGTCGGCCCTCCCCGTCATTTTACCCCCCGAGTACATCGCCTGGGCGAACGCTATCGTTTTCTCCCCTAATAAACTGGAGAAAACGATAGCGTTGGACCGAGGACTGTCTGAAAATCAGGCTACACAAAAGGGCTTGATATTTAAACCAGCAGTGTCTTGTCATGCAACCTTGTTCCTGCAGAAAGAAGTTATAGTGCTAATCCCGGTCCATGTCTTGATAAAGCCTACAGACATTGATATACAATCCTGAGTAGAACAAAATCATGGTTTAGTGCTAATCATTACGTACCGGGACTGCGGACCCCTGTGAAAATCCTGGTCCATGTCTTTAATAATATAACATCGGCAGATCGAGTTATACAATCCTGTTTTAGAACAAAGTGCTAATCAATCTTTAAATTGTCGGACAAGGCACATGTGATATAGCCTGAGAAAACAGAAGTGGGACGAGGAGCGAAACATGAACAACGTCTGTTTTCTCAGGCTACATGTGATAGTGAAAGTCCTGGTTGGATTTCAAGAGTGAACATGGAATAGTAATTAGTGGCTGTCCATTTTTTAAGTAATATTGATAATAAGTCAACTTACCAACAAAAAGACTGAATACAGGACTGTATACATGCACTGTATAGGGAACGAATATTAACTGGCAGACCAAATAGAGAAATATTCCAGTCGACTTTCTGGTAATACAGACTTTAGAGCTCTCAGTTGATTACACAAGGTACTTACCGAAGGCATGTTGTGACTTTAAACACTGATATAGGTGTATATTTATTGACAATATAAAACTTTCCAAGTTTTCGCGCGCTTTTCATAGTATTTCTTTAGCAGGCGTTACTTATTTAGTGACCAATCCCTCGCGGTATTAGTCGATTCAAGATGGACGCCATGAAGATTTCCCAAACCGAGAGGGTAAATTTAAACTTCTTTTTGAGTGCTCTAATAGTCTCAACTTTAGAACAATATCTTTATACATGAAGGGTTATTTAAAAAGATAATTAGTGCTAATTGTGATGGATTTATTTTAGTTTTTTAGCAATATTTTGTATCAAAGTTTTGACACATGATATTTCATGATATTTTTGTCAATTTAAAATTTTACTTTTCTTTATTCTCACAGAAGTATGTCCGTGTGTCAAAGCTAGACCTTGAGAAGGTTTTATCCAGTTTTAGAGAAGTTAAAGTTTTGATTCCAAAGGTTTGTTCATTATTGGTTTAATATGTTATTTATAAAAAAGGTAGCTTATTTCAGCAAAAACTCAGCTGCAAAACCGTAACTTACGTTTGAAAATGTCTTATTATATATGAAATATTTATTACTTGTTATATAGCATATTATATAAAAGTTGCTTTTAATATAACAAAAAATGTGTAAGTTGTCTTTTGTGCAGAAACTAAAAGTGCCTTAACAATGTACACATTGTAGGAGCTCGAATGCCAGCTTGTTTGGTGCAGGCGTATCATGACAAAGACCACTTTTATTAAAAACACGAAAAAGTATCTTTACCATTGGTACTACTTGTTTCTTTTTCATGTCAGTTGCTAAATGCACAAGTGATGAATTTAAGCAAGCTGGATGTCAGTCATAAAGGTATTGAGTTATTTTGTTTTAGTTTTGTTTGTTTGCACTATTGCATCTGTAAGTAGCAATCATAATGAAGTTAGAATATTCTTTGTGATTATTAATTTACATATTATAACAAATTGAAAATGAAATAAATTGCATCTTAGTGATCATCTAGTATCATTATTTGTCTGTACATTCCTTATAATTTTGGGTTATGGGTATTTAAGGTTATTATTGTAAATAATATGAAAATAAGTATTTTATTATGAGTTGTGATTTTTTTTCATATCACTTTTGTTGGCACAATTTTTGCTTTGAAATCTTGCATACTGAAGCATCCATCAATGATTTTTAAATTTCACATTACAGCAGTTCTCAGTCACACATGCACCGCTCGCATAAAAAAACACCGCTATAAAACATGAAGTTCGTGGACGTCAATCAAACTGTGTTTACAAGACGCATGGTGTTTTTACTTCAGTCGGGCTGCGAAACATGTCTGAATTCCTACAACAACCTCTTCGTCGGATTCAGGCATGTTTCACAGCCCGACTGAAGTAAAAACACCATGCTTCTTGTAAACACAGTTTGATTGACGTCCACCAACTTCACGTTTTATAGCAGTGCTTTTTATGCGTGCAGTGCACGTGTGACTGAGAACCGCTGTAAAAAATCAAATTATGTATGAAAAAGTAAATCACATTACTATCACAGAAATCCAGCAACTTCATAGTGAGAATCGATACCTCAGGTCAGAGTTGGAAACCTTGAAACAACAGAGCATCAAAGACAAAGAGCTTTCTGATAGAAGGCATAATAACATGGTGTGCGATTATGATAGAGGAAGGGAGGTGAGAAATTCATGTTGAGAAAAATAATTATTTACAAGTCTCATTGATACCTGGGGGGGTGGGGGGGGGTGATGCTCCCTTTGTCCATGTTGTAGTGGTGATCGGCACATGTTTTGAAAACAACCCCTAAAAGGTGTGCACAGATTAAAATAACTGTAAAGGCCTTGTTGATTTCAACAAAGCAGAGTAATAATGATCCTTACAGGTACAAAGTCATGTTACGAAATTGATTGCCCCAGGCATTGATGTTGTTGTTTGCTGACGCTTTGAATGCTTTACCCTCTAGCTGCCCTGCATTTGATTTCAAGTCCAAAATTACTGTACATTAAACCAACCAACATTGATTTTTTGTGGGTGGGTCAAATTATATTAATAAACAAAAGCCTGCATGCCTCCTTTTTTTGTTTTATTTTGTTTGTCTGTTTGTTGGTTCATTTTCCACTTTGTTTGTTTGTGGGTCTTCCTAATTTTGTACTCAACTAAATATTCTCATTTCTTTTTCTGTGAACTTTAGGAGAAGTTCAAGCTGAAGGTACGTATTGATTGTTTTGGGGGACGAGGGGGCGAGGGGGCAAGTTAAGATACCCTATCCCCAGGCAAATTGTATATACCCTGCCCCAAACCTAAAAGCTGAAAAACCATACCCTATCGGGCAGCGCATACCCATATAGCAAATATAAGGGAGTACCACGGGGTGATTGTCATAATGTCAACATCACAACTCCCCCCCTTCCCCCCCCCCAAAAAAAATCAATAACCCCGCATGACAATATCTCTCACCAAAAACTATGAACACCACAGCTTTAAAATTCACCACACACTGCAGTTTGGGAAAGCAAACACTGCACACTGAAGGCATTTACATCACCTCAAAAAAATATTTATTAACACTGCAACACCACAATCCCCCATGTCTCCCTTTTGTAAGCATTTTATCAAGATTTAAAAATGAAAGAAATTTTTATCAACTTTTTTTTGAAGTTCCCCATGTTACCTGTATATTTATTTTTTCAGTGCCAGTTAACAGAGCTCAACCAGAAACTTTCTGACCAAACAGATTTCTGTTCCAATATGGGTGCCACAATGTGCACATTGCTATGGAGACTCTCTAGACAACAAGAATCAATATCAACACTGCTTGAAGGGGTAAGGGGTTATTGTGCTTGCTTGCAAAAAGAACTTGGTAATATATCATCCTTGGAGGGGTGGGCACTCGGGGGTAACATATCTGATATGCTTGTTGTATCTTAAGGGGGAAAAATAAACAATTTGGTATCTTTTAGGGCATTACAATTGAAATTTTTAATTTCGACATTTCTTGGTATCTTTTGGGATGTCAAAAAAGGGAAAATCCCTTCACTTTCTGCACTTTTTTGTTTAATATTTTTGTGTGGTTTTCTTAGGGGTTAAAATTGATTGGACAACCCCACCCCTGTTTCCAGAGTCCCCCCCCCCCCCTCCCCCCCCATTCGCTCTTAGAGCAATGTTGGGAAGGCAGAATATCTGATTGAATCAATCAATCAATCAGCGAGAAAACAATAAATGAACCGGACGAACACAGTCTAATGGATCGACAAACCTCTCCCACAAAAAGATAACGGTTTAAATAAATGTTCAACTGAAATTAAAAGAACATATTATATAAAAAAAAAGAAATCATCAAACAAACCATTTTTTTCTCATCAGTCGAAAGCTGAAGATCTTTTACAAGTCACCCGTAAGACCATCATGAGTTACTTTGCTACTTGTGGAGACGACGACTCTGACATCAAACCAGAAGAATTTGAGTTTGTCCTTGCTTTATGTGGTATCATAACGAACATCGCTGCTTCTCCTAATGGGAGAGAGTACTTGGTGAACCAAGACAATGGGCGCTTGCTCATTGATGAGTTTGTGACGTCACTTGAGAAGGTCCCAGCGAGACGCAATGTCAAGATGCGTAGTTTAACTCTCATGATGCTTTATAACATCAGGTGAGGCATGGAACAGTTTAAATATGTAGCCTGCGTGGCGGCTCACACCAAACCTCCCTTCCCTTTTTCCCCAATCTCAAGAGCCGCCACGCAGCCATTCATGAAAATTGGCGACAGAAACGGCGTTTCAACAGCGTCTAGATTTGTTTTGCCTTTTTTGTCGTTGTACAATATTTCCCACAATTTGTACAACTAATGTACAGTTATCCATCGACTACCACATCATTATTGTCATGGTTACAGTATTTCTACATTATTTACAGGACATTATCACGATGTAGTGTGTGTATTTAGGAGTGCTTGCAGCATGCACACTATTTAGTACAATAATGTGTACTAAATATTGCTTGTGTTTAGTGTGGGCACCGTCTACTATAGTTTTGATAATGCGCTCAATGGTTATTAAATAAATAAGCTCATTATGTTGATAAAGCTTATAATATACATATATATGAGTCATATCTTCTCGTGTGACAGCGATCAGCTAGTACAGCGGTACTCGTGCGAAGCGTTTGTATATTTGAAACCTGTGTAACGATCGTTCGAACAAGAAAGCTACGGAAATAAAGGGCTTTTAGGCGGCTAAATCAGCATAATCAGGATACCTTTTAGTTAAGTAGACCTTTATTTATCTAAACTAGGATAAATTAACAAATAACTAGCATACATTTGCATATTGTTAGTGTCCTAGCGCCCTTGCTTGGAGCACAAGTATTTTAAGTGTATAGGTGTAGCCTACGTGCAGATAGTGTTGGTGTAGTTTTGTGAAATATAAACTCTGGGGTGCTCAGTTTTATTTTACATGGAAAAAACGGAAAGTCTGGTTGGAAAACAAATGGCACACGTCTTTCCAATCAAAAATGTACAGAAATCTTGGAAATGATTGACGGCAGCAAAAAAAAACAACGAGTTTTAACATCAACCTCGTTCCCAGGGCCCTCTCCCTTCGCTTTTGGGTGGGGCGGGAAATAAAAGCGAAGGGAGAGGACCCTGAGAACGAGGTTGTTTTAACATCTAACCGTCAAAATAACTGATTTCACAAAATAATTTAAACCGCAGTAATATCACGTATATCTGTGCTTTGTTTTACAGTATCAATTTTCGAGGTCTACAGTTGCTAATAGCCAAACCATCACTGTTGCTACTGCTAATCAATCTCATTCAAGGTATGTAATCAAGGTTTTAATTGTACTTATAACTATTACTTAAGATTAGGGACCGGTCATTATTTATCGCCTGGGGGAGGGGGGGCGGAGGATTTTAGGGGGGATCAGTCAATTTTCGGGAGTACTAAAGGGGGGATCAGTCGTAAACTACAGCATCAAAAGGGGGGACCACTCAAAAAGTTAAATGGTCGGCCCCTTATCTAGAAGAGGGATCTCTGAAATTGTCCGTAGGTAGGAGGGGGGATCACTGCAATGTATCTACTGATGAAGGGGGATCTGCTAAGTTTCACTGTGTCCGAAGTAAAATCCTCCCCCCCCCCCCCCCCCCCCACCTCCCCAGGTGATAAATAATGACCGGTCCCTTATTGTTTACTCACCTACTGAATTTATTCTTTCAGAAGAAAATGACTTCGAGCTAAGGCTTAATTCGGCAAGGTATTGAGTTTATTTTCTACCAGTTGATCAATGATGATTATATGTTGTATATGTTATGATGAGGATGATCGATGAGGAGAATGATGATCACGATGGGGGCAATCCTGTAGCACCAATTGAAGCATCGTTTAGAATTGTTTTAAAATCAATAGAGTCTTTCAAAAACAATTGCCCTAAACCTAACCAAACAAGAGTGGTACTGTATTATAAAGGGCAAATCAAAACACAGCTTTCGACTGGTGCTGGATTACTGGATTTTGACGGCAATAACGCATCCTTGGGAACCCAGGGGTATTCTTCTGTCGCTCGTTTCTCGCTTCCACAACATATACCCCTGGGAACGTAGTCTGTTGGAGCTTGTTCCGGAAGTCAAAATTCAGCTCTTTCCTGATTGGTCGACCTTATTAGGTCGACCAATGAAAATCAAGTCGTTAAATAAGTTTGAATTTTGACTTCCGGAACAAGCTCAAACAGACTACGTTCCCAGAGGTATATGTTGTGGAAGCGAGAAACAAGCGACAGAAGAATACCCCTGGAGTTCCCGAGGATGGCAATAACGATGTCTACGACGGAGGTAGATGACGATGATGCTACGTTATCATGATGATTATTATCATTACTCAATGACAAATTAGTAAGTTAACCTAGTGTTTTACTCATCTCTCTTACACAGGTTGTTACAATCTATTGTGATGGAGCCAGAATGCCTGTCACTCGATAATTTACAACAGGTGATGCTTTTATGGTAGTGATGTCATTGATGATGACATATTGTATTGCTATTAATGACGATTCGTGAACGGTGGTGATGATGATTAGGATCTTGTAATGATTCAAACTGCAAGTGACGTTTTTCGACTGCGGTTTTCGACTTTCTGCTAACTCAGACATTACAACGGCTGGTTGTGAAATACGTTTTTGGCTGCGGTCAATCAAAAACATAAAAGGTGTCGAGTAATTAGCAGCAGCCAAAAACATTTCGTTTGAATGTCTGAGTTCGCAGAAAGACGAAAACCGCTGTAAAAAAAAGGCGTCAAATGATGATGAAAACTTTTGACGCCAATGTTGATAACGATGCTGATACTTAATAAAGATATAAAGGTGATGGTGATAACAAAGCGTCCAATGGAATAAAATCTACGTAGTTGTAATTGGGTGTGATTGAGCACATTGATATGTAGCTATATCTTATTGGCCACTTGAGGATCATAGAGGAGCACAGATCCTTCCATCTTGCTCTGAGCACATTTAGGAAAGAAATATTTCATATCATTTTAATATTCTGACTCCTTTTTGTTGCAGCTCTCACTGAGCAAGCTACAGAAATTAGCAAGTTCGACAAGGGGAGAGGTAGTGTCACCATATTAGACGAATCTGCATGTATGATGTTTGAGGTTGTAGAGTACCCTAGTACCAGTGGTTTAAAATTACTAGAAAAAAATTGCAAGAGAAGCCTCTGGGACCAGGGTTAGGCCTACTCCGAGCCCAGAAGTCGCCCGACTATAAGCGTCTTAAGGCTTCTTTATGCGTCTTTAGAGAATTTGAGGGAAAATGGGGGCGATCTAGGGCAACTTAGGGCGTCTTACGGCGTCTTTATGCGTCTTTATGCGTCTCAGTTAAGGATTTTATGGAGAAATTGGGGGCAACATAGGGCGTCTTTAGGCGTCTTAGGACGACTTCTGGGACCGAAGTAAGCCTAGGGATGTAGTCGTGAGTCCAGGGACCATTATTGACTTATTTGTAATAAGCACTAAAACAAAACCACGAAAAAGTACTAAAACAAAGCACGATGGGAAACTTTGCTTTGCTCAATACCATGTCCTCTAAAATGAACCCCCACATCAGTTTGTCCAGTTCTTTGCCGAAAAGTTGCACGCATTCTAGCAACAGATAAATAGAACGTCACATAATGATTTGGGATATATTTATTTTAATGAAACAGTTTCCCATCATGCTTTGTTTTAGAAAATAGGGTTCGTGACTATTCCCGTATAATTTTTTTTATTTTTAGGTGCAGATAACGATGTTAGAGATAATAGAAGATCTACAGAATCACCCGTCGAATCTGCTATAGCTGCTAAAAACGCAACAGCATTACCAACGAAGCATCATACATTTATATATATTTTTCTATTGTTACGCCTGTTTTATAAAAAAAATGTTCTTCGCCATTGGGTATTCAAAAACAGAAAGGAGCTGATGTTATAACTACTTGTTTACAGCAGTTCTCAGTCACACGTGCACCGCTCGCATAAAAAGCACCGCTATAAAACGTGAAGTTGGTGGACGTCAATCAAACTGTGTTTACGAGACGCATGGTGTTTTTACTTCAGTCGGATTGCGAAACATGTCTGAATCCGACGAAGAGGTTATTGTGGGAATTCAGCTTCCAGATTCAGACATGTTTCGTACCCCGACTGAAGTAAAACACCATGCGTCTTGTAAACACAGTTTGATTGACGTCCACCAACTTCACGTTTAATAGCGGTGCTTTTTATGCGAGCGGTGCACGTGTGACTGAGAACTGCTGTAATCTAAATAGCTGTTTTTATTTTACTTTTATCGAATACTGAGTATCTTAACTAAGTCTTCCATGTTCGAGTTTTGAGAAAAGAAAACAAATAAGAATTATATATTTCTCGTTTATTCATAATTTGATGCTAAGTCAAGCATTCCCATAATCCCTTTCTGCCTTGGCACGAAATATTGACTTGCACACAAAAGCTTTTAAATAGTTGCGTTTCGCAATTTATGTATATTATTTATTTTGTTGGTTTATCTATTATTTAGCCGGCCATACTGATTGTCAAAAGTTTAAAATTATAAAAATTATATGCCTTTATTAAAAAAACGTTTATCATATGAGTTTAGCTTTCGCTGTGTTTTTATACTAGTTTTTTGGTACTTTTTACCGATACTTGCGCGATTTCCGAATACCTTTTTATTTGATCGTTTTATATTTTCATTTTTCGTTTCAGTTGTTCAATTTTTTTATGCATCTGCATTTGCGGGCTTCCTGTGTTTTTAAAATCATGACGTAACACTTGTAGACACTTGCTAGTACCCAGTTTCCTTTAGAGTTTCATTGCAAAATGGCTACCGAAGCAACGTGTAATTCTAGATGTCGGATTATTTCATCAAAATAATACCGATCTTGTTATTGCATATCCTCTGAATCTTTCATATGGTTAAAGCTACGAGTCAAGAAGGTATTCTGAATGGCGATATCGAGCAACATGGTAACATAACACATGGCGAATGGTATTTGAAAACCGGCTCTTCGAGAAGTCCAGGACCACGGGGGAGACGTCATAATGATAACATCCCAAGTCCTATGGATATACTCACTTCTCTTGCCTCTGGAGCAATTGCAGGTGCTCTTGCAAAGACTGCCATTGCTCCTTTAGACAGAACTAAAATTATATTTCAAAGTAAGTAAGGTGTTGATGCAATACGCAATATTCTCGACCTCGTACTGGAAAGGGAGGGGGATGATCAAATAGTATGCAGTTTACTCTAGAACGTAAACTGGCGATGAATCTGACCAAACAGAAGACCAAACTTTATGAAGTTGTCTTTACTGTGTATTATTTTCGATGTTTGTGCAGTATTTAAAGTACTCAAGAGGTCATCCTTTCGTAATAAATTTGATATGCATAGTGTCGCCCACTCGGGTGCTTCACACTTCAGCAATTTAGATTCTCATTGATTTATTTGTGTAACGTTTCAGCTTCCAATACAAGATTTACATTAAAGGTCAGTTAAAATACTAATAGTGCTTGGTACAATACAAATATGTTTATTTTATCACAAGTATGATGCAGGCAGACAAATGCTTAAATAATTCACATTTATATTTATTGTGTTGGCATAAACTATGTACAACTACCCGGAGTAATTAATTTCAAGAGAAAATTAGTATTCAAAAAATCAAAAAGTTTTATACAATAATAGTGGTCCCATGATAATAGTTTTTAACAAAAGATCTTCGCTCTAACGGAGTCTGATTAAATGTTTAGTGATGGTTTGAGTTTTTTGATGAATAACATCTCGTGGATGAGGCAATCCATTTTGCCCGAGCACTTCTTAATGATGGTGAAATTGTTAGTAAGGTCGGGGACTACCGTTAGGCCATGGGCTGACTTCATGTGTTTTCCGATAGTTGAAAAGCGGTGTTCTTCGATTTATTGATGTAAATGACACCATCATTAAGAAGTGCTCGTGCAAAATGGATTGCCTCATCCACGAGATGTTATTCATCAAAAAACTCAAACCATCACTAAACATTCAATCAGACTCCGTTACAGCGAAGATCTTTTGTTAAAAACTATTATCATGGGACCACTATCATTGTATAAAACTTTTTGATTTTTTGAATACTAATTTTCTCTTGAAAATGACGCTAGATAGCGTTGAAACGTCGAGAATAAAATGATCACAAACCTACTTGCGTTAGTTTTTGTTCTACAAATAACGACTAAAGCCACTTTAATCAAGATTTCCAATATTAATCGATTAATTCGCATCGATTAATATCGATTAATATTGATTTAATCGATTATCGGTTTCATCGATTAATTACTCCAGGCCAACTATTACTTTGATAATGATTGCACCAATTGTTGGAATTTAACAACATGACAGAACTTGTTTTTGTTGCGACCGGAAGATTCAACCAAAGCCTGCATGGCAGTGATAGATGGACTTTCCCAATAAGTTTGTATACCACTGTTATAAAAATGGCTAGATATTAATATCTTATTAAGCGAGTGCGAGGGCCGTACGGTAAATTATGGACCAAGTTTTTTTCCACTGTCTTATGGCCAGAGTCATAAAAAGTGAAAAAAACATGGTTCCATAACTTCCAGTACGGCCCGAGCAAGCGAGTTTAATAAGATATTTATTATATAGCAATTTTAGGGAAAATAATAATAAAGAATAAATAAGAAACATAATATTACTACTTGTTCTTCTCCGTATTTTCATGTGAACGTAGTTTTCTCATTGTCATCAAAAAATAATCCGTCAAATAGGAAAATATAAAGGCAAAAATATTGCGAAAAAATATAAAAAAAATATTCAAAGAGGAAAAAGCAAAGCTGCTCTCGCTTTTCTGGTTCGTACAGAAAAAGTATGGCCCACTTATTGACCAATGAGATTGTGCGTTATATCTTTGCCATATAATGATTATAGATATGTACCATCCCTTGCATCCACCTGTTGACAGTTGCGGCAAAAATACATGTGAAATTTACCTCTTGGAAACAAATTGAATATATATTAATAGAGAATTGTATTGGGAGAGTGATAAGTTTGGCGCCAATCTTTGAAGTTGAACGGCGTGACCACTAACTGCAAATTAAAGACAGTAATATGTATTTCAAAACTTAATCAAGGTGTCAGTCGTTAATACTTCATCTAGTAGTAATTTAATTAGATATAATTATATAATAATGTCAAATAAAAGTTTATTTTACTCATCAATCAATTCAAATTTAATTCATTTTTTATTTATAGGGAGTTGCTAAAGTTCTCTCAGAGACATACAAAAATAATGGTTTCACTGGGTTATTTCGTGGTAACAGTGCGACCATGGCAAGGGTTATTCCTTATGCGTCAATACAGTTCTCTTCTCATGAGCAATATAAGAAACTTTTAAGAAAACAGGATGAAAAAGGGTATGTATTTTTAATATTTTTTGTGTTCAGGTATTACTCCTTTATACATAGTGCATTTTGATGAGCCAAAAACTGTTCACTTTGCATGTGTTTAGGTGTCACAAGGATTTTGGGATTGATTGCAAATTTCATACAGGTTGTTTGCTGTAATGTCAGATGTAGTACCGAGTGAATTGAAAATGCATGTACATAGTATATGCTGCCAAAAAGTTCTTGGCAGACAACAAGAGAAGTGTTAAGTAAAGCACCATCATTCTCTTACCCAGACCCTTCTCAGCTTCACTGATCAAAGGCTCTGGTCGGACACAAACTGGAAGACCCAGAATCTGGGTCGTCAGATATGCACATGCTCAATATTTTCTAACTTCCGGTAACGTATAACAAAATGGCGAATTTCAAGTTAATTCTCACTGATGCGTTAACCCAAACTAAACGTAAAATTTGATCCTAAAGAAAAACAAATTGTGGTTATGGTTATAGTTATGTCAAGTGCTCGAACAAAGTAAATAAATTGGAGAGTTTGTTATCTGCTATTAGTCTTTAGAACTGTTCTCAGACATTCCCACGGACCCAACGGTTACTTTGTCTGCAGCTAATTACTCGCCAGCCAGTATTTCGCAACTAGCCGTTGGAATGTCTCAGCTCTCAGAACTATTAAACTAGACTGAGACTAACGACCATTAACCAACTGATGGATAGCAAATTTCCCAAATTATTTTCTTTTTCTTTTTCGAATGTACGGCCTCATCGGTAAATCTAGCCTGAAACCAAGTAAATGCGATCAAAGGTACATTTTTAGTAGACAGTTGTCTCTAGCAACATCAAAACAAAATCGTTGCGTAGAAGATATGCATAATTATCGCTGATTCGCATGTAATTATTTCAACCAATCATATTCACGATGGATTTCTGGATTTGAGGGTCTGGGTAAGAGAAAGAAGCACCATGTGAAAGGAGTGCTTCTCAACACTTCTCAAGTATTCTGACATTCGCCAAGTGCTTTATGACTGCACACAGCACAGCACATCAAGTTTTCTATTTCTTTCTATAAAATGCAACCTACTTTGACAATTCTATTTTTTGGATATAGTGTTAGTGCTCTTTGAAATAAGCAAGAAAGTAGTTTAAATATGCAGCCTCATTTATGTTACTTATTAATTTTAAATACAGTGGAACACCGTTAATCTGGCCGCATAAAGCGGGTAAATTTTATAGAAAATGTATGGGCATACATTTCGTTGGGACCTAAAAAACTGTCAGCAATAACAGGGTGGCCGTATTAAGCGGGTTGCCATAAGGCGGGGTTCCACTGTACTTCAGTATTTTCTTTTAACATTTTACCTTTTCTTGTTAGTTTGCCTGTTTTACTTGTTGGTTCGTTTACTTTTCAATCAGAATAGACCAAATTGGCTAGCACAATGCTATGTATGTTTCAACCCAATTCATATATTTTAGAAATAAGATTCTTTGTCTTATGCATTTCAATATCACATGAAAACGTTTTGGAACAAAAAATTTTATTCCCAAAGGTTTTGAATTGGGTGGAAGCATACATAGCCAATTAGGTCTATCTTGGACACTGAAAAGAGACCAATTTTGTCTCTCTTTGTTTACAATAGACCATTGCCGCCAGTACGCCGGTTTGCAGCAGGATCACTAGCTGGTATCACTGCTGCCTTACTGACATACCCACTTGATATGGTCCGTGCAAGATTAGCAATAACACAGAAACAAAAGTAAGAATAACATAGAAAGATTATGGCAGTGTTTGCATGTACTATGCTCTGATCATATGTAAACAATTAAGTCATCAACAATTTATATACAATGTAAAGAAAAATCACTAATAATTCGTGAGATTTTACAAAAGAAATCTTACTGTGGCGAGTGTTGTAAACATTCCTTAAAAAATTCATGAATAATTAATGAGACATTTTCAAAAGAAACCATGATGAGTGTTGTAAATCTGATACAACACTAGCATTGTATATCCTGATTTGCATAAGTTTTAACTTGTAATTCACATCGAAATTTATTTTAATCTTGAAAATTTTGGTAAAATATGAAAGAGCTTGCCTAGACGTTTTTTTTAAGTCGTTTACAACATTCGCATCCGTGTTGTATCAACGATACAATCGCACGCCTTTGGCTTGTGATTTTATCTGCCGATACAACATGGCCGCTCATGTTGTAAACATTACTCAAAGAACTGAGTAAGACACAATTTCATAAATCACTTACAACATGATCATATCCATTTTGTATTTGCTATGCAATCACACACCTTTTTCCTAAAATATTAAAAAAACATGAGTCTTTGGCTTGTCATTGTATCTGCCATTAAAAACTCATGAATAATTAATGAGAAATTTTCAAAAGAAATTATTAACATGATGAGTGTTGTATGTCTGATACAGCAGTTCATGCTGTGTATATTACATACGTTTTTCAGTTGATATTAAGGTTAAGGTTTTTCTGCAACTAATAAAAATTATTAGAGTTCATTAAATTGCAAATGCATTGTTTTAAGGGTACACGGGACACTTTAGGGACATGTATTTGAAAATATTATAGAGTGTTAAATTTGCATTAAATTCCCCATAAAGTATACATTTTTTGAAAGCTAAATAGCCAAAGTTTACATAATTGATAAACGTTTTGGATAAAAATCATTTGTTTTTTGAAATATGGAGGATTCATTAAAAGCGCATTGGCTCGATTTGAAAAGTTAACATTCACACGGTTTACGTTAGATTGATCAAATTTTTTTGGCATCCTACATGTATTATACGTATTTTGAACTTGTCAAGTGTGTCTGCGTTTTCTTTTTTAACGCTTCGTTATTTTTTATGTCAGTTTAACTTTAGACATACATGCTTTTAAGAGCATTTTGAAACTTGAGCATTGTTGGAGTCTACATGCAAAAGTTTGTTATAATTGATGGAAAAGCGTGCATAGCTTAATTTTTGAATTTTTTATTTTTTATCAAAAGTTACTCTCGAGAAAATAGTATCCCGTGTATCGATGCTTGAATGGTACACTTCTAACACCACTGTTCCCTTTGTTTCAGATATACAGGTCTTATAAATGCGTTTATTAGAATACATCAAGAAGAAGGAATCCTAACATTCTACAGAGGCTATGTCCCTACATTGATCGGGATCGTACCATATGCAGGAATAAGTTTCTTCACTTATGAAACTTGTAAAAATATATACAATGATCATTTCCCCCAAGACCACATTACCCCATTCCATAGATTAGCCTTTGGAGCATGTGCTGGATTGTTTGGCCAATCCACAACATATCCACTGGATATAGTTCGACGGCGAATGCAAGCTGATGGAATGTATGGGGAACGGCGTAAGGAGTATGCTCGTATATGGACAACTGCCAAATATGTTTATAAAACAGAGGGGTTAAAGAAGGGGCTGTATAAAGGACTGAGCATGAATTGGGTCAAGGGCCCTATTGCTGTAGGAATTAGCTTCACAGTATTTGACTTGATGCAGGCATTTTTTGATCGACGTGTGCTAGAAAACACGTAGCTGCCTGAATATTTTCATTAGAAAGTATCAATCATACTAGACTCCCACTTCTTATCAGCACATCCTGTGGAAAAGATGGACCAATGGAATGATGATACAGATATATGATTGGCAGATGTCAATCTTATTACACTCCAATGTTTATCAGCACATCTTTTGGAAAAGATGGACCAATGAAATGATAATACAGATATTTGATTTCCAGATGTCAATCTCATTACACTCCACTTTTTATCAGCACTTCATGGAAAAGATGGAGCATGCTAATAAAATGAAGATGTACTTATTTCATGGTGGATTCCAAGCGCTTCAACTGGCACTTTTATCAGACTCTATCTGGAATAGTTTAACTGTATAATAAGTGTTTTTATAAACCATTCTCGAATATATTACATCTATTTCAGAACATTAGTCAACAGAAATATGTTATTGTATGCCAAACACATAAAACACGAATATCAGATATTGATACAAACTTAGCGACAACCATAATATGAACATACATGTAGCCAGCTTCGTTATGTGCAAGGGGATTGGGAGAAGTGATAAAGAGAGGGCTGAATGGATTGGAATCACTTCCTCCTCACCTCTTTAAATCCACTTACACCTGCATGGCTCAGGGCTCCAAATAGCTGCCAAATGCCAGGCCAAATTTAAGGTTTGGCAGGTAAAAATCATTATGAACTGCCAAATGGATAATGAAACTGCAGTCAAAATTTACAAGAAATCATCTATCAATGCTTCTTTATCTGAAAGTTGCAGGCCAAATTTTTGTGCTATTTCGAGCCCTGCTGGCCATGCGGGCTATATGAAGGTTATATTAAACCTATTTGATAATAATAATATTATTGTCAGTCAATGTACTACTACTTTTAAAATGTCGAGTATTTGTGTTGTACAATGTGGTCTTGTTTATGGTTCTTTGTATTTAGTTGTTGTTTTTTTCCTTCGAATTATGTGTACAATTTGTTTTTGACAAGTTCCAAAATTCATTTTTTCTCAATTTATGTGCACAAAATGTAATAACTTATTTGTTAACTAGTTTAACACCACTAAATAAACTCAATATCTTGTTTTTTTCATCCTGAGACACTATTATTATGTTATCACAGAATTTGTCATATTTTTATTAGAAACATGTATTGACAAAAACATGTATTGGCAAAAACATGTATTGACAAAAACATGTATTGACAATTATTATTTTATAGCATTTGTTTGTATTATTTCATTTAAAATTTTATATGATTGAGTCGTTTTCTTTCACCTCTGCAAAATGGAACAGTTGGTTTAGAGTCCTGTTTATATGAAGGCGAGTTGTCCCTGCTAGCCGGGATAACTATATTGTCTTGTATTCCCCAGGGTACTCAAAACAAAGATAGCGACGTTTCAAGGTTAGTAATCGGAGTAACTTTTAGTTTTTTTTCTTTTTCGATGTTTTTCTGTGACATAACTGAAGAGAATGCATGACGAATAAAACACGTGACCATGCCCTGCAAATTATATTTTGGCCAATTTTATGCGAACAGCTTATCTCTCTTTTCATTTCTCCCTACGCTGCATTTTCTCGAAACTGACCATAGGAAAATTCATTGCTTGTAGTAAAAAAGGGATTCTATATATAATAGAAAAATATAGAAATTCAGAACTTTTACAAATTAAAACTGCAACCGATTATTATAAAATGGTTTAGGAAGATTCAAGATATAAGTTTTATAAAGTCACATTCATGAAGCATGTTGATATAGGTAATATAATGAATTTTTTACTCCGACGAAGGGCTCGAAAATGAAGTCGACATTTTTTACGGTGTTACAAATTTCATTCTATTACGTACCTATCATTTATATCAAACACCGACGCAGCCTATACTAGTTTACTCGCTAGTTCCCATTCATGAAGCTTTAATTTGAATACAACCAGTTTTATCATAAATAATGAAGGAGACTATGAATTTCTTAGATCCACAATTTGCTTGAGTGAATATTTCCACTGGAATATAGACCGACAAATATCGTAGATTTCAGAAAGATTTTTTTTTTCCACAAGACAGACTTATAAAGTTTTCAGCAATCAATGTATATTCGTGCCGCCGCTATTTACTTGTCGATATCTCTTATACAACGGTTTATTTCTTTGCACACATTCATTCATGTACACTATCCTCTCTTGACACACTAAATTTCAGCATATTCTACAGAGTGTGCTAATTTCACCTGTAACAAATCGCACAATGCCACATATAGTCGTCCGGTCCTGTTATTGATCATAGATGGCGTCAAAATATGTTCAAAACTCAAGTGATTTTTACCCATACTCCCGTTGGGCTAGTCGCGTAGTCGCGGAGCCGGTCAGCGACAATGTTTTTCCAAAAAGAGTTAAAGGAGGGGAGGGGTGGAAACAATAGAGTTATCCCGGCTAGTAGGGACAACTCGCCTTCATATAAACAGCCCCTAAAGCATAAGCATAAGGGCCATAAGCAACATACGCAGACTCAGTTGGGCTTTGCTCATTAGCCGCACTAGGCTTTCTGACACGTAGTCGAGAAATACTTCACTGAGTCTGCGTATGTGCATGTCTCAAGTGTGAACCAGGCTTAACGTCAATCATCTTGCCTATAATATATGCAATCTCGTGTGTTCAGTTATAATTAATAATTCCGTTTTACGGTGTATGATTCATCTGCAAGGAACCGCTGAGAAAAGCTCTGTTATTACAACCCAGTAATGCATCAAGGTAAAAACATCGATAACCAAATCTTAGATCATTGAACTCCTCAGTAGTTATTCCGTCTGAACGGTATGAAATCTGGTTTAAATAATTAAGGACGTCCAAGATAAGTTTTACGAGTTTGCAAGCAACAACTAAAGTAACACATTTGTAACAGGTTACAGCGTCTAAACTGGTTTTATTTGCGCGCTTACAAAAAAAATCTATCAAATTCAATTTGAAACATGATTCATTGAAGGCAAGATAGTATTAGGTGCTTTTAAAATATTATCTAAGGGGCTGTTTATATGGAAGCGAGTTGTCCCTGCTAGCCGGGATAACTGTATTGTTTTGTGTTCCCCGCGGAATTCAAGACAATAGAGTTATCCCGGCTAGCAGGGACAACTCGCTTCTATATAAACAGCCCCTTAGTTTGTTGAAGGCCAAACTCTATAGCTATGCATATAACTGTAGTAAGATGTAAACAGAATTTAATTTTTATTTTTGTATCTCGATACATTTGAAATAATAATAATAAAAATAACTTTATAGAAAACAACTTTAATGTATACGTTATTCATGGAGACCCAGAAATAAGCTAAATATCTATAAATGGAAACTAGCGAGTAAACTAGTATAAGTTGCGTGCAATTTGTAACACCGTAAAAAATGTTGACTTAACTGTAAATATTTATAGTTTATATAGTTTATTTCTATAGGTCTCCATGAATAACATATACATTAAATAGGTGTTTTGTAAGTTATTTTATTATTATTATTTCAAATGTATTGAGATATATATATTCATGTTAAAACTATCCAAACACTTAACATGGCAATTGTGCAGTCAGGTCCTATGTTTGTGCAAATAATACAATTTTAACCTTTTTCAATATGTTTCAACTATGAATCTGATCATCTGATGAATTACACTGTAGTCAAAGAAATTGAAAAAAAAAGCACTTAAGTCAGAGACAAAATGTTGTATGATATCAAATTAAAGTCAAACAATGTTTCCAAGGAGATCTTGAAAATAAGTCTCCGAACGTTATTGTATATTGTCATGATAAACATTGGTACTTGAATCTACACCCAATTAGCATAGCGAACGTTTGCATGATATTATTATTATTATTATTTTGAAAATATAGTCCAGCATTATATTTTACAGGATATGATTTCGGAATGAATCTGAAAATAAAAAATTGCAATGAAGTCCTAATTATTGAAGAACTTACGATTCCTTAATTATACTTTTTAATTGTCCCTTTCATAATTCAGTGTTTGTATTTGTGCATTCTGGGGTTTGTTTATCTCCAACAGCGTTCCTTTTAATTTAACTATACGTGTAAGTTCATAACAATTTTACAGTTAAGCGCAAATCAGTTTTACCGCCATTTTCAGTGGTCAAATAATTATCTCTTTCACAATTCAGTGTTTGTATTTGTGTATATATTGATTGTGGTTTTTTTTTTACATACATATATACCAACGTTCCCTTAACAATACGTGTTAGTTCATAACAGTTTTACAGTGTACGAATCAGCGCAAATCAGTTTTCTGCCATTTTCAGTGGTCAAATAATTATCTCTTACAATTCAGTGTTTGTATTTGTGTATATATTGATTGTGGTTTTTTTTCTTACATACATATATACCAACGTTCCCTTAACAATACGTGTAAGTTCATAACAATTTTACAGTTAAGCGCAAATCAGTTTTCCCGCCATTTTCAGTGGTCAAATAATTATCTCTTTCACAATTCAGTGTTTGTATTTGTGTATATATTGATTTATTGATTCTGTTTTTTTATATATATATATATATACCAACGTTCCCTGAACTATACCTTTAAGTTCATAACAATTTACAGTGTAAAAATCAGCGCATATTTTACCGCCATTTTAAAGGAAATATGTTCCAGTTTTTTAAAAAAATGTTTAATTATTCCATGATTTTTTGAAAGAAATTAAGAAACCCTTCTGTTCCGATTCTGCATGGTTCGATTTAATTATTTCTGATCTTCTTTCTCAGTGTGGCAGTGTAATAAAAAGCCTATTGATAAAAGTGGCTCAAAGAATTGCAAAAACCTAGAAAATCTATAGAGAAAGCATTCATTCATCAAAATTGTTATTTTTAGCTATATGGCATGGTTTAATTAATACGAACAGTAACACGGAAAAACTTAAAAGGCTGCTTAGTTAATTAAAATTGTTTTCAACCAAGCTTATGTTAATTTTTCTTCAGCTTTTATTTTAGTTTAAATTTGATTTTAATTTGTATGTATCAGCTGTATATAAAATAACATAAAATATCAAGTATCGATCAAACGTTTAGATCGAAGGGGCCTGATCGACCCTTACTTTGAGCGCCTTAAACTGAAAATGTAAGATTCGTTGACATAAACGTTGTTCACATCAAGACCACTTTCGGCATGAATACCATAATATGTACAGAAAATGATTTTTCAAGTAAACAGATATTTTAATATTTTAGCACTGTCATATGAAAGAACCACCTGAAATAGGCATGTTTGGAAGGTTTTGATGCTCTTGCTAAAATACCAAAGAAGTTATGCTCAATGAAAAATGCATGTAGAGATTTGTATGTTATTTTCTGCTGAGGCCTTTGATGCGTCGTTTTTTTTCCTGATTTTTCAAACTCTTATAGCAACTTGCAAATTAAATCGTTTTTTCTCAAACTTTAATTTACAAGTAATTGTTATGGTGAATGTCTATCATATAATAGCTTTCTTTTTCTTAAAACATCAAATTTAAAAATTATGATAATTAGTGGCGGACATTTATGAAAGTCGTCTATTGTATTGCACGTGAGCATCAGTCTAAATAACCGCGTGCTGACATATTCAAAAACTTGACCATCTGCTAACCATAGCAAACAGATAAAGCAATTAGGAAAGTGTCCTTACTCATTTGCATGGTGCCAGACTCTTGCCGTTTTCCTTTCCCCTTTTACCCCCCCCCCCCCCTCCCCCTCCCCTGCTTCTAACACGGACAAGTACTCCACAAAAAAACATCAACAGCCTACTCCTTAACCTGAGTATCAGGCCCCGAGGAGCGGAGGGGAAGGGGAGGGGGGTCTTCCCCTCCCTTTCCCCCCTGAGCCTGAAACTCAGGTTACCTACTCCCCCTCATTGTTATGTTGACTACCTATCAAAACCTACTTTCCTTCTCCTCCGTTGCCATGACGTGACACTGACACTTAAGCTGATCAAATAATTGCTCTTACACAACTCTACCTTGGTGGTCAAAATGCATGGGTTAAATTTCCAAACTCCCTCTCTGTCTAGATTAATATAATTGGTCATTCGTTATGCGACTATAAACAATTCTACCTTTTGGATGATTTGAAATGTAATTTTTACACGTGTATGATTATTACCGGATGGTTTCTACACTCTTCTACACTACTATGGAATGAAATCTAGCAGTCGATCTGAGTCGATCTATTATAGCGAGCTTGACAGACTCTTGACATGTATGCAAATAATAGAAAAGGTCCCTAATGAATCACTATTTGGTAGTCTGCCACGAACAGAAGTTCTCTTTACGTACAGTCAGGATTCACAGAAACTAATATGGCGGACAACTAAACTAGTCTAATATATTATAAAAGGTAATGGCCATTGTTCCTTATTGAACAAAAGTTAGATTGAATTTGCCTTTCGTGTTTGGCAGTCTGAAACAAAAGCTTTATTGCATTCCTTATCCGTTCGTAAAATAGTGTTTGTCGCAGGTAATTATGAGACTGAAAATCATCAAAACATTTAGTTATTAACAGCACAAAGCTAGATTTTTAATATAGCAGCTAGAACAACAAGTATTTAGAACATCAACATGACCGGTGATGAATTTAACAAACACTCGCTAAAAGAAACTTGGATTTGGATATGTTTGGTTGATACTCAATGTCTATTAATTGTAGATGAAGGTTAAATCAGAAGAAGAAGAGCTTTCAATTCACCATTTTACTGGGTTTAATTTGATCGCAGTATGTTGTTTTTTTCTGGAACAGTAACTGAAAGGCAAAGCATAATAGACCCGGGAGTAATCGATAGAAATCGATGATCGGAAAGCTGATCGATATTAATCGATTTATTAAGTTGATTAATATCGATAGTCGATGAAAATCGATATAATCACACATTTTCTGGCTGATTAGTATCGATTAATATCGATAATCGATAAAAATCGATAGTAGATGGAAACGCGTTGAACATGGAATAAAGTCCAACAAAGACACCTTTATAAATAGCGATAAATATTTCTATTTTTATATCGATAAATATCGATATACAAAATCGATAAATAGCGACACAAATCGATTTAATCGATAATCACAAAAAAGCTGTGTAAAAATCGATTAGTTATTGTTGAAAAGTAATGGTAATATCGATTTGTATCGAGAAATATATTAATCGATTTATAGTTACGCCGGGCAGTATCTGTTTTTTTTATTTAAAGGCAAAGCAGAAATTTATTTTAAGAATAATTTCTTTTTTTAAATTTCCACGTAAAGCTATTTCTCACTTGATTTGAATAACATATAGATTGTTTGACGCATATGATGTAAATGAGATAGATAGCTTTATTACAATATCTCCTAGCAGCCTCCGGGCCGGCTTAAATATGAATTATTTTCAAATTAATATATAAGGAAAAAAATATCTATATAAATATATCTATTACTACACAATAAGTTAATATTACAAAATCTATTATAATATAACTATTTTATTAAATGTAAAGGACTATATATATCTATAATACGGTATTACAAATTTATTTTTTTTAACCTGGTAATAATAATTTACTTTTCTAAAATTGACCTTTGTTATTCTTTCATTTTTTTTCAGTATAAATAAACGTTTATATAACAGTAAAAAGGTGTTGACGGGACAGTTTATCCACGGAAAAATAATTAAAATTTACGCTTGTTTGCCTTTAATTTTGGATCTGCTCAATTAAACGTTTTAATATTAGTTTCTGTTAATATGAATTTCTTTGGCTCAATAATCAAATGAAATTTTTGGTTCAATAATCAATAGTTTATGCTTTAAGTTTCACTTTACTTCTTGATACAAGAATAACAGGATATGATCGACACAAATATTTTTTTTAGATTAGTTTGTCTTTCTCACTTTTCGAATCCCGCTTCTTATTTTTTGTCAGTATCTCTCTTAGTCTAATTCTTTTTCTCCGACGAAGGGCTAAAGCACGAAACGTCAGTAAAGTTAAGTCAATATTTTTTACGGTGTTACAAATTTTATTATATTACCTATTTTTTTTTAAATCTTCCACATATATAACCGCTATTTCTCACTTGATTTGAATAACAATATAGATTGTTTGACGCATAGAGCAAATGCAGTTAAACCATAAAATAATATCAAGTAAATTCTAACAAATAGTCACTATTTAGTGACTAATTGTTGCTACTATTCACCCAGAATAAATAATAAAACAAAGAATAATGAGGTCTCTTGTGTATTGCTCTTTTGTCTCATGATGTTCTGGTTGAGCGATAGTGACAAAATAGTCACTATTTGTTAGTACTTTCTTAGATTACATTTCATGGTTTAACTGCATTTTCTCTATGATGTATTTTTTTTTTAATCAGGTAAAAATAGTTTACTTTTACAAAATCAACCTTTGTTATTATTTCATTCTTTCTCAGTTTAAATTAACGTTTATATAACAGTAAAAAGGTGTTGACGGGACAGTCTATCCACGCATAAATAATTACAATTTTTATGCAAATAGATTATTTGACGTTTATAATCAGATAATGTAATTATTTTTTATTTTTTTTGATATAACAGTTTACTTTTCCAAAAAAACATGAATTCATTCTTCTAACGTTTAAGGTATCATGGGACAAAATCGAGGTGTCTTTTTGAAAGTCGCATAGTGCGTACAGCTTTAAATACTTTCCCAATGAAGGGACAGTCTATCCACTGATAAATAATTAAAATTTACGCTTGTTTGCTCACCTGTAATTTTGGATCTGCTCAATTCTAAAAAAATTAAAAACGTTATATAATTCAATTATATGGTTCAATAATCAAAAGTATATTCTTAAATAAGCGCTATATAAGCTATATATTATTATTATTATTATTATTATTATTATTATTATTATTATTATTATTATTATTATTATTATTATTATTATTATTATTATTATTATTATTATTATTATTAAAAATTACTCGATTCTGATTGGACGACAGGAGTACAATTCAATCGTAAATTGTAATAAAAATTCGCACCATCTTCTCGTACAATTTCTATAGGAAATCGCACCATCTTCTCGTACAATTTCTATAGGAAATCGCACCATCTTCTCGTACAATTTGTAACTAATAGATACTCGTGATGTTTTGAATGTTATCAAATTAGACTCGCCTAAAAGGCTCGTCCAATTTTGAAAACTTTCAAAACATCACTAGTACCTATAACAATGATAATAATCAGATCAGCTGGGGCCGGTTGTTCAAAGCTAGATTAACGCTAATCCTGGGTTAACTCTAAAGAAAACCTATAGAGTTAACCTAGGATTAACACTAAACTGGCTTTGAACAACTGGGCCCAGAGCTGTAAAACCCACATCGTGTCTAAATAAATATTATTATTATCATCATCATCATCATCATCATCATCATCATTATTATTATTATTATTATTATTATTATTATTATTATTATTATTATTATTATTATTATTATTATTATCCACTTCAAGTATGCGCTGGATTTAGCAGGGGTGCTGAAGCAGCTATACATGCAATGAACAGCATTTTTGAAGAGGAGGACACAGATGCAGTTCATCGAGATTATTCATATGTGGAGAAGGAGAGATCTTGTTACAAGAAGGCACAACTCAAGGTGACCCTTTAGCAATGCCATGGTATTCAGTCAATACATCCATTATCATCCAAGCATTGAGAAATTCCATACCTACAGTGAAGCAAGTGTGGCTGGCTGATGATTCTGCTGGAGCCGGTCAAATTTTATCTTTATTTGATTGGTACAAATACCTTGAAAAAGAGGGCTTGAAGTATGGCTATCTTGTAAACGGATCAAAGAGTTGGTTGATTACAAAGTCGGAATCTTTGGCTACAGAGGCAAAGCTTGTTTTTTGAAGTGAGGTTAATATAACCAGTGAAGGTAAACGACATCTTGGAGCAGTGATAGGATCAAAGAGCTACAAACAGTTCGGTTACTTGCCAGATTTGGCAATATGTTTCACGTGACAAAATGGCGTCCCCAAATAATCATCAGGGTTTCTTGTTGTCATGGATTTTTTTGTAGTAAAATCAAATCAATCCAACAATTCACTGTAATAGGAGCAATCTATTGACATTTAAGTAGCAGTAGATGCCCATATTTGGATACTACACGACCTTTTATGATAAGTTATCGTTGAATTTTTGATGATCGTTGGTGTTTACAGAGCTATTTACGAGTATCATTTTGACGTTTTTAGCAAAATTTGCCCGTGGTTGAAAGAAATCGGCTCGACTAGATCAAAAGTATTTGAGTTTTCCTTTTTAACAGTATAATTTTTGTGTTGGCGCACAGCGAAAAAGTGATGGCGCATTTACAATGAAACGGCACACTGCAGTGAAACAGCATGGGCGCCATTTTACATCTCAGCAGTGGAGGCTCGTACGAAGAAGTATCTGGACAACGATCGTAGGGTTTGTTGTAACTACTTTGGGCGAAAGGTCAAAAGCATAAGAAACGTTTCGAAATTATCATTCAAATAGAAGGCGTTACAGCTTTGGAAGGAATGTTTCAGTATCGAACGAGAAGATGTGTTCACGCGAACCCGTGCCGGCCGGAGGTATATCTGATCGCGCGCGTTGACAAAGATCCGACCTCGCATCAATTTGACGCAACATTCAAGAGTTAGGTAGAGACAAAGCCTTTGATTTTGTATCCTAAATGTGTATTTGGTTATCATAAACATTGTAAAAGTGAGTTCGTTGCTTATTTAATAGCATATTATTTCGGATGTTATGCCCCCTACCACGACAAGGTCACCACGCGTACCCAGTAAACCATCTCATTTGAAAGGGTTATTCCTTTGTAATAAGTGTATGTGGCTTCTATTGCGATCAATAAAATAGAAGATACCACTCGCCAACATTGAGTTTGTTAGCGTCTTATTAATCACTTGATCATTTGAATGATAAAGGGTAATAAATCCATAAACTTTTACAGATTTGTATGAGTACTAAGTATCTAATATTCATAGAAATAAATATATATTTTTTAAAAGCGTTTGTGGCTATTCTTTGTAAGTCGTTTAATTTAGGTTCTTATTATTGATCGCTCACACATTTCAACATCTTTTGGTTGTTATGCTATTTGATACTGTTCCGGTGAAATCTCGAACGTGATTGGACAAAAGCAATGTCCAAAATATTGCCAAATCTGGCAAGTAACCGAACTGACAAAGATACTTTTTGTAATGAAAAGATCTCAAAATGGAAAGATGAACTTGAAACGCTAGCTGAGATTGCTAAGAACCAACCACAATCTGCCTACATTGCCTTTACGAAAGGGTATAGGAATAAGTTCACCTATTTTATGCGGACAATTGACTCTTTTGAAGACTACATAGAACCTATTGATGAAGTGATTAATGAGATGCTACTTCCGGCACTTTTTGGACAAACAGAGCCTCTACCTAAAGATTTATCTGGGATCCTGTCGATGCGTCCTGCCCAGGGAGGTTTAGGCATACCTTGCCTAGAGGAAGACTCGCTACAACAATACTCCGCATCAAAGATTATAACAGCATCACATGCTGATGCTATTATTAGCCAAACTTTAATAGCTGATTTGGAAACTGAAGGCATTAAAAAACAACAACAATCAGTTAAAGCGGAGAACTCAAGGATAAAGCTTGAACAGATAGATGCATATTTACCACCTGATCTGCTTCGTCAAGTCACCCAAGCAAGAGATAAAGGTTCTAGTAATTGGCTGAACGCTATACCATTTGAAGAGCAGGGTCTAGTTTTAAATAAGCAAGAATTCAGGGATGCCCTTCGATTACGCTACAACTTGCCTTTACTTGATTTGCCAAACGCCTGCCCATGTGGCTCGCCCTTTAACGTTAACCACGCCCTGTCGTGCAAGAAAGGAGGCTTTGTGGCCCAAAGGCATGATAATGTTCGAGATCTTCTGACAACGTTATTAAGCAAAGTGTGCCATAACGTTCAAGCGGAACCTAAGCTCATTCCTCTCAACGACGAGAAATTCAAGCTTAAATCAACCACCACATGTCAAGACGCACGCCTTGATATTAAGGCGGGTGGCTTCTGGCAACGAGGAGTTACAGCATTCTTTGACGTACGTGTATCGCATGTAAACTCCAAATGTAAGCAGAACAAGTCTACCTCGACGATCTTTAAAGAACAGGAGAAAGAAAAGAAACGAAAATATGAAGAAAGGATCCTGGATGTGGAAAGGGGAAGTTTTACCCCTTTGGTCTTTGGAACGAATGGTGGTATGGGTACAGTGTCAAATGTTTCTAAAGGCACTGGCAGAGAAGATTTCAAGGAAAACGAACGAGCCATATGCAGAAACAATCACATACATAAGAACAAAACTATCTTTTGAAATACTTAGATCCATTAATCTATGTGTACGTGGGTCACGAGTCCCTTTTTATAAGAACAATGACTTTTTATTTGATTTTAAACTTAATGTAAATACAACAGAAATCAATTGATTTATTTTTAAATATTTTTCTTCTTAATAATTTTAATAATTTTTTTACATATTTTAAAATTGTTTGTTTTTTAGATCCTTTAATATCGCCCGTTTTAACATTATTACTATTATTGTCTTCTTTGTTATTGTTATTATAATTATTGTGAAATAAAGTTATTGTTTATTATTATTATTATTATTATTATTATTATTATTATTATTAGTATTGTTATTGTTATTATTATTATTATTATTATTATTACTATTACTATTACTATTACTATTACTATTATGATGATGATGATGATGATGATGATGATTATTATTATTATTATTATCATTATTACTATTACTATTACTATTACTATTACTATTATGATGATGATGATGATGATGATGATTATTATTATTATTATTATCATTATTACTATTACTATTACTATTACTATTACTATTATGATGATGATGATTATTATTATTATTATTATTATTATTATTATTATTATTGTTATTATTACTATTACTATTACTATTATGATTATGATTATTATGAATATTATGATTATTATTATTATTATTATTATTATTATTATTATTATTATTATTATTATTATTATTATTATTATTATTATTTTGTACTATTTTGTACAAAATAGTTGAGGCGTGAAGAGGCACGTGCTTCGAGTGAAACAGCAAACTCCAGATGCAAATAGAATTTTCATCCGTTTTCGTTTTGAATCATTTGTAAGTCATTATGCTAAAATCAACCGAAATACGTGTTTTTTTTTAACTCTATTCGTTTTCGTCGCTGTAAAATCATGACACAAGACACATCTAGAGCTAAAATATAAACCACAATACACAAGTGAAATTGTTTTCGAGTCTCTATTCCTTCGCCGGCGCTGCTGCAAAATCAAGACACATGACACATCTAGAGCTAAAACTAGACGCTCTGTGAGCGATTACTCGGGCTACTGAACAGAAGGGATTCTGAGGGATTGAAATAGCTGTTATTACAGTTATATGCAAATGATTTTGAACAATGGGTTGAAGTTGAGGCTTTCGGGCGAAAACAATAGGTTTGCCCGAAAGCCTCGATTTGAATCCATTGTTTGAAATCATTTGCATATAACTGTAATAACAGCTATTCATAATGTACACAATACATATACAGTGGTACCTCTATTAAGCGGTCACCCATTATAATTGGTCACCCTCTATTAGGCGGTCAGAATAAAAAGCTCCAAATCTATTCCTATATACCTATTCTATCCTCTTTTCTGCGGCCAACCCGGCTACTTTGGAAAGTCCCGAGGGTGAGGAGGAACTAAATTGGTTGATTAATGTTTACAAAATGTTTAAAATGTGCACAAAAATAAACATATGCACGTAAATCATTTATGACTAATTTTAGGTTATTTTAATGAGAAATGTCCTTATCCCAAATTTCATAATGTTTTTATTGAGAAAATGAAAACTAAATCTCAGAAACATTATTATCAAGATTAACCTTTTGAGAAATAAACGTCACGAAAATAAAGATGGATTTTGGGCTGTATGAATCTGCTCGACATATATTTCTATGTACCGGGATGGCTGTGTTACAAAGTGTTGACATTTCATCCCGTCCCCTCCCCCCCAAAGCGCCGCTACGAAGATTTGAGTATGCGATAATGGATATAGAGTTCGAAAACTTGAATGCTTCGAAAACTTGAAGTTGTTCTTGAAAATTGAACGTCAGAACAAGAAAGATAGATAGTTATTTAAGCAATTTGTGTAATTTTTGAGGCGATTTGGGCTGTTGAGAGTGGTTTTCAGACAGGCCGATCTGAATGTTTTTATGTCGTGTTGACGTGTTCGCTTTGTAGGCTTCGTGAAGGAAGTCACGTTCACTTGACATTATGAAGAACAAAAATAGCACATTAATCAATATAAACTCAAGATTTCTGTTTGAAAGTGCTTGATAATATACCGAAGCGAATGCAATTCTGCTGGCGTGGCACATCTTCTGTTTTGTGCTAGAAAGGACTTCGCTAACGGCGGATCATTCCGGCCAAGATATCCTCGTCTTTATAAAAAAGAAAATAGCAAGCTATATTTCGGGAGTCAACCCTGTAGTACAGCAACTAACAATTTGAGGTAATGTCTTGTCGATCATCAGTCCAAAACATATAGCCATTACTTTCTGCGGGATCAGAGTTAAACGAGTAAACGAGAGTCGTTATTCGATCGAACAATTAATTCGTCATAATCATCGTCAGTCTCGTCAATCACATCAAAACTAAAAACAAGTTTTCATTTCAATCGATATTTATTCGTTCGTATTAACCTTCGGTCAGCGATCGTTGCCCATGCGCTGTTATGCACTACTAGGAACGCCTGGGACCTGACCCTCCAATTTGAGGACCACGACAAAGAATACGACGACGACGAAGAACCGTTTGCATTTTTAGACTCGAGCTACCACAGGTAGCCCGAGTAATAACCACAATACACAAGTGAAATTGTTTGCGAGTCTCTATTCCTTCGCCGGCGCTGCTGCAAAATCATGACACAAGACACGTCTAGAGCTAAAATAACCACAATACACAAGTGAAATTGTTTTCGAGTCTCTATTCCTTCGCCGGCGCTGCTGCAAAATCAAGACACATGACACATCTAGAGCTAAAATAACAACAATACACAAGTGAAATTGTTTTCGAGTCTCTATTCCTTCGCCGGCGCTGCTGCAAAATCAAGACACATGACACATCTAGAGCTAAAATAACAACACACAAGTGAAATTGTTTTCGAGTCTCTATTCCTTCGCCGGCGCTGCTGCAAAATCAAGACACATGACACATCTAGAGCTAAAATAACCACAATACACTAGTGAAATTGTTTTCGAGTCTCTATTCCTTCGCCGGCGCTGCTGCAAAATCAAGACACATGACACATCTAGAGCTAAAATAACAACACACAAGTGAAATTGTTTTCGAGTCTCTATTCCTTCGCCGGCGCTGCTGCAAAATCAAGACACATGACACATCTAGAGCTAAAATAACCACAATACACTAGTGAAATTGTTTTCGAGTCTCTATTCCTTCGCCGGCGCTGCTGCAAAATCAAGACACATGACACATCTAGAGCTAAAATAACAACACACAAGTGAAATTGTTTTCGAGTCTCTATTCCTTCGCCGGCGCTGCTGCAAAATCAAGACACATGACACATCTAGAGCTAAAATAACCACAATACACTAGTGAAATTGTTTTCGAGTCTCTATTCCTTCGCCGGCGCTGCTGCAAAATCAAGACACATGACACATCTAGAGCTAAAATAACCACAATACACAAGTGAAATTGTTTGCGAGTCTCTATTCCTTCGCCGGCGCTGCTGCAAAATCATGACACAAGACACGTCTAGAGCTAAAATAACCACAATACACAAGTGAAATTGTTTTCGAGTCTCTATTCCTTCGCCGGCGCTGCTGCAAAATCAAGACACATGACTCATCTAGAGCTACAATAACCACAATACACAAGTGAAATTGTTTGCGAGTCTCTATTACTTCGCGCTGCTGCAAAATCAAGACACATGACACATCTAGAGCTACAATAACCACAATACACAAGTGAAATTGTTTGCGAGTCTCTATTCCTTCGCGCTGCTGCAAAATCAAGACACATGACACATCTAGAGCTACAATAACCACAATACACAAGTGAAATTGTTTGCGAGTCTCTATTCCTTCGCCGGCGCTGCTGCAAAATCAAGACATATGACACATCTAGAGCTAAAATAACCACAAAACACAAGTGAAATTGTTTGCGAGTTCTATTCCTTCGCCGGCGCTGCTGCAAAATCAAGGCACACTATTAGAATAAGTGTTAGGCCTAGGTTATACGTCGAATCTCACTTGTGCCGAATGCAATTACAACAAAGAAGACCGCCTAGTTATCTATTGTTTGAATTGTATTCGGCACAAGAGAGATTCGACGTATAACCTAGGACCGGGCCTTAGGCCTCTTCTACACGAATCCGATCCGGCTGAAACCGCATAGAAATATTTGCGTCCACACGAATCCTGTTGATCGTTTCCTATTCAAAAGTATGCGGTTTGGGTGACCGGATTTACTGGATTCGTGTGGACGATAGGCCGATTCGCATCAAAAAGTATGCGGTTTCAAAAGTATCCGGATCCGTGTAGCCGGGGTCTTACTTAGGCCTCGTCTACACGAATCCGATCCAACTGAAACCGCATAGAAATATTTGCGTCCACACGAATCCGCGTATCCGGAGGATTCAAGTAAAAGTATGCGGTTTCGATGACCGGATTCACTGGATTCGTGTGGACGATAGGCCGATTCGCATCAAAAAGTATGCGGTTTCAAAAGTATCCGGATTCGTGTAAACGGGGCCTTACTCTATTGCATGTAGTTCACATTATAAATAATGACCTCCATTCGCTTCTGTAATGGATCTTGAAACTATTCTCCACGACATTTAGGGGCTGTTTATGTGATGTTTATATTGTTTTGTGTTCCGGCCCAGTGGAATTGAAGATAATTAAAGAGTTATCCCGGCTAGCAGGGACAACTCGCCATCATACAAACAGACCCTTAGAACAGACCCCGGATTCGTGTAGACGAGGCCTAAGTAAGACCCCGGCTACACGGATCCGGATACTTTTGAAACCGCATACTTTTTGATGCGAATCGGCCTATCGTCCACACGAATCCAGTGAATCCGGTCACCGAAACCGAATACTTTTGAATAGGAAACGATCAACAGGATTCGTGTGGACGCAAATATGTCTATGCGGTTTCAGCCGGATCGGATTCGTGTAGAAAGAGGCCTTAGACTAGGACCCCGTTTACACGGATCCGGATACTTTTGAAACCGCATACTTTTTGATGCGAATCGGCCTATCGTCCACACGAATCCAGTGAATCCGGTCACCGAAACCGCATACTTTTACTTGAATCCTCCGGATACGCGGATTCGTATGGACGCAAATATTTCTATGCGGTTTCAGCTGGATCGGATTCGTGTAGACGAGGCCTAGGTTAAACTGCTGCATTATAAAAATTAATGCTTTAATTAGCTCCAAACAAAATCCCGTGCTCGCGTTATGCACGTGCGCAATTTGGCGCTAACTTTAATCGCGGTTCAGTGATTGCACGTGCACACTATATTTACTAATTACTAATTTGTACAAAATAGTACAATTTAGTAAAGTTTCACGCTTTTACTAAATGCACTCTATAATCTGATAATATATCTTTATTGGGTAACAAATAAAGCGGAGCTTTTTTTCCAATCTGGCCCATTAAAATATTTACATATATGCTAATTTTGATCTACCTATATACAATTGAATTAACTAAACTAGGTATATCTAATAATTAATCTTATTATTTATTTCTATTTAGTAATTACGAATTGTACTCAAGATCGCGTGATTTTCTATACAAATTACTTGGATTATTTCTACCAGAGTTGACCCATGCACGCATTTTTAAACTGGAACATGCCTGTTGTTGTGTGACCTAAAAACCTTTATAAAGATATTTCAGCCATCTTGAAACTTTCGGTTTTGACTAGAGAAACTAATAACAGGAAGCTATGTTCAGCTAGCTGCTATAGACCGAATCAAAACGTGGCGATCTCCCATTGTTCTCGGCTGTATCAGCCTTGTGTTCACGTAGGGATACAATGGAGTTTCACATGTATGCGAGGCCTGTCAGTCAAAAACAAAATATTATTCAAGGAGTCCTTTTCACAGTTCCATTCAGTGAACACGAATAATAGTTCCAAGTCGAGGCTCGAGTTTGCGCATGATAAATTATAATTTATCATGCGCAGCAACTCGAACCTCGATTTGGAACTATTATTCGTGGTCACTGAACGGAACTATTGATCGACATATTTCGATTTGGTGTAAAGTTCAGATATTTTAGATGCTACAGGCCTAGGAACCTAGGAACAAGCTAATTATATCACAGCAATATAGTCTAATTAATCATTTGTATTTTTTTTGTCCCTTTCCAACAGTTGTCGCGTGTTATATTGCAGCCATGAGGTGTTGGAAAAGAACAAGACTAAGGGTGCTTATTACGGTTTTGTGTATTTTGCCTTTTGCATTTCTGATGTTTGCTTTGGATCGGACCCAGTTCAACGGCTACGTTTATCATCGATTTAATCCTCTTCGTTCCCTTTTCAAAGGACAGAATCGAACTTCGTCACTTTACGAGGCCGAACATGTCAACTTGAGATTTCTCGAGGGATCTTTTAGTTCCTATTTTGTGGTTTTAGACTCTGTGAATTTCAATATCCCTTCAAATACGAACGCTACTTTTGTCCTGGTAATCCCAAGACGAATTAACAAAGATTCTTTAAATGTCTACAACCGAAGTGATGAGCGGTCAGCAAGAATAGCTGGGAGCATGCTCAATGCGTTAAATGAGTTGGATGGAATTGCTTGCCTGCCAAGAAGTTCTAGAAAATATCTGGAGGATAGGAATGACTTCAGTAGCAAGGAACACTGGAAGCGTTCATTTAACTCAACTTGGTGTAACTTTCTAAAAAGAGGATGGAGCATTCAAATCCGAAATAGTGGAAATATCAGCGCGTATGATTTTGAATTACTCGAAGGGCTTACAAATAAGTTACCTGGCGCGGGCAGTGTTAGTATGATTCAGATGTGCAATCTGGTAAATGGACCATTTGTGCTAAGGAAAGAAACATTTGTCAAACTCGGAGGATTGAAAGCAAACTTTGGGAGAACCACTTTGTTGGATTTTTTCATCCGTTCTGGTGGTGGACTTAAGATTGGAAAATCTGCTGATTGTTTTTACAGCGACGAGCTCTTTAGTTCTGACAGGGGGAACTTGGAGGGCACGGGAGATTTCCCTGACTACTCAAACTTTGGTGCTGCCCATAACGTTCTACGAATTATCATGGAAGACAGAATTGAGTGGACAAAGTGTGTTGCAACTGATAAACTCTGTAAGGAAATACCATACAATGGTCCTCCAAGGTAGGTGGCAGGGGTAGTTTAAAGCTAAACAGGTTAAATGATGGGATCACAGGTAGCCCAAGCTCACTATCTGTGATCTTATAAGGCTTATATGGGAGAATATACGGCGATTTTTTAAATATACAAAATTTGTATAAATAATAAACTTACTTGTTTCTTGTGTTTTACTTTGACTCCCTGTGAAGTTTCAGGCCATTTGGAGCAGTTTTGAAAAAAACTGTGGAAAAAAAAACTGCTCCAAATGGCCTGAAACTTAACAAGGAGTCAAAGTAGAACACAAGAAACAAGTAAGAACGTTTATTTTTATTATTTATACAAATTTTGTATATTTTAAAAATCGCCGTATATTCTCCCATATAAGCCTTATAAGACCACAGATAGTGAGCTTGGGCTACCTGTGATGGGATGAGTGGTGGGGTGACTGTATTATGTGGTGGATGTAGTCCTTAAGGATAGGGACAAAAAGAGAGTGGTGAGGAGGAGGAAAAGGAGACACGAGATGCCAATAATAGGAATGAAGGAGAAGAATGAAGGCGCCGGTCCGGGAGGGATGAGAGGGGAGAGACTATCTTGATTTTGTTTGCTAATCATTACCACCTTCGTATTCAGCAAAAAATGAAATGGCAAAAAATGATAAAGTATGCAGTCTTAGCTGCTCAAAAGAAGTGCCTATAGACTCTTTTAATAAGTCCCGAAGTGTTGTGTTTTCCGCGCTTGATGCCAAATTTATTATTTTCAATTCCTTTCATATTATACAAATTTCAAAAGAATAAATTTGAAATCAAGCGCGGAAAACACAACACTTCGGGACTCATTAAAAGGGTCTATAATCAGTCAAATCATGCATCCCGTTGCATTTGCGCCTGAATTCTAAAATGACTGGCTATATAGAGCTAATAAAGCTCGATTCCCGACCTGCCATGGTTCATTTCTACTCTGAGTGTAATGTATTTTATAAAGTAATGAGAATGCGTGTCTAGCTACAACCTTCTAGAATAGTGTTGGCACGACTGTGACACTATTAAATCATTTAGCACTGCTGAAATTCTGATACTCCCCTAGCCTGCATAGCTGGCTCTGGGAGGTGAGGGGCACGGGAAGGGAGAGGACAGAGAAGTCCCTTTTGCCCTCTTCTTCTCCTCCCCTCCTCTTAAGAGCCTTTTCCACGTACTCCCCCATCTCAAGTTGATGTTTATGTACAAACACGTACGGACCCGCTACTCGAAACATCACAACAAAAATACGGGTCATATGATAAAAAACTTATTGACTGAGTTAGGTCGGGCCGTACGGGAAAATATTTGGCTCATTCAGTCAATAAGTACTTAATATTAGGCATTTGCTCGATACATTAGACAGCTTCTAAGGTTTTTGTAATTTGTTTATTTCAGTACATTCCCAGAGATTGGTCAGCCAATTTGCTGCAGTGTAATGTTGGGACAGATGCTAAAAGATATAGTCAAAGTCTTGAACAAACTTGGCATAAAATATCGTCTTCTTTATGGGACATTGTTAGGTGGCGAAAGAAGCCATGCTATTATTCCATACACTTACGACTTTGACCTTACACTTGAATATAAATACAGCAAGAACAGGGATAGCTATGCAACTCTACAGAAATACTTCGGGAACAAATATTTTATATCCGGTTATTCTTTTATCAATTTCCCAAGACTTCTTCCACTTTATCCAGTCCATATAAACATCGCAACAGGGCCTTTCTTCAAGGACGAGTATGACCTCCAAGGAGAAGACTTCTTTAGCCTTGCTATTAATAAATCCATCGGCGGATTTCTTCCTTTTGCTCCAACTAACTGGAGAAGCAGAAGCTACACTGACTTCTATCCTGGTGAGGATTCGTTCTGGGATGGCTCATCCACGACATTCATTAACGGTGTAGGGTATGATACAGTAAAGAGAAAAGATTACGAACTAGCAAATTGGTACGGCAATAATTGGAGGACTCCTATTTTAAAGGAATTCAAGAGTCAGTCTGATGAAGGCCAACTTTGCTGTTAATTTTAATAAGTGATTTGATTCTATTTATTTTATTTATTGGTTTTATTCTGTTAATTTTATTAAGGATGCTTATAAACCCTTTATAACTTCCAATTTACAGTAGAATATTGAAGTTACCACTAATAACATATTTTTGAAGGAATGAGACCAAAAAAATAAGTTTTTTTATAAAACCTTAAAGTTTGCAGGGTTTTTAACGCAATATAAATAACGCTATTTTTACATTATTACAGATATCTATCTACAAATGAAGTTTAGAAATATACAATATATTAAAGTGAATTAAAGTGAAAATTAAGAGAAGATTTCTGTAAATACCATGCAAACGCGGCAACACTCAAAAAATCGATTTTGCTCATATTTTAACCATAGGTAGCCCTCAACAGGAAACAAGTCATGATTCCTTTAGTTAAGAAAAATACTGCATATTTTACGAGAAAATCGCAAAAAACGAAATTTCGCCATATCGCTGCTCCGAGACGCTAATTTTTATGTCAACTTTGACGGCCCCGTATGGCAAAATTAATTACTTTAATGACTCCAAACTTTCATAATATTATTCAATGACATCTTAACTTTAAACTCAACCTTTTATAGAAATATTGAGTTACTTAAAGATATTATTCTATTAGTTTTTCTATGTCATACTTTTCGCCTTAGAAAAAGTAGGGTAAAAACAAAAAAATATTTTACTATGTGCAGCACAAAATTTTTCAATAATAATCTGGGTTCTGAATGTTAAGGTATTGAATATATAACTGTGAAAAATTCAGCTTGGGTAAATGTAATTGAGCGAAGTTATTGAGCTGCGAACATTCGCAAAATCCTGCTTATTATGCATATTCTACTGTCGGCTAACACATTCAATTAACCAAAGTCGCGGACGTGATTTGCATAAATAATCACATTTTCTTTCTTTTTAGCAGCAAAATGCTATCAAATAAAATCAGTACAACCCAAGCAATGTTTACCTTTTATTTAGTTTTAAAAAATATTGCATGTTTTACGAGAAAAGTCTCGAAAAACAACATTTCGTCAAATCGCTGCTTCGATCGAGAAGCTAATTTTTCTGTCAACTTTGACGGCCTCGTATGATGACAAAAAATTAACTACTTTACTGATTCCAAAACTTCTTAATATTGTTTATTGACATCTTAAGTTTAAAGTCAAGAATGTACAAAAATATTTAGTTAATTGAAGATAGTATTCAATTTATTTTTCTATGTGAAATGTTTTGCCTTGTTAAAAGTAGGGCAAAACAAAAAAATATTTTACTATGTGCTTCTCATAATTTTTCAATATAAATCCGTATTCGGAATGTTGAGGTATTAAATATATAACTGTGAAAAATTCAGTTTGGGTAAATGTTATTGAGCGAAGTTATTGAGCTGGGAACTTTTGCAAAAGTTTGCTTTCGCTGCATAGTCTATACTGGATACCGTCTACCTGTCTACTGTCGGCTAACCTATCAGTCAATCAAGTGGAGAACATTTACATAAACAATCACGCTCTCCTTTTTTTTCCTGCGAAAGTTCGGAGCTTAATAACTTCGCTAATTTACATTTATCCAAACTGAATTTTTCACAGTTATATATTTAATACCTTATGTAAGCGTTTTAGCCTTGGAGCGACCAAATAGGGCGTGAAAGTGCGAATTTAGCGAAGCGATAGGTTTCACGCTCAGGGCGTCACGACCACTGACTAATGTGCTTTTAGACGAGTTTACGGGCGATTTTACTGGATCGGCAACAACAACGACTCCACAAACCACGCAACCACAAACGAACGGGAACGTAGATTTATTGAAGCTGACTAATTTGATACCGATACGTAAACTGCAATACAATATTGTAACGATTTCGAATTAAAAACTAATTACAAAGTATATGAATTAAAAGCTACAATTAACAACTTTCATGAATAATACACATCAATAAATAGAGGATATTACATGGGCGCGCGGAGATATGAATTTTATCTTCGAGTGTTGAATTGATATCTCACGAGTGAGCGCAGCGAACGAGTGGGATATCTTTTCAACACGAGAAGATAAAATTCATATCTCCAAGCGCACATGTAATGTTCTGTTTATTATATAACAGATTGAAACAAATAAAAAAAAATATTTTATTACCAAACAATGGTTTCGTTACACTCTTGTTATTGACAAATCGTCAGCGATGAAAAATTTTTATCTGTTAAGCTTATAAATAAGTTATGTTTCTACAAATTTGTAGTAAAGTTAAATATGATAAATAAGAAATGCTTAGAATATATTGTGAAAAAATATTTGCAATTTTCTGAAAGTCATAAAGTGCATTAACAAAAACAAAGTTTGCAAACATACCGCGACGACTATAGACTATTGGCTTTCGTCACTGCTCTCAACTACTCTGCGGATACGCTTAAACTCTCTTCGGCTCTCCTCTTCGACTTGAGGTCTATCTTGAGCGTTCTGCTGGACGTTTACATTGAAAGTAAATGTTCCTCCAACAATTGTACCACTTATAAGCGATCCCAGTCCTGTCAAGGGCATCTGACATGATTCAAGGCTACGATGGCTTTGGTATTCTTCAGTAGCTAACTGTGTTGTGTTGCTTGTGGACGCGCGTGAACCTGGATTATCATTTGTACTATTGAATGACAAAATTGACGATATATTTTCCTGCTGTTTGTCTGATAGGGAGGAATAGTTGTTCACAGAATTAACATTTCGATGTCCAGTAATTTGCATTATTTGTGTAGGTGCAATTTCGTTGTCGTTTAATTTCTGAACGAGGTGCTTTCGAGCACTGTGGTTAGTCAATCTTTTATTTTCAAGATGAGCATCGTTTACCATATCTTTCAAGATACTATTGAGCTTGTTTATTCCAATTGGCTGTGCTTTGAACCAAGGTCGAATTGAAAGAAAAAAAGGTTGTACATTATTGACTGCCAAGTAGAACGGAGAGTCATTTGTGTTCATGGTTTCGGGACGCTTGCTTGCATAAATCTTGTAAACACGAATCGGATCTCTATCTTGAGGTAGTTCAGGCTTTGCATACATTTTCGGCTTGATTTTTCGCGTATCTCTAGGGTCGGAACCAGTCCTTGTTTTCGTTTGTCGTTCAATGGAGTATTCTAAGTACTCTTTTCCATCTGAATTTTTCTTCAGGATGACATCTCCCCAAAGTAATTTACGCTGTTCTTTCCCGCCTCTCAGGCCAAAATGAATCGTCGTGCTTAACCAGAGAGTGTTTATTAACGCTTGAGGACTTTCAATTCCGAGACATTTTGCTTCATAAAGTATTTCAATTTCCTCATCAGTTAGTTGTTCAGATGTCATAGGTTTATTGCCAAATCCTTTCGCTTTTAGGTCTTTTTGTTTTGCCTTAAGTGTAGCCATGGTACCTTTGAATTGAGCATCGTTGAAAATCGTCAAACCGTAGTTTTCTTTGTTCAAATATCGTTGAATGCTTGAAAGAAATCCTCGTAAACTCGATGGTTCATATTCCGTACCGTCTTTCTTTCTGATACCATACAGAAACTTAGAAAGAAGTTCGTTCAAAACAGATGGCTGCAGTTCGTGAATTAATCGATCTTGAAGTAAGTCTGCATGATTTTTCTGGACGAATGCCTTGAAAAGCTCCACATCATACGATGTTTTTCTTTTTGTGTTTTCATTTTCCTGTTTCTCTAAAAACTCGTTCAGCTCTCCATCAGTAATATCAACAAATCTGTTGGATGCCATACAGTATAGCTAATAGTCGTTTTAAACCAAAAAAATCTAGACAAACAGTGTCGATGTACACGACAATCAGTTCAGACAATCAGTTGAGAGAGATTGTGAGAGCGCGCGAAAATACTGAAAGTTGATTGGTTGAAAGTGATATCACACATGTGTGATATCAATGATATCTTCATGACTAGGATAGGCTTTTTATCTACTTGATATCACTCGGTATACCACTATATGTTATATAATAATAAGTAATAACATAATCATAGTATAACAATATATCAATTCATTCTAGTGGCGTTGGGGCGGTGCCCTGCACATTTGTAAGTATAAATCAACTAAAATACTTTGATAAAGCTAAATAAAGATTCGATATAAAACATATATTATCACATTGCTAACAATAGTAGCAGATAGACTAGTAATTTTTTCAATGAATGAACAAATCGTCGTGAAAAGCATAAACTATAGGAAAAGTGTACAAAACTTTCTAATTCTTAAACTTGAACAAAAGTACGTACTTTAAAGCTCTTGAAACTTAGTTAAACAAAGCTTTAGCTAATAATATATCAAAGGGTACTTACATATCGATCCCGCTTGCCTCTAAAGAGCCAAAGATTGACCAAAAACGTGTTCCAAAAACGAAGACATTACTTGACACACCTTTACGATTGATACTTAACTAAAGAACTGGCTAAAAAGGACGCTAATGGCCCTTATATATGCGCGTCATGACGCTAAAGTTTCTTATTACTAAGCTAACAAACAAACATAAACATAATGTAACTATGTATTGTAACTAGGATTAAAATATAATTGAATTAATTAAATCATGATAACGCGAATTAAAGAGACGTCCTTTACACTCCTCCCTTGAAATAATAATATTTCACTAATCTAAAATCTAAACTATAATTGTCAATCAAAATGTTCATATATGTCGATCATGAGAGTAATCTCACAGTTCATTGTTCAAGGAGGTGCACGTGATGGCTCCTCCCCGTTACTTACTGTACAGCTCGCATCAGTAGGACTAGCTTCTGCACAGGACGCTCCAAATACCGCAGTGGAGCGCGTCTTTTGCCATCTTTGTCCAAGCAGCTATCCGCAAGAGCTACTTGGACCTTGCGCACTAGACCATCGGAGCTTGGGTACGTCGTAGAGACTCTAGCTAGCTGCCAATTGTTACGTGGCGTGTCTTTGTCTTTGATGATGACGACGTCGTCGACCTGAAGGTTTCTTCGTGGGTGCGTCCACTTCTGTCGTTGCTGTAGACTGACTAAGTACTCCTTTCTCCAGCGGCACCAGAACTCGTTTGCTAGATGTTGCACGCGTCTCCAGCGTCTCGTACAGTAGAGGTCTGCAGACTGGAAGGAACCTGGTGGGGCGAGCAGAACTCTCGATTTCATCGTCAATAGATGGTTTGGCGTTAAAGCACCAGGCGACTGTGGGTCTGCAAGCTGGTCGACTGTAAGGGGGCGACAGTTTACAATGGCTTCCGCTTCACACATAAAAGTGCGCAGAGACTCATCGTCGAGCTGAGCTGCGTTGCTTTGGAGCAGGGACGATAAGACGTTACGCACTGTCCTAATCTGCCGCTCCCATGCTCCTCCCATGTGGCTTGCTGATGGTACGTTCATCTTGAATTCCACCCAGTCGCAGTTGTCTTTTAGCAGTTTTGTCTTAATTACGTCTTGTTTCATCTCGGCAAGTGCTTCTCTTAACTCCCTTCGAGCACCGACGAAGTTGGTGCCTTGATCACTCCTCAGTTGACGGATTGGACCACGACGACTTACAAAACGCCTGTAAGCGTTTATGAAGGAGGCTGTGTCGAGGCTGTTGGCGACTTCAAGGTGTATGGCCCTTGAAGCCATACAAGTAAACAGGACGCCATACCGTTTGACTTCCTTTCGACCTATTTTGACTGTGAATGGTCCAAAATAGTCGACTCCGCAGCTTGTAAAGGGTGGTGCGCTCTCAAGACGATCTTTGGGTAGATCTGCCATTCTTTGTTCTTGAAGAGCACCACGGAGCCGTTGACACTTGACGCACGATACAATCATGTTGCTGACGGCGGACGATCCTCCGGTTATCCAAAATCCATTGGACCTGATCTCATTCAGCGTCATTCCCTTTCCTTGGTGCTTTACGCGCTCATGGAAATGTCTGACGATCAGGGACGTAACATGGCATTTCCGTGACAAAATAACTGGGAACTTGATCTTGTCAGCTTGACTTGCATACCTTAGACGTCCACCAACACGTAATAGACCATCGTCATCTAGGAATGGATTTAGCTTGAACAGCACACTACGAGACTTTACAGTAGCTTGTCGGACAGTGGCAGATCCTCTCTCGTCGGGAACTTCTTTCTTTGCTTTCTTTAACTCAGCTATCTCTTCTTTAAAGGCATCAGATTGCATTGCTCGAACAATCACACACTCGGCTGCATCCAATTCATCTACAATTAGCTGTGCTGGTTTGAGTTGACGACGTTTTTCTACTCTCTCCTTAAGTATCTTGACATACCTTATGCATAGAGCAACGGCTTTCTTAGCCCTATGCCAATCAGAGAATTGCTGCAATCTCTCAATAATAGAAGGCTTGCTCATGGCTGTGGTGGCAGTCGCCATGGCAACGGACTTCTTTACTTCCGGGTCACCTGGAGGGAGTTCGAAGCTGCTGTTACTTGTGTCACTGCTTGACCGCTTACATTCTTTCTCCCACAGAAATGCTGGTCCAAGGATCCAACGAGAGTTTGGTAGTTCTTCCGCTTTCATTCCTCGGGAGGCCTCGTCAGCAGGATTCTGCTTCGTGTCGATGTATCTCCATTGATCTGCTCGAGTATTTTCTTGAATTTCTTGAACTCTATTGGCGACGAAAACATGGAAACGTCTGCTCTCGTTACTAATATAGCCAAGTACTACCTTGCTATCTGTCCAGTAGAAGTCTTCATCTATCGTATACTCTAGTTGTTGATGTATCTGTTGACTTACTCTGACTGAACAGACTGCTGCGGTGAGTTCAAGGCGTGGTATGGTAACGGTCTTTAGGGGGGCTACTCTTGATTTACCGGTGACGAAAGCGCAGTGGATCTTGTTGTTCTCATCTACTAGTCTCAGATAGCTACATTGCCCGTAACCTATCGTGCTTGCGTCGGAAAAGTTATGTAACTCTGCCTTGACAACGCGGCCAAAGTCTTTGGGCTTGAAGCATCTTGGGATGAGAAGACTCTTTAACTGTATGAGCTCTGTTCTCCACTTCTCCCATCTCATTTTGACGTCTGCAGGGATGGGATCATCCCAACCGAGGTCTTGGCGGCATAGTTCTTGTAGTATTGACTTCCCTTCCAGCATAAGTGGTGCTACAAAACCGATCGGGTCGAATACCGAGCTAACTGTTGATAATATCCCACGTCGAGTGCACGGTTTATCTTGCAATACAATTGTGAACATGAACGAGTCGGATTCTACGCACCATTGAACACCGAGCGTGCGCTCTAATGGAAGCGAGTCAAGGTCTAAGTTTAATGCTTTGATGCCATCCGCCCGGTCAGGCTCGGGGATGTTCTTTAGTACTTCTTTGTCGTTGGAGACGAACTTGTGTAGCCTAAATCCCCCTTTGTCGCACATATTCTTTACATTATGGACGAGTTTGATGGCTTGCTCGGCTGTAGGAACTGACTTTAGGCCGTCATCGACGTAAAAGTTGTTGCGCAACAAGTCTGCTGTAGCAGTGCCAAATTCACTTTCGTAGTCGTTCGCTGTCTGCTTCAGCGCGAAATTTGCGCAGCCAGGCGATGAGGTAGCACCGAATAGATGGACTGTCATGCGGTACTCTTGAGGTTCTTGCGAAGTATCACCGTCGTCCCACCATAGGAAGCGTAGCAAGTCGCGGTCTTGTTCGTCAACTTTCACCTGGTGAAACATCCCTTCTATGTCACAAGTAAAGGCTACAGGCTCTTGACGAAATCGATGAAGTACTCCGACAAGACTGTTAGTTAGGTCGGGTCCTTGAAGTAGATGTTTGTTTAGGGATTCATTCTTGAACTGCGCAGCACAGTCAAAGACGACGCGTATCTTGTTTGGTTTCTTCGGGTGATAAACACCATGATGTGGAATGTACCATACTCGTTCGTTGTTACTGGTAGATGGCTCGTGGACTCTCTCTGCAAATCCACTGTCGATAACCTTTGACATAAAGGCTACATAGTCATCGCGAAAGGAAGAATTACGAGCGAACTTTTTCTTTAGATATCCCAGACGATGGAAAGCCATTTGACGATTGTTAGGGAGACACACATCTTTATTCTTTAGAGGTAGAGGGAGTTCGTAATGACCATCGTCGCTGTGATGAATTCCTTTCTCAGCAATCTGTAGGAACTTCCTATCTTCCTTTGAAGTGTTGTGCAGTGACGTTTTCTTGTGTTCAGCGAAGTCTAACTCGAACATCTGGTTAATCATGGAGGGTTGTATAATCTCCTTGGCTTGAGTTTGGAGAACGATGCTTACACTATCTCCAGTCTCTGGAAGTACTTCACGCGCTATGATCGCGTGACACGACGACGACGACATTGACGTTTTGCTGTCACTGAATGCGGGTACACTGACTGGTCCGACTATGCACCATCCAAGCAATGTTCGTACGGCGTAGGGATCATCGCTCTTACCAGTTATCACTTCCTTTGGTTTAAGTGCCTTTGGGCAGTTGCATCCAATCAAAAGACCAATGTCGAGGGTTTCGTCAAACCTTTCGATTTTGTCTTGTATTCGTTGTAGGTGAGGCCATCGTCTCGCTATTTCGGGTGTTGGGACTTGATCTTTTCGTGATGGAATGCGCTCTCTTGTGTATGTTTTAGGAAGTTCAACCTTGGCGCCTCTATCGAGACGTTCTACTATAAGGCCGTCGATCCTTGAAACGTTGATCACTTCTCGACCCAGCATAGTGCTCAGGCTTAATCTCGTTTCGACTCCTTCGATTCCTAGTGTTTTTTGTACTTTTTCAGTGACAAAAGTTGTATCGCTTGCGTCATCTAACAGGGCATACACCTTAATCTCTTGCTCTGGGTTGTCTTTATGGTGTAAAGTTACTGGGACGATCTTTGAGTTAGTGACTGTGATGCTTGGTTTCTTGTCTGCAGAATGTATAGATGCGCTCGAAGACGCGTTAGTGTTGGCAGACTCTGTTACTGTTGAGTTTGAATTACTTGTAGAGATGCCAGGCTGAGTGTTGTCTAAACGAAAGGACTGGGTATCAGAATTGGAATTCTTGTCTGCTCTTGGCTTTGGTTTAGCGCCATGCAGTAGGGTGTGGTGACGTTTTCCACACTCCCCACATGACGACTTGGATGGACAGTTAGCAGATAAGTGTCCACTTCTAAAGCATCGGAAACACAGTCTGTTCTTGCGGATGACGTCACTTCTCTCTTCTAGTGAGCTCTTGACAAACGCGTTACACTTAGCAATGTCGTGTCTACCATTGCACAATGGACATGGCTGGTCTGTCGGCGCTGAAGTAGGACGTGTATAGGCTGCATTTACACTTGCATTTGTTGAAGTTGCGAATGACTGTCCGGATTGAGGCCTGTTACTGACTCTGTTCTTATAGTTATCTCTGTGATGGTTCGGCTTCGTTATACCGGCGTTCTTCCTGCGTTCCTTCATGAGAGCTTCGGGTGAAAACACTGGATCATTCGCTAATTCAGCTTCTTGCTTGACGAATTGGACGAAATCACTGAAAGATGCCGGCTTTCCTGACTTGGCTCGGCGATCATGCGCGTGGCGACACCATTTCACCCCCGAGTACGAAGGTAACTTGGCAGAAATTTGCATAAGAGTGTGTGTGGAATCGAGCTCTGACATCGATTGCATGGTTTCCATTGCAGTTTTAGCTTTGACGAGAAAATCAGAGAAATCGAGAATTCCAGCACTGTCTCCATCACGTATCTGTGGCCAACCCCTTAGGCGAGACTTGTACGATTCAGCGACATGTACGGGATTGCCATAGCGACTGTCTAGCAACTTACGAGCTTCTCCATAGGCTTTGTCAGAGTTCATCGCTAGAAAACCCTTGACAACGGCATTTGCCTTTCCTTCAGTGTATTTGTCGAGGAAGTAGATACGATCACGCTCTGACGGTACTTTAGAGGAGATTAGAGTGTCGAAGGCGGTGATGAATGCTGGGTAATCGAAGGGATCGCCAGAGAACACTGGTGGCTCTTTAATTGGTAGATGTACAATTTTTTGTAAGTTTACTATTTCCTTTAAAGCTGTTTTCATATCCGTCAGGTCTAGTGGGTTTTGAACTTCGTCGACCTCTTCGTTTGAAATGTCTTGAGGCAGCTTTGGAGACTTGATTGAGTACTTAGGCTCGTACGGCGAAGCTTTCGAACTCAACTTTGTTGCGGCAGTCTTGAACCGTTTCTCGTCCTTAGTGTCGTCAAGATCATACTTTTCTTCGCTCGCTTTTCTTTCCTCATCTACCATTTTTTCTAACACTTGTTGTTCGGCATTGGCTAAGGCAATTTCTTTTTCTAAATGCATACGTGCAAATTCGTTTTCTCTTTCAAGAAATTCCATTTCGACCTTCAATTTGGCTGTTTTTGCCGCTGCATCAGCTATGGCTTGTGGTACGGAAAGAGCAGATGATCTACGCGAGCTTGTTTTCGATGAGCGAGATTTTCCACTTGATCTACGTGACTCGGCGTCAGACATCACGGACTTTGTTCGATATGATGCTCTATCAAAGGCTTGAATTTTTTCGCAAATTCTTAGCCTACACTCTATATACTCACGGTCTCTTATATCGAACCAGCGGTAGGATTGCTCCTTTTCTGTATCCGTGGCTAAGACAACATCGTAAGCTCGTTGCGCCTCATTGAACTTGTCTTTCAACAGGTCCAATTTGTGTCTTTCCGACTCGAGTAGCTCTACATTGCTTAATGGGTGGTCGTTCAGTTCCTTTATCGAGTCAATTTGCCGTCTTAATTGTTTGTAGGCCAAATCTCTATTTTTATATTTCATTTCTGTAAAGAAGACCTTTCCTCTCTCGGATAGTTTGGTTTTCCGTTTATTTGGATCATTTCTGACACTCCAATCGCCGACCACTGATCGGGCGGTGACGCGTGCCTCTGGCAAGATGTTATCGTTTTCGTGGCGATGCAAGAATGTCAAGTCTTCCGGTGCGGATACAATGCTCATGTTTGTTGTGTACAGATATGCACTAAACAGATACGAATTCGTTATTCAAAAACGAAAGTTCTTCAATCAATGGTTTAGAGAGCTACGATATTTTACTGTAAGCGTTTTAGCCTTGGAGCGACCAAATAGGGCGTGAAAGTGCGAATTTAGCGAAGCGATAGGTTTCACGCTCAGGGCGTCACGACCACTGACTAATGTGCTTTTAGACGAGTTTACGGGCGATTTTACTGGATCGGCAACAACAACGACTCCACAAACCACGCAACCACAAACGAACGGGAACGTAGATTTATTGAAGCTGACTAATTTGATACCGATACGTAAACTGCAATACAATATTGTAACGATTTCGAATTAAAAACTAATTACAAAGTATATGAATTAAAAGCTACAATTAACAACTTTCATGAATAATACACATCAATAATAAGTAATAACATAATCATAGTATAACAATATATCAATTCATTCTAGTGGCGTTGGGGCGGTGCCCTGCACATTTGTAAGTATAAATCAACTAAAATACTTTGATAAAGCTAAATAAAGATTCGATATAAAACATATATTATCACATTGCTAACAATAGTAGCAGATAGACTAGTAATTTTTTCAATGAATGAACAAATCGTCGTGAAAAGCATAAACTATAGGAAAAGTGTACAAAACTTTCTAATTCTTAAACTTGAACAAAAGTACGTACTTTAAAGCTCTTGAAACTTAGTTAAACAAAGCTTTAGCTAATAATATATCAAAGGGTACTTACATATCGATCCCGCTTGCCTCTAAAGAGCCAAAGATTGACCAAAAACGTGTTCCAAAAACGAAGACATTACTTGACACACCTTTACGATTGATACTTAACTAAAGAACTGGCTAAAAAGGACGCTAATGGCCCTTATATATGCGCGTCATGACGCTAAAGTTTCTTATTACTAAGCTAACAAACAAACATAAACATAATGTAACTATGTATTGTAACTAGGATTAAAATATAATTGAATTAATTAAATCATGATAACGCGAATTAAAGAGACGTCCTTTACACCTTATCTTTCCAAATACTGATTTTTATTGAGAAAGTTTGAGTAGCACATAGTAAAATATTTTTTTGTTTTTGCCCTACTTTTAACAAGGCAAAACATTTCACATAGAAAAATAAATTAAATAATATCTTCAATTAACTAAATATTTTTGTAAATTCTTGACTTTAAACTTAAAATGTCAATGAACAATATTAAGAAGTTTTGGAATCATTAAAGTAGTTAATTTTGTCATACGAGGCCGTCAAAGTTGACAGAAAAATTAGCGTCTCGATCGAAGCAGCGATTTGACGAAATGTTGTTTTTCGAGACTTTTCTCGTAAAACATGCAATATTTTTTTAAACTAAATAAAAGGTAAACATTGCTTGGGTTGTACTGATTTTATTTGATAGCATTTTGCTGCTAAAAAGAAAGAAAATGTGATTATTTATGCAAATCACGTCTGCGACTTGGCAGATTGAATGTGTTAGCCGACAGTAGAATATGCATAATAAGCAAGATTTTGCGAAAGTTCGCAGCTCAATAACTTCGCTCAATTACATTTACCCAAGCTGAATTTTTCACAGTTATATATTCAATACCTTAAGGTGGCTCGAGGTAGTTTTGAATGGCGCACACATCCCTTTTTGAATTCGCAATTACATGATCTTACCTTCGCCCCATGAATGTGAATTTTACACCAAATGACAGTCTTGGATGAAAGTTTTGAACGATGTTTTAATTATGCTAATCAAAGTTTCCATAGCAACGATAAACAACTTGTTTGTAAAATGGTTTTTCTTAAATATCTTTTGAATTTGAGCTGATTGCGAAAAACCAATAAATGTGCTATAAACTACCCCGTTTAGCACATCAATTGGGAAAGTTAGAAGAAAAGTTATCTGTTCGATAATGAATAAATCACGAAAACATTTAAATGTGTATTTTGTTCGCGTGTAAATATAAGCGGTCAAAACATTTCATAAGATGCACACATTGTCATCTTAATACTGTAGAATGTTTCCTTGAACTTTCATTTAAACTCCCTGTGAACAGCTCTGGTTAATATGTAGGCAATGCAGAGATCGAGCTTTTTATTAAAATGACGTTTTGCTTGACGTTTTCACTCTTTCATAACTACGATCATAATTACCTATAACTCACAAAAGAACTAACGAAAATGAGTGATATCTTCGCAGTACAATTTTAAATATATAGTCAATAATATTGCAAAATTGTAGCCAAATCCATATGAAAGAACGCTTTTAAAAGTAGCGCCGAAGTTGAAGTACGAAAGTAGCGCCCGCCGAGGGAAAATTTACTGCATCGTGCGTGACATCGTGTTTATTTCAGTGGCTAATTAACATGCAGCGTACAGTGTCAAATTCCTCGATGCACGCTTAGTCTAATTATATTTTTTTGTATATTGTAATTTTTTAAATTTTCTTATTCTCATCGCGCATTCCTGCTTGAATACAACATGGGTCGTACTCTTCGTGATGTATTCACTAAGGCTTGAAATATATTTCAAATTCCACTAAACTATAAAATCTAGCATTCAATACACGCCCGATTTATTATTGTACTTTATGTGAAACTTGTACACTTGGTCTTCCTGTGGACTAAGCGTGCATAGAGGAATTTAAGACTGTTCGCAGCATGTTAATCAGCCACTGAAAGGCCTGCCCCTGGACCTTAAATCGCGCTAAAACGCGCTAAATCGCCTTAAAACGCGCTAAATTGCCTTAAAACGCCTAAAATCGCTTAAAAACATTGCGACCCATTTTCACTATATTGGTATATATACTTGATTGCAGTATAAGCACACCTTGTAGTAACCGGCTAAGGCCAATCATCTAAAAAGATGCAAACTCAAAACACTGCAATGAATTATGAGAGTAGGTTTGAGGCCATGTACTACTGTATTTATTTATTTGGAACTTGAGCTTTTGTTGGATGACGACATCATCAGAAGATAGATCCAAATAAATAAATACAGTATAATACATGGCCACAAACCTACTCTCATAATACCTTACAAAATGCTTCTGAAGGACAACTTTAATATTCTGCAATGAATGTTCTTATCCTTCTAAACACACGTAAATATAAAAAAATTCATAAAAAGATACACCGAATAATAAGGTATTGGGATAATTATATATATATAAACCATAACCTTTCTGAAATTGAGAATATGTAGTATAAAAGAAATTATACATGCATACCATCAAGTACAGAATAATTGTGGTACACATTTATACAATCAAATATACAAATATAAATGAGATGCAAAACTCAAAATACTATAGTTTATCCGGATGTTAATTAAATTAGATTTTTGTATAAATATGTGCTCTTATCCTTCTGCAATAGGATGTAATCATACATATATACAGTATATATACAATAAATAACTATTCCAGAAAGGGTTTGACATATGAATACTGAATAGTACAATCCATGCAAGACCAAAATGCATTGTGCAGTTTATGCCATTATGTCAGTACAGTGTATTAGAGTTATGTTTTGTATATTAGCTTCATATGAAATGCAAATCAATCTACATTTGCTACCTTTGAAACCAACAATGCATTTCAGTCTTGGAATGCACAATTCAACATTTTTTGTGAAACTTCTACATGCAAATATACATAAAAGCACATTAAAAGTACTTAACCAAACTGCAAGAACATATTATTTATTTATAACATTTTAGAATATTTTTTGTTGGTCTTTCTATAACAAATTTATAATTATCGTCAATCTAGCGAAATATGAAAGAAAATTGAAAAGAAATTAATTAAGATTTTATGTGGTTTTCACCGAAATATCTCGAAAACTTTACTAGTAAATAATTTTATTGTACAATTTAGAATCAAGTGAATTCTACTTACGTGAGAAGCATGCAGTCACACATTAATATGGTCAAGTCACACAGTAAAAGGTCACCATTAAGCCATTGTAAGTTAATATCATTTGTTCAGCTTTACTTGTGCAAATAGGTTGTCTGCGTATTTTACATAAACGAGTGGAAAACACATGCAAATATAAAACACTTCAACTACCTTAGCTTGCTGTTTGTTTTGTGAGCCTGCGATAACACCGCACAGGTGTTTCTCCGTTGGGATGGGGGAGTGGATGGAGGAGTGTCCAATTACTGGTCAATTTCATGAGACTTTCTGTCAAATCTGAACGGTAATATACATCGACTCACTGAGTGAACTCTTGATTTGTAATACGAAGCTCAGAAATGGCCAACGAGGCTAATCGGTATCGGCTAATCGATACTTCGTCAAAGGGTTGAAAAAAATGTTTTATTCGATCGTCAAAGAAAAAGTTCTCATTGAGGGAGTCATAGCCGATAATATTATGACAGCACAGTAACACATGTCAGATAGGTCACATGTCAGGACTTAGCGTGAGAGACTGGAACAAATCAAAATGGCGGAATACTCGAACATAGTTTTATTTTGAGCTTCTGTCATCTCCTGTAAAGGTACATACAAGAGATCATCTTGTAAATAAGATCAAAACCAGGAAACAAGAAGGAAAAAAGACTTGCCACCTGCCACAGACATCACCTTCGAACAGTGGAACGTCCAAGTATGCATCAAGTAAAGAAGTGGTTATTGCTGTAATTAATATCAGCCAGAAGAAGTATTTGAAGTGAGCATAAGAAAAAACACTTGCTTTTGGATCAAGGTATGGTTTGGGGGTATTTTGCTGTCTATACGATCTGGAGAACGTCAAATAGGATGGGTTCCTGAGAAAGATCCGAAAATGCACGCTGAGATTATTTATACATAAAAGATATAATTTATGTATCAAAAACCAAGTTTTTCTGTAAGGATCATCAGTGCGACAGGAAAAACAATTTCAGAAACATTTACACTAACTAACATCAAGATAAGATGCGAATTGGACTTTAAATCTTCATCAGTGGTATGTAGAAATATTAGCTTTAATAATTTCGTTACTGTTCAGTCCCTGGTTTCAGAAACGTTTGTTTAATCTGGAAAAATATCTACTACAATAAAGATTAGATTCTTATTGTTGGAGGTTAGCAATATTATACAAATTCAAACAAATGTTTCTTAGAAAATAGCCAGCAATCCTTAATGAAAGCACCCAGAACGTATAGAATTATTTAATTTATATGTATATACAGAAAGATGTACAAAGGAAGTGTTGTTTAAAAGTGTTGATAATAAAAATATTCAAAATAAAAAAGATATAAAAATAATTGTTTTGCAACTGGTTTCATAGTATTAAACTATGTTAAAATAATTGATAATCATTGTTTAAAAGTGCTTTAATTGTTACGCTATTTGCACTCTATTCTATTGTAAGTTTTAACTAGCATCATGTTGTACTATTTTGTATTTCATGGATATAATATTTGCACTCTAAATCAATTATGTAAATGAATCACAGGCATTCCTTATATTAATATAAAACTGACCTTTATTGAATACAATTTTTGATGTAAAGTTTAAACTGGCTTTTGCTTACTAGAAGTATTATATTTAAATGATATTTTGAACAATGATACCTTTATTTTCAAATTTCCTTAAATGAACTTAAAATGTTGTTCATTTTTACAAAAAAGAATTACTTAAACCACCAGAAAATGCATCTTCTTCACCATATATTTTCTTAAACATCCCTAAATTGCTGTAAATTGCTTAAAATTGCCTTATGGCGCCTCTGATTTTCTTATATTTTTTCTTAAATCGCCTTAAATCGCACTAAAACGCCTTAAAACGCCTTAAAACTTCACTCGAAGTTTGGCCATATTTTCTTAAATCGCATTAAATCGCCTTAAAACGCTTTAAACCGCATTAAATTACGGCGATTTAAGGTCCAGGGGCAGGCCTACTGAAATAAACACACGATGTCACGCTCGATGCAGTAATTTTTCACTCGGCGGGCGCTAATTTCGTACCTCAACTTCGGCGCTACTTTTAAAAACGTTCTTTCATATGGATTTGCCTGAAATTTTGCAATATTATTGACTATATATCTAAAATTGTACTGCGAAGATATCACTTATTTTCGTTTGTTCTTTTGTGAGTTATAGGTAATTGCGATCATAATTATGCAAGAGTGAAAACGTCAAGCAAAACGTCATTTTAATAAAAAGCTCGATCTCTGCATTGCCTACATACTAACCAGAGCTGTCCACAGGGAGTTTAAATGAAAGTCCAAGGAAACATTCTACAGTATTAAGATGACAATGTGTGCATCTTATGAAATGTTTTGACCGCTTATATTTACACGCGAACAAAATACACATTTTAATGTTTTCGTGATTTATTCGTTATCAAACAGATAACTTTTCTTCTAACTTTCCCAATTGATGTGCTAAACGTAGCAGTTTACAGCACATTTATTGGTTTTTCGCAATCAGCTCAAATTCAAAAGTTATTTAAGAAAAACCATTTTACAAAAAAGTTGTTTATCGTTGCTATAGAAACTTTGATTAAAATAATTAAAACATCATTCAAAACTTTCATCCAAGACTGTCATTTGGTAAAAACTTCACATTCATGGGGCGAAGGTAAGATCACGTAATTGCGAATTCAAAAAGGGATGTGTGCGCCATTCAAAACTACCTCGAGCCACCTTAACATTCAGAACCCAGATTATTATTGAAAAATTTTGTGCTGCACATAGTAAAATATTTTTTTGTTTTTACCCTACTTTTTCTAAGGCGAAAAGTATGACATAGAAAAATAAATAAAATAATATCTTTAAGTAACTCAATATTTCTATAAAAGGTTGAGTTTAAAGTTAAGATGACAATAAATAATATTATGAAAGTTTGGAGCTTTTAGAGTAATTAATTTTGCCATACGGGGCCGTCAAAGTTGACATAAAAATTAGCGTCTCGGAGCAGCGATTTGACGAAATTTCGTTTTTTGCGATTTTCTCGTAAAATATGCAATATTTTTCTTAACTAAAGGCATCATGATTTGTTTCATGTTAAGGGCTACCTATGGTTAAAATATGAGCGAAATCGATTTTTTGAGTGTTGCCGCGTTTGCATGGTATTTACAGAAATCGTCTCTTAAATACTAAATATTGTACTAATAATACTAAAATATTATACCAGTTTGCGAAAAAGCGTTAATGGGCTCCCTGAGTAAAAAATGCCGCGTCATCCAAAAACTAGTTCCATCCTTTGGTGACGTAGCTTAAGGCATTTGCCCATGCTATTTTTATGTCTTATTTTTGAAACTTTTTTTGAACAGATCATTTGCTTGTACCATGTATTTTCCAAAAATGTGTGTTTTTGTAAATTTCTCAAACTATTAATAACCCTCCAAAAAGAGAGCTGAACATTGCATGATTTATTGGATCTGGACTGACACATGCAATTCTCACACCTCCAAAGGTCACAAACAGATTCTTGTAATATTACTGGCAAAAACATCGCCTTTACAAGCACCAAAAGAGACAAAAATTATTAAGAATTTTTGCAGAAATTCATAACTGATGTAATTTTACTCGCAAAAATAGTTATTTCATCAGTTTAAAGCCAGATTAAGCATGAGAGCTTCACTCCAGGGGGCGTTGCAACATTCACAAAAGCTTATGATCATCTTACATAACAACGGACACAGGAATCCCACAGCAAAGGAGAATTTATTTGATTTTAGCTGACCTTGTTTTTAATATAGCAGTAAACGAGTTGCACGTCTTTTCTTTTGACCTGAGTTTATGCACAAAAACGTTTGGCCCTCCCCTTAAGCCCTTCCATTAAGCCCTCCCTTTTAGCCTACATGAAAAATAATGACCCTCCCCCCCCCCCCCCCCGCTCCCCCATTTGCACCAGCCCTCCCCCTCTAATTTTTGACCAGTCCCTAACTATAAATTACCTCCCCTGATTGATTTTTTGAATTTGTTATATTTCTTGTCGACGACCTCATTAGCATATAAGAAACACATTGGCATACAAGAACTGGCTTATGTGAAACTACTCTTTTGATAGAGTGATATTCCGTCGTCCCTGAAAAAATCAGGTGAGCACGCATAATACACCTCTGTTTCTTGTGTTTGCTGTCGTAGCGGAGCGAGCCTGGAGCGAGTGGAGCAAGGCAGCGATCCTATTTCAGTAGATAGGCAACAGAAATCGAGATTTAATTGCATACCATGCATACCAAAATACGACCACAATGCATTTCGCATGCATTCCAAGCATACCAAAGTTCGACCACAATGCAATTCGTGCTTTAATTATAAATCCTCGTGACCTGACGGCTTTCGCCTTCTAGCTGATTTGCAGTCGACTCTGTTGATTTTATGAAGAGATGTACAGGCCCGCAAATGAACCCAGGCCCGCAAATGATCCCAGGCCCGCAAATGAACCCAGAACCGTCCCGCAAATGATCCCAGGCCCGCAAATGATCCCAGGCCCGCAAATGAACCCAAGTAAAAATGGAATCTGGAAAGGAATAAGGAATAAAAAAAAATCACGACAACAAAATTATTATGATATATGATAAACTATTGTCAATATTCATTAAATAAGTAAGACAAAAATAAGCAACCAAGTGAGGGCTATATATAAGTTTATAATTGTTTATTAAGAGTCTTTATTGAATAATACAAAATGTTATTATTAAACGATATAGCCATATGTGCCATATTATTATTGTTAATTTGTTGTTCAAGCGGATAAAATATATAGTATATCAAACACCGACGCAGCCTATACTAGTTTACTCGCTAGTTTCCATTTAGATATAGCTAGATTTGATAGTTCCCTCTATTAACTTAATAATCATTTGATCGATCATATTTTAATCGTTCTAAAGTGTTTTGGTTTGATAGAGTCAACCGGTATCTTACTTGTTTCTTTTCTTTTTCCTTTTCATTGCTGGCTGTGTTTGCGGTGTAAACAAACAACAATATTACAAGTATTATAAATGATAGTCGTTTAAAACCAGAGTTACAACTGAGAGCGAACAAATTGAAGACCCAACCGAACACACGTGCTAGCCTGTCATGTATGAGCGAGTATTCTTTGTTATGGCGATTCACCGGGTTATTTCATACGACCGATTAAATGGTCAGGTAAAGTGATTTGCAACACCGACCGAAACAATTCACTAAACAGTCTGAACACATGCATATAGATTCATCGTCAGTCAAAGAGACATAAATCGGCACATGTTGGGAAAAACTGCTTCTGTGAAAAGTAGTTTTATTCGATTTATAAATATCTACCGTTGTGAAATGATAAGTGTAGTTTACCGGAAATTAACATGTAAGTTACATAGACCAGCAACAATCAAGTAATTGGACCATAGTTAAAGTTTTCCAGACCGACAAAAACATTCAACATTGCAATTTTTATTATAATTTCACAACATACTATATCATAAGTTTTATCTTGTCTATATCAAAATTCTGATACATGAATACGTTGAAATTTTCTTTCAACAGTGTTCGTTTGAGGTTTCTTTGATCCAATTAGAAACCCGTAGCGGACTCGGTAAAAACCATATTTGTTAAAGCTTCATATCAACGTGCAACAATTGATCGATAGAGTCTAGTTGGAAAGCCCGAATTGTTCTTTTTTGTCTTACTTATTTAATGAATATTGACAATATTTATCATATATCATAATAATTTTGTTGTCGTGATTTTTTTTATTCTTTAGTCCTTTCCAGATTCCATTTTTACTTGGGTTCATTTGCGGGCCGGTTCTGGGTTCATTTGCGGGCCTGGAATCATTTGCGGGACGGTTCTGGGTTCATTTGCGGGCCTGGGATCATTTGCGGGCCTAGGTTCATTTGCGGGCCTGTACAGAAAATGTCTTTAAAACATTCAACCTACTTACTTTGAATCAATGGAGGGAGAATTTAGGTAATAAGGGACTATTTAGTCTCTTATTTCTATAGCAGTGCTCGACACAAGACAAGACAAGTCAACTCCAGCATATTCGCTCAACATAACAAAGCCTTCTCTTTATATGTTCTCTGTACCCAGATGGAAAGCCGTTTATTTTAAGAACACTTTTGTACATCCTGAAGTCCGAAAAGCAACTCAGAACACTATTAGACAATTTTCTATTACAAAATCGTCCATATTAGTAAGTAGATTTGTTATCGTGAATTTATTGTAAACATTACTGAATTTGAACTGTAATTGATGAATATGTAATTCAGCTTTTGTATGGTATCAGTTATTATCAAAATACTATCTATTTTGCCATAAAATCTACAGATTGTTGCGGCACGCGTGACTCAAGCCGCTGCACAACAATAACTTGGATTCTTTATTAAATCGGTCGTTCTAAACCCCCCAAAAACGTATCTAGATCGACCACACACGCACTAGATATATTATTAGATAACAAATCTTTATTTCTATCATAGGTTTTAAAAACTATATTAAAATTTTGAAGTACATTTTGAGTTATTTTGTTTGTGTTGACGAGTCTGTAGGATCCAGTGCTAGCGAACATTCATAGTCAGGTGTTCCTGGGGCAGCCTACAGGACATTTGTCAATTGACGACAAATTGACCACATCTACCTCCCTCAGTTTCAATAATCGATAATTACAAAAGGAAAACAATGACACTAGACTCCACTATTGCGTAATAATATATAATTATATCACAGGTTTATAAAAAAACACTCAAACTTTGATCTTCATATTTCATTTTTCATCATCAATGCATCAAGGGCACGAGTAAACGCTCAATCTGGGCGTCTAGTTTAAGTACATATGTCGTACGAAAGACATTTCAGATAAAATTTCACCACAGCAAAACTTATCACAAAAAGTTTTGACATTTTCAAGGGTATGTGTCGTGTCATTTCATACTTTTCAAATGAAAGCAACCCCAACTACAAACTACAAACCACAAACTAGTTTCGAACGAAAATCACACTATAGTGAGAAATTGATTTTATTTCGTTGATATAAGGCGGTTAAGGAGAATCAAGCGTCTTTTACTGATACTATGTCAGTTGCTAAGCACTCGTTACTGAGCAATAGCATTTGATCACGTACAGCGTTAACTTTGCGTTGGTTATAATAGGAATTAATTAGTTCCAAATATATTTATAAAATATAGAACAAATTTCATTAGAAAAAAAAGGACAGGAAAAGAAACCGTTTATGTCAGGTGAGTTTGCATGAAATAATTAATTAAAATTGCGATTAATTGCCCGAGCTTAAACCAGTCAGTTTGGCAACAGGCAAGTTAGCTGTTAGCAATTGTTTAGCTTTTTTGCCAACAATTAGAGGCGATTTTTCCTGTTCAAAAGCAATGGGTGAAATGATTTATCGATTTTTCGTGAAATAGATCAAGTTACGCTTGCCATCTGAATAAGACGTGGATATTGTGTGTTGGTGATTTTTGTTTGCTTTTTCTGTTTAAGTAGAGATTAATACATGGGCGCACGAAGATCTACGAAATATATCTTCGAGAGCTGTTCAACTTGATATCTCACGAATGAGTGCAACGAAATCACTATAAAACACTGCATGTTTTATAATGATTGGTTTTGATTACCGGTCTTGATTTTCTTTGATTTTCACGATCTAAACTAGTTTCGAGGACTATTTTGTATGTATTTTGTTTGGTAGAGTATCGTTCGACCGTCGTTTGCTCGTTGTTCGCGATTCGTATTCCCTAACCAAAATAAGCCCCTCTGGATCCACGGTAGCTCTTAATTGATATAATGCTAGCTACGGTTTTCGGTTTTGCTATTTCTTGAAAAAATAGGGTAGAATTGGGCAATTTTCAATCAGTATCGGTTTTGCGGTTTTCACTTCCCCCAAATGCTCACCCCCTCAGTTGTGTTCTATATTAGTAAAATGTATTTCGTGGATGCACTTCTTGTACTCAATCCACTAGCAAGGTTGTTTACACATGTTAAGCCATAGTTTTGTAAAATTATTATTCTGCAGCCCTCGAATTTTTTCTTAGTTTGTTTGGAGTTTTTCTATTAGTCTCAGTGCCTGGTTGTTTTTGTTTTGCTTGTATTATTGTATTATTGTTGATGTTTTTAATTCCGTAAGTGTATATTTTAGCGCCTGGCGTTGATTAAAAACTGTGCAATGTAACGACATTCAACGCTCTCGGCATATTTCTGTATAACAAGTTAACATTATGCAAATTGATAGCTGATATTGTAAAACATGTACATAATCACTTATCCCACATCATATAAAATACAGCCAATCAAAAACAATGAAATTCGAAATGCAATACTGTAAGAAATGCATACTATGTCAAACAATTGAAACACCTACAAATTCCACGGGCCGTATAGTCAAATTCCAAAGAATGTATCAAACGCTAACGAGGCTGGGGTTTTCGACTGTGAAAGGATAAATTGCCTACTTTTTAAAAATTAAAATTTGTAACAACGCGTACGTGCAATATAAAGCAGCTAAAAAAGGCACTAAACGATCGAAAATATTATTTTTGCTCGAATAGGTTTGATCAAGAATCAAGCCAAGCAAAAAGTAACATAATGGCTGAGGATGGACAGAGAACGAGTGTAGTAATATGCAAAGTTATGTCAATGTTCTTTATAGGGACATACCTATTAAGGCAAATCTTTGCAGCCGTGTACTTCAAGCAAATTGGTCTCTCCTCGACGCATGCAGGGATTGTCCAAGGTGCCTCACCACTTTCTAACGCAATTGGTGGAATTATATTTGGGTACATTGCTGATGTACGTGATGTACGAAAAGAAGTCTTCATATTGTCGTATTTATCATATGCTGTAACACCCTTTCTGATAACTCTGCCAAATCCTGCCAACCACTGTCCTAATCAACCATCAACGAACAACACAAGCTCAAATAACCAAAGTATCTCAGGACATTTCGATCCGCATTTCACAACTGACAATAATAATGAACTTCAGAACTTTAGTCTTGCTTCTGCGATTGGCTTTGCTGGTCTAAAACAGCCCACAATTAAACCAACGAGTACGGTTTATTTTCTTAAACGAACAGTTGTACCGACACCTAACCGACAACAGAAAAATGAACCCACTTCTGGAAGACGATTCAGTAACGTTTCTAAAAACAATACAAAGAACGACAGATTAGAGCTTCAAAACACAAACGACGAGGAAAGACTTTTTATCACAGTGCTTGTCATTACAATAATTGGAGACTTTCTTGCCGGCGCGTCGATAAATCTTATGGATGCAGTAATTGTGGCCGCTGTCGATGACAAGAAACAGTATGGAAGAATTCGTCTTTGGGGCAACATTGGTCAAGCTGTGACCATCCCTTTGATTGCACTTATAACATACTTCAAGAAAGTTGAGATATGTGGTGCTTTTGTAAGCGATTTTAAATTTGCACTTTACTCATCGTCGTTAATCTCGAGCATTGGTTGGTTTTTCGCAATTTTCAAGGTCCATTTCCCATCTTGGAAAAACGTTGAAAAGAACAAAGATGACAAGGCGAAAGGAACTCTGAAAGAACTCATCACTCCTTTAGAAACTTGGAGTCTTCTCGTCAATGCCTTCTTTTATGGAGCTTTTCAAGGCGCGATCACAACCTTCTTATTTTGGACAATGGTCGACTTGAACCCATCCCAAGCAAATTTGTCTATTGCCGCTGCCAACTTTGCCAGAAATGGAGCAGCTCTTGTAATTTATCTCTTTGCCCCAAAACTGCTCCATGCAGTTGGATACAGAAACATATTGAGTATTTCGTATTTAATATTTGGAGCTGCGTTCAGTGTAACTGCAGTCATGCGCTCAACATGGCTTAGTATTGCCGTGGAAATCTTAGCAGGCTCAGCGTTCGCACTGTCAGTGTCTGCTTGTGTATCGTATATTGGAGAAGTAGCCCATCCTTCGTTAGCCGTCACTGCACAAGGTGAGTATAATAATGAATTAAGATTCAAATATTTAAACATCTATTACTAATAGACTAAATCGGCTAACGCGTTGCTATGTATGTTCCCACCCATTTCAAAACAAACTTTTTGGAATAAGATTCTCTGTCTTGAGTACATCGATGTCACATGGAAATATTTTGGAACAAAAGTTTTTATTACCAGATGTTATGAATTGGGTGGAAAATTACATAGCAACGCGTTAGCCGATTAGGTATATGAGCACTAAAACGATTTTAGAATTTGGCCAACTTATTGGAGAACTGTCTAATTTGGTCAGTTGATTGATTGATTGATGAAACGTTACGAAATGGCTGTAAGGGGCGCGATCTTTCGTATATTTGACTGATTTTCTGTGGCGCGACTATTCACTTTTTTACCATTGTGATATAACACATTTAGCTTACTTTCAAAGGAATGAAATAATTGGAAGTTTACTAAGGTGAGAGCCACCTGAAAATTATCAGGAATGGTAATGGTGTCACCATGTCCAATAAAGTTGTTATTATTGTTACTAAAAAAATGGAATCCCAGAAATCACAACTTTAGCTAGGTCAGTTAATCACGAAACGTTGGGTATGTTTGAATTGGTAATGTACTATTCTGATGTTTTTATATTGTGCGTAATTCTTTATAGGTCTTCTTCATTTCATGTATACTGGAATAGGAAGTGCGGCTGGACCAGCCCTGGCTGGTGTAATCATGGATTACACAGGACAAACCATCACTTTTCTCACCTATGTTGGAATGACCATCCTTGCTATGATATTTTCAATTACTGTACAATGGATCCTAAAAATACGTCAAAGTGATTACCAAGAGATATCTACGGATGGGGTAGAACAAGATCAAACTTCTAATGGCTTAGACCAGAGTTGCATTGCCGATGATGAAAAGAAAATGATACATGAAGCAAAATAAAGCGTTTAGTCTAAGCAAAGATTAGGTCTCCATATATCACTTCAGTGGTCATGTATTGTGGTCCGGTCATCATCACCATACACCCTTCCCATAGTTCAGGAAGCCATTCGTTTTTTCTACAGTGAGCACTGAGCCAGGAATATCTTCGCATGTTTGCTCAAGAAAAAAAAATAAAACAGTCGTTATGTTAAAGACTGAATTAAAGTTGTCAAATTACCTTAATCATATGTACAGCTAGCTCCCGCTACAAATTCTTGTTCTGTGCGGCCGATTCATGGTGTTATAAAAATACGTATTAGAATTTGGAACTTCAAAAATGTAAAGATAAAGGTCTAATCTAAAGAATTTCTTCAAAATCTTCTTTAAATATCGTATATATGCACCTGCAGAACCTGGAGCGCTGAGTGTAAGTACAGAGAAATACACATGACTTGGACAGACCTATCCAGCTTTGACGTCACAAATCATTAATTCAAAATGGCGTCTCGAATTATGGGAAGGGCCGGTGTATGGTGATGATGACCAGACAACAATGCATGACCAAGTGATATATGAACAGTTCGGTTACTTGCCAGATTTGGCAATATTTTGGACATTGCTTTTGTCCAATCACTTTCGAGATTTCACCGGAACAGTATCAAATAGCATAACAACCAAAAGATGTTGAAATGTGTGAGCGATCAATAATAAGAACCTAAATTAAACGACTTACAAAGAATAGCCACAAACGCTTTTAAAAAATATATATTTATTTCTATGAATATTAGATACTTAGTACTCATACAAATCTGTAAAAGTTTATGGATTTATTACCCTTTATCATTCAAATGATCAAGTGATTAATAACGCTAACAAACTCAATGTTGGCGAGTGGTATCTTCTATTTTATTGATCGCAATAGAAGCCACATACACTTATTACAAAGGAATAACCCTTTCAAATGGGATGATAGCCCCTACCTCCCGGGGGGTGTACTCCCTTTATCCAAGTGGTAGGGGTGATCGGCGGAGGTTTTGGAAACGACCCCTTAAAGGTACGCACAGACAAAAATAACTGTTAAAGCCTTGTTGATTTCAACCCCTAAAAAGTACGGCTGTGCGACGTTCTTGCCAGCCAGGCTTACTTTTAGCAACAAAGCAGAGTAAAAATGACCCTTACAGGTACGGAATCATGTTATGTAAGTGATTTTTGAGTCAGGACCCTAAAAGGTATGAACAGGAAATATTTTTAACCCTAAATGGTACGCCGATCACCCCTACCACTTGGACAAAGGGAGTACACCCCCCGGGCCCTACCTACTTCTTGGCTGTAGTTCCATTGCTGGTTTACTGGGTACGCGTGGTGACCTTGTCGTGGTAGGGGGCATAACATCCGAAATAATATGCTATTAAATAAGCAACGAATCACTTTTACAATGTTTATGATAACCAAATACACATTTAAGATACAAAATCAAAGGCTTTGTCTCTACTTAACTCTTGAATGTTGCGTCAAATTGATGCGAGGTCGGATCTTTGTCAACGCGCGCGATCAGATATACCTCCGGCCGGCACGGGTTCGCGTGAACACATCTTCTCGTTCGATACTGAAACATTCCTTCCAAAGCTGTAACGCCTTCCTATTTGAATGATAATTTCGAAATGTTTTTTATGCTTTTGACCCTTCGCCCAAAGTAGTTACAACAAACCCTACGATCGTTGTCCAGATACTTCTTCGTACGAGCCTCCACTGCTGAGATGTAAAAATATGGCGCCCACTGCAGTGTGCCGTTTCATTGTAAATGCGCCATCACTTTTTCTCTGTGCGCCAACACAAAAATTATACTGTTAAAAAGGAAAACTCAAATACTTTTGATCTAGTCGAGCCGATTTCTTTCAACCACGGGCAAATTTTGCTAAAAACGTCAAAATGATACTCGTAACTAGCTCTGTAAACACCAACGATCATCAAAAATTCAACAATAACTTATCATAAAAGGTCATAAAAGGTCGTGTAGTATCCAAATATGGGCATCTACTGCTACTTAAATGTCAATAGATTGCTCCTATTACAGTGATTTGTTGGATTGATTTGATTTTACTACAAAAAAATGCATGACAACAAGAAACCCTGATGATTATTTGAGGACGCCATTTTGTCACGTGACACATATTGCCAAATCTGGCAAGTAACCGAGCTGATGAAGACCCAATCTTTGCCGGGTTAGCACGTTAACATGAGCATGACCACAAGCACATGCGCAATAATAAAGAGAAACAGCAAAAATTAACAGGGAGGAGGGAGAAAAAGAGGTAAAGGGAGGTGGGAGAAGGTCGATTTTACCTAATTAATTGGCCCTTTGCAGGACTTGGTCACGTGCCTAGATACCGCATAGCAACAGATGTTTTGAGGGCAAAGATGCCTTGGGGGTAAAAACAGTTATAAAACAAAAAACAAAACACTTCATCTTTGGAGATAGTTTATTCTTTAGTTTGACGTTTCCAATTCAATCCAATACTTAAAATTCTTCCTCTAAAAACCTGTCTTACCTCCTTGAAATGACTCTGTTTTGACATGAAAAGTTAGCGGTTTTTTTCCTTTTGTGAAGATCGCGACTTTTTAAGGTTAATTATAATCGGGGTAACTTTTAGCTTTTCCTCTTTCAAGACTTCTTGGTACTTAAAATTTCATGAGGTAGTATATTTTTCGATGTTTTTCTGGGACATAAAAGAGATTGTAGGAATGACTGAACTTTCAATGAATTTTAACGACTACAAACAAACGAAAATCATAGCTTATCTGTACCAGCTTACCGTCTTTCAAAATATTTGCGAAGTTTCATCGCGAAACAAGTGAATGAACTTTTTGAGCCAGTTTCCAGCCTTCCAGTTGCTTTAAATTGCGCGTTTTTCACTTTTCTTTGTTTTATCGAGTTAAAAAAGGTCACACCCAGTTCAAGACCAAGTTAAGTCTGGAAACCATCACTTTTCCTATAGGACGCCAAAAACTAACACTTATCCTGCACTAATCAACAAAAAATTACTACCACTGCACTCAGGGAGAACCACTCTACAAATTACTACAAATAGCCCCCAAAAACATCGAAAAGTCCACTACCTCATGAAATTGGAATCGAATTGGAAACGTCAAACTTAAGAATGAACTATCTCCAAAGATGTTTTGTTTTTCGTTTTGTAATTTTTATTTACCCCGCGAGGCAGCTTTGCTCTTCAAAATCCCATTGCTATGCGATATCCAGGCACGTGACCATGTCCTGCAAACGGCCTATAACTGAACTATAAGGTCTTATTGGCCTGATTGTAATATTACTTGGGCCAATTATATCAGTAATTTTATGTGAACAGCTTTTCTCTGTAATACAAACTATTAAGTGATTGGATAAGCTAGTTGTCGAAAAAATTAGGGAGGAGGGAGAAAAATGGTATAAAATTTGTGAGGAAGGATATTTTAATCCCTGTTCCTTTCCCCTCATAAAAGAACAATTCTCAAGGGAATGACACGTGGTCTGAAATGGGCAATTTACATTAGAATATATACATTTTATTTTAATTTTAATTATTTTATCCTAGATCTGTATGCCAAGAGATGATTTGATGAGAAAAAAGTATGAGAACATCGTCTTCGATTACAGAAGACAGCACTAAGCTATCAGGATAATTGACTTTTTATATAATAGGTAATATAATGAAATTTGTAACACCGTAAAAAATGTTGACTTAATTACTTTACTGACGTTTCGAGCTTTAGCCCTTCGTCGGAGTAAATTAATTAAAAGTGTTACACTTTTTAGATATACGAAGTTGGATCAGTGTCGTTTGGCTCAATAAGTTCAGCCAATGAGCTCCGACATTTAAACTGATTGGCTATCTCGTTTTTCATCAACATATGCTATATTATTTCTAGTTATTGCAGGAGGAGATGTTTGGCCTTTTGATTTTCTTTTGATAAGACTGTACTACCAACACGTTTCCATGTTTGTTTTAAATTCAAAATATTTAAGATAATAGTTATTTTTCGTTTTTATTGTTAGAACGTTCTAGTATAGTTCAGTTTTATATTTGTGTACACGATGAGGTAATTTAGATAAATAGTGGGAGCGGTACATTTTTTATTTGTTTTAATGGCTTTAGAACTAGCCAGGGCTAAGAGAGTTGTTTAGTTTTTGATTTGGAAGCAAGTCTCAAAGGGGTATGTTTATCTATTATATCCTGTAGACTAGAGTACAAACATTAAAAGCGTGAAACATAAATAGTACTAAATAGTGATATTTTATGCTAATTGTACTGTTTTCGATTGTTTAATTAGCACTATTAAGTACTAATTAGTACTACTTGTTTCACGGGTATATTATTTGTACTCTATCTATTGTTTTCGTTATTTTCGTGTTTAAAGTGAGCTCCGTCGAGGTGATAATTGTAATCCCAGTTAATGGTACTATTGATTTCATTCAAATATTCGTGTTGATTGAACTTTTTGTAGTCTCGATAATACGTTCAATTTTTTGGTTTTATATATTTGCCAAGCAGGACACAGGCAAGAGATCAGAAACTACGACAGTTACTATTTTACTTATTAAATTTGTAGATGAAGAGTTTGTATCGTAATATGATCGATTAATGTTGCGGTGTGGTCTTAAGCGTTGCTAAGCAACACATACTGTTCTGTTGCATTTGGTCTGCTTCCATGCACTTCGTCAGGATTGGTTAGTTGCCTCCTTAGACGGTCTATAATTGGAATACTTTAACGCACTTGTTAAAGGTGAAACGGTTCAGTTTTCTGTGATACATTCTACGAGAAATAAACCTTCCAATTCAGGTGAGTTTGACATGAAATAACTATATTAACCAGGATATAATCAAATTAACAATGATTAGTAGGGCGAGTTGGCCTAGTTTCATTAGGATTCCCTTAAATGCTATATCAAAAAATCAACAATCATTATTGTAAAATACACACGAGACATCACAAGCTAGTTGTTTGGGAGAGTGGAGATTTTCTTGAAAATTAGACAAGCTGAGATAGGAAACAAAACTGTAAACACATTTCACGTTAAGTGAGACCAAATGCAAAAAACAAAATCCATTTTTCTGACATTTTTTGATTGTTTTAATGCTACATTTTATTTTAAAAAGGATTTGTAACAAAAGAACGCCCTCAAAGGTACGTGTACCCTGCGAGCAGAGATTTCTTTCTGGAACGACGAGGACCTCTTTCCTCGTCGTTCCAGGTAAGAGAGAAAGAATTCTCTGCTCACAGGGTGCAAAATATTGTGATGTCCCAATCCAATATAGGACTATAAAACATTGTATTTAAAGTTGTTAGTCTTAAGACATTCAAGAAAAACATGTTTTGGAAGGAAGACTACTCGGATGGCATTATGTTTTCCTCTATAAATCTGGTTTATGTTGCAGTGATGTTTCAAAATCAAGCATAACCTCCGTCATCTAACTTTATTGCTATCCAAAAATATTCAAACCGAAGTCTTTCTTGCATGATTTCTGGTGCTTTTTACTCGGGGAAGGTACGTTTTTTATCGGGGGGAGGGGGGGAGATGAGACAAAGACATACGTACAATATTCTAAAAAATAAAAAGGTCATATTAGCTGATTATTTACAGCTATTTAAATAACCTTATGAGTAACGATTTTGAAACACATAAAGTAGTATAAAAGAGACTGAATAAGGATATAAGATTCTTGTTCTGACATTTCGGAGCCATTACGCTCCATTATCAAAGAATAATAACATTCATGTAAGGAGTTCGTTTACAAAGAACACAGATGTATTTAAATAACAGTAGAAAAATAGTTCATTGAATTATGTTTCAGCCGTTTTAAAAGGCCTCTACAAACAAGTGTTTTGCTTCCAGAGCAGGCTTCGGGACCATTTTGCTCCTGTGTACCAACGACAGCATTTGTTTCCTGAAATCGTTGGTAGACACGAACTGATTCCACTCGAAGCATAATCCGACCGATTAGCTCAGTGGCGGATATTACTTCGGATTACTGTGCGGAAGATCTGGGTTCAAACCCCGGCCGGACCATTACTCAGGGTCTTTTAATAATTGAGAATAAGTTGCTGCCTTTGTTTCTTAAAAATCTACAAATAGTTAGAACTTCACGTCCTCTGGGATAACGACGTAAAATGGAGGTCCCGTCTCTCTCTTTCTCTCTCTCTCTCTCTCTCTCTCTGTCTCTCTCTCTCTCTAAAGAACTCCGTGTTTAGGCATGGGTTGTATGGTGGCAGCTTAATGCGCCTTGATATACCTTCAACTCGAACACGTTGAGTAAGCCCATTGAGCAGTTCTGGAAATGCGCAATATACGAACTAGCAATTTTAAAAACATTCCGCGTGTGTAAAGCCTTGAGGCTGAATTGAATGGCGCAATTTGTAGCCACGTGACTTGCAAGCATGAAAAAGTCCACTGATTTATCAAAAACATTTTATTTTTCCTCCCCAGCTTTGATCGAAAATCAAGCCAACCAAAAGCGTTTCAAAATGGCAGAGGACGGTAAGAGAACGAGTATTTTCATATGCAAAGCTATGGCATTTTTCATTGTTGGAACATACACATTAAGAAGCATTTTCGCTGCTGTGTACTTCAAGCAAATTGGTCTCTCCTCGACGCATGCAGGGATTGTCCAAGGTGCCTCGCCACTTTCTAACGCAATTGGTGGAATTATATTTGGGTACATTGCTGATAGGCGTGATGCACGAAAAGAAATCTTCATATTAGCATATTTATCATATGCTGTAACACCCTTTCTGATAACACTGCCACATGCTTCAAACCATTGCCCTATAGCTACTGCGCTATCAAAAAATAACTCAAGCTCAAAGCCAGACCAAAGCATCTCAGGACATTCCGATCCCCATTTCACAAACGATAATAATGAGCTTTTGAACTTCAGTCTTAATTACGCCGCCGACGATTTTTCTGGACAAAAACAGCATACCATGAAACAAACGCTTACCGAATATCTATTACAACGAAAAGTGGAACGAAATCCTAGCCGACAACTGAAAAATGAACTCACACATCGATTAAATCAAGGCAATCCAATAATTCAATCCAATAATTTGGCTTTACCAAACAAATTCGCTGACACCCAATACAAACTCTCTTTGTTGGATTCAAATAGTAATGTATCGAAATGGTCTAAAAACAATACAAAGAAAGACATATTGGAAAATCAACGCACAAACGATAGCGATGTGCAACGGCTTTTTATTATTGTGCTTGTCGTTACAATCATTGGTGACTTTCTGGGAGGCGCTGCAATAAATCTTATGGATGCAGTTTGTGTGGCAGCTGTCGAAGACAAGAAACAATATGGACGACTTCGCGTATGGGGCAACATTGGTCAGGCTGTGACCATCCCTTTGATTGCGCTTATAACATACTTCAAGAAAGTTGGGATATGTGGTGTTTTTGTCGGCGATTATAAATTTGCACTTTACTCATCGTCGTTAATCTCGAGCATTGGTTGGTTTATCGCAATTTTCAAGGTTCATTTCCCATCTTCAAAAATCGTTGAAAAGGACAAAGATGACAAGGCGAAAGGAACTCTGAAAGAACTCATCACTCCTTTAGAAACTTGGAGTCTTCTCGTCAATGCCTTTTTTGATGGAGCTTTCCATGGAGTGCTAGCAACCTTTTTATTCTGGACAATGGTCGTAATAGAACCCTCCAACGCAAATGTGTCCATTGCCGTTGCCAACTTTGCCAGAAATGGAGCAGCTCTTTTTGCTTATTTCCTTGTCCCAAAGATGCTCCATGCGGTTGGATACAGAAACATATTGACCATTTCGTTTTTGGTATTGGGAGCTGCCTTCAGTCTAACTGCTTTCATGCGCTCAACATGGCTTAGTATTGCCGTGGAAATCTTATCAGGCTCAGCGTACGCACTGTCAATGTCTGCTTGTATATCGTATATTGGAGAAGTGGCCCATCCTTCGTTAGCCGTCACTGCACAAGGTAAGTATAATATTGAAATTAAGATTCAAATATGTAAACTTCCTATTATTAATAGACCAAATCGGTTATTAATGACTGAGCCTCTCCCGGTTAAGGGGGGGGGGGGGGGGAGAGACGTGGGAGGGACGTGCATTTGTATTTTCTCCCTTGTCCCCCAATAAGTAAAGTAAATGTTTTCCTAAAATGTTTTACCTTATGTTTCCATGAGTCAAAAAAGCTATTGTTTTATCACATTTTGATCCCTTGTTCCCTTAAAACTGAATGCGCTTGTTCCTTTGTTTCCTAAAACCGCTACCTGGGAGTGTCTTATGACTGTGTACAATTAGCACTAAAACGTTTTCTAATTAGAGATATTGAAGAACTGTTTCAGTTTTGTTCAGTTGATTAACTGATTGATCGATTGTTTCATAATTAAAGTGGCTGTTTAAGGCTGCAATGTTTTCAAATAGAGTGATTACACCGGCTATGTCCATGAAATAAAACCTAAATAGTTACTAACTAATAGTGTTTATTTAGTGACTATCAGTCACTATCACTCAACTGGAATAGCTTTAGTAACAATACACAAGGAAAACCAAATACTCAAGACCATAGAAAGTTAATTCTTTACTGAATCAATAGAGACAAACTTTATTGTTTCGTACTACCCAGTTTCAAACATTTAAAAACCACACATTTAATTTCGTGATATATCAATGACCTCGTTAAATTAAATTTGTGAATGCTTGGACAGCATTTTGTTTAGTAAATTTCCAATTATTTCAACCCTTTTAAAGTGAGCTAAATATATTTTAGGTAAAATGGTAAAACTGATGTGTATACTTGTATTCTGACATTTTTATATCGCAATTGTTTCCATGGCCAGGTCTTCTTCATTTCATGTATACTGGAGTAGGAAATGCTGCTGGACCAGCCCTAGCTGGTGTAATCATGGATTACACAGGACAAACCATCACTTTTCTCACCTTTGCTGGAATGACCATCCTTGCTATGATATATTCAATTACTGTACAATGGATCCTAAAAATACGTCAAAGTGATTACCAAGAGATATCTAAGGATGAAGAAAAAGAAGTGAAAACCTCTCAAGACCAGAGTTGTATTGATGATGAAGGGAGAGTGATAAACGAAGCAAAATAAAGCGTACAGCATAAACCCAAAGATACAGTGATGATGACCAGACAACAATGCATCGGATACAATTGAAAGATAGACCTTTACTCTATAGACAGTAAGAGCTATTTTAAATAGCTGATCAAGTTGTAAATTTAAATTTAACATGATTATGACTTGAAATAAAAGTCAAAATATTGTTGAAAAATTATCGCTTTTTCATCCAAAACTTGGATCTAAACGATGTTTTCCTTCCTCGGACTCATCTTTCTTATGATGAACTTAAACTGTCGGATCAACATGGCTTCTATGGACTGGTTCACACAGATCTGATAACCGGGTCGAATCTAGGGCGGTGTCCCTAGTGGCACCGGACACCCCCCCCCCCCCCCCTAGCGCTGCAATTGCCCCTATTGTATTTATAACATTTAGGGACCGGACACCCCCTTAACACCACAAGAGCCATTTGCAATTGGAACGCCCCCGCTCTGACAATTTCCCCCAGAGAATGTTTTTCCCAATATAGGAAGTCCGATAAGTAGATCTTCTTTTACTGTGCTTTATAAAACACAGTTTTTTTCAAAAAATATATAACTTCGGAATTTACAATGTCATTTAATTATAGTTATATTATATTCAATTTATAGATAACAATGACATCAACAAAGGTTAAAAGTTTGAGACAAAAATACTTAATTTTTGAGAAGTAGTGAGAATAGCAGATATCGAAGTTGAGCCCGCTCCTCAGCGGTCTCTTAGTGAAAGTACATGAAAACGAGGCACTTGGGCCAGATATTCCAAGATGGCCGCTTAATTTCGCTGGAAATCTGTTGTTTGAAGCTGTATTTTCTATATTTATTCTTAAATTATTAGTTCAGGGAACTTGAAACTCGTCAAAAACGATGGTTAGACATTGTATAGCGTTCGGATGTACCAATCGAAGCAACAAAGTAACATGTAAACATCTATCGTGGCATTCATTGCCACTGAACAACAAAGAAGTGTGAGAAACACCATAACGAGGCTACCAAGGAAACAGTTCACTGAACACATGCATACAAATTTCTGTAATTTTGATTCCAAATAGCTTCACTTGAATTACGTTTATAGCAATAAAACTTTCCAAAAAAAACAATTTTTGCTTGCTCTTTATAATTATTATTGTGGTGCTTATTTTTTAATATCAGGTTTTTATCAGTTTGAAAGTCAATTGGCATTGGGTCAATAAACCAGCCATGATTATTAATTGGAAGAACACACACAAATTTCACCACAAACTTTCAAATGTTTACAAGTGTTCACAGAACTTCAGTAAAAGTCAAATTTGCAGTTGCTACTTCTTTTTGGCTTACTGATCTACTGGAGGGAGTGCAACCAACTTATAAAGTTGCTGCGAGGAATTGAAGACTAAGGGTAGAGCGCAAACACTTTATCCATGAAATAGAATTGCTTATTTAGTGACTATTAGTCACTATCAAAGACAAGTAAAGTTGTGATGAGGTATTATTTGCTTTTGTATTTGATGTTTCTGGTTGAGGGATAGTGACTAAATAGTCACTAAATTGAAACTATTAGTTAGTATTTATTTTGTTTCTATTTCATGGTTTTAGTGCTTTTCACTCTTAATGAAAATTGTTGGAGTTTGTGGCTTCTGATAAGATATTCAAATGCATAAATTTAATGACTACTTAAAAAATAGAGGCAAAACATCATACTGCAAGATTTTACACCAGGGGGAACTCCAATCACTAGACATTAGATGGATTATAGTTAAGTGAGGTGATAGGTGTTCTACTAAACAATCACACAAAAAACTAAAGCATTAACTTGCTTGACCATGTACTTTGTTGGAATTATGTTAACCAGTACAGCAAATGCTGGCGAGGTTTAACAAGGTTAAAACAATAAAGTGGATGGTTTGTGTCCTGGTGATGTTAGTGAGTTGTGGTATCTGGGTGTGTGTTGGTATGTTGGTATGTTTAGCTCACAAAACATGTACAGCTATTTCAAAAAAACCTAGAAATACTGAATAGTGCATTGCATGCAGGGCCAAAATTCAATTTGGGTCAGGTACAAAATGTAATATAGTTTAAAGTAAAACAAATAATAATTAGTTATTTTATTCTTAGTGCATTAATTCCATTCAAAACAATATACAAGCTGGTTATGGGGTGTAAATATCGCTGTATATGTATTATTTACTATGAATCAATGAGACCCAAAATGCTCTTTGGTCTTGGAATACACTATTCAGTATTCAACATTTTTTTAAATAGCTGTATATATTTGTATAGGAAATCGTACGATCTTGAGTACAATTCATAATTAATAGGTATGAGTGATGTTTTGAAAGTTTCCAATTTGATAACTTTCAAAACCATTATGAGTATCTATTAATTACAAATTGTATGGAAAGATTGTGCGATTTTATATTTATAATATACTGAAAAAACAATTGGTACTCTGCATAGTACAATTTGGGATTTAATTGTGTTCCTCTCGTCCAATCAGAATCAAGTAATTTTGTATTGTGTATTATAAGTGATTAAACATATGAAAAGAAGGGAGGAAAGAGTGCAGTCTGCAGGTTTCTTGGTGACCATCTTAGTTCTAGCTCAACAATGTACCAAATGCAAATACCAGGCGTTTATTTGGCTTTTTGGATAATTTAGGATCTTGGGCTTCCTGTGTTAATTTTATGACAGCTCAAAATATGAAGCTTAGCCAAAAATGGAGTGTTTTTGCTCGCCCGTTCAACACAGGAAGACCAAAACCCGATTTTCCCCAAAAACCCAAAAGAATGCCTGTTTTGCAGGCTAACCAAATGCTAAACATTACTGCTTTTTCTTCTTTTAAAGAGAAATGAGTAAAGCTGTCTACTCTATTACAGTCAGGATACTCGAACCGTGAACACTTGACTTTTTCCATGTTATTATATTCTGAACCTTCTACTGCTTCAAAACCTCTAAAAATGAAGCAGTGAGTTCAAATAAACTGAATGTTTGAAAGAAATCTTATTTCTAATCTTTTTTTAATAATAATTAACACATATACATTCAAAATTGACAATTAAAGAATGTGACAATAAATGTGACACAATATTGATAACTATTATTTCTAATCTATTTGCTCAAGGGCCGATGTAGGTTAAAAATGTAAAACAAAAAAACTTGAGGTGTTCACGGTTCGAGTATCCTCACTGTAAATGTGTACTACACACATTGTTAATATATAAATTCACTACATACTATTAGATATTCATTCAAGAATCCTTGTTCACAGTTTCAATGTCTTTTGGGGGGACTGGGTTCAAGTAGTTATACATAAGCGCTGCTGATGAAATCATTCCCATTAATCCAACAAGACTTCTATTAAACTTCCCGCTCCAGAGAAAACCCTTTGGCAGCCAGTTAACTGCATTGCAGGCATCGGCTAGACTTCCAATTGCAGTAACAATAAGTTGCTTCTGTTTTACATGGTACCACTGTGTCTGATAATGCACTGCTTTATCTTCTAAATCATCACAAGAGCCATTCATCTCCTTCTGCAGCTTTTTCAAAAGCCACAGGCTTTTGATAATAGACATACACAGGGATCCCAACCACAAGAGAATGCCAAGAGTCCACAACTTTCCTGAGTTGCCTGTGAGGATTGCCTTGTCTCTAGCCCAGGCAATGTGCTCTATTGGATAATATGCTTGCATAAAGAAGTTGTTTATTAGTGTTGTCAGCTGAATGAGTCCATCATTTTCCTGTTAAAAGAAAAAATAAATAAACGATGAATGAATGAATAAAGAAATAAATAGAAAATATGATATGATATGATATGATATGGTAGCTAGTCACCTTTCCTTGCAGCACTATAGAATAGAATAGAATAGAATAGAATAGAATAGAATAGAATAGAATAGAATAGAATAGAATAGAATAGAATAGAATAGAATAGAATAGAATAGAATAGAATAGAATAGAATAGAATAGAATAGAATAGAATAGAATAGAATAAAATCTTGATGTTGTTCTTTGTATAGAATAATTACATTATACATTTTACATTTCATAGTGCTGAATTACGAGAGGTGTATCTCAAGTGGTGAAGTTGGAGGTGCTTACAGAAGGAGGAAAATTACACATTTGACATACACCAACACATAGCAGCCTCAATGCGCTTTCAGTACAAACACTTAGACTTAGCAGCCACCTTCCAACTCAATTAAAACTCAACTCAAATAAAATTGTTATTACTAAATGATTATGGCAAACGTTTTTGCTCATAAAAATATTTAGTAAATACTTATTTTAAAAACACTAAGGATTATCATGTTATTGCAAAATTTGAGTGTTCAGGTGTATTTGTTACAATTTATTGTATAATCAGGTAGCATTTTATTGTGCAACAGGTTTCATTTAATTAACAATTATTTGCAAAACATGTGGTGAATATCATAGAATACTAATTGATACAAAATGAAGGTTATTATTCACTGATTCGCGATCCTGAGGAGAATAATAGTTGATAATGATTAAAACTAAAAGTTGTAGTATAAGCCCGAGTATAAGACTAGTATTTGAGATACCTGGGTAAATATCTAAAATGTTTACATAAATAAAATATAGAAATAAAAATTATGCGACCTTTTTGGAAGAAAAAATATATTATTTCTAACGGCGTTAATTATTCCACTCTATAATAAGCGTACATATTGTTTAGATCAAATGTCACTTTTATTTGTCGTTCATGCACATAAATTCAAGACCAAAACAACTTACACAATAGTACTGCTTATTCACTATAAATGATAAATATTCAGCTAGTGGACACTTATTAACACTCATTTATTGCTAAACACGTACCTTCAAGCCAAGACCATATCGCTTACAGTGTAGAAACATCGAAAGGTCATCGAACAATCTCAGCATTGTACGGCATTCGCTGAGCTTACTGAACAATATAACAAGGCTCTCGCTTAGTGCCTTGAACTTGGAATTGCTCAGTGATCCACCTACAAAAAGCGAGGAGTAGGACAGTAATCGTATTATTTTATCCCGACCTCTGTAGCTTTCCAAAATCTCAGCAACTTTTGAAATGGTCGCCATCTTGGACATCGACGTGTTTACAATCGGATTGCGTGCCAGGCAGCCCAAATTTTATACAACACAGGGAGCCCAGAGCTTGCTTTAATTTTTTTTTAAATACATAGGAAGCCCAAAGCTTGCTTGTGATTTCATACAGGCTACAGGAGTCCCAATTCAATACAAATTTCGCGACAGACCATTTTAATTTCACGAAGCAGGCTATCATATGCAAATGCCCTGCAAGCCTCACTCTGACCTAATTACACAAAAACATGATATAATGAAGGCACTGTCATGACTGTTTTCAATGATTCATAGGAGGTTAGCCGGTCATTTGTGTAAGACTAGCTTCTTCGTGAGGAAGGTAGAAATCGGGAAAATCGATGTAATTTATCTGTCAATGTATTCAAGCATTATATAGGTACTTTAGCTGAAAGACATAACAAGGAAACGCCGGAGAAGTAACCACGACAAAACCTCTGAAAATGGAGAATTAAGTTTAAATACACTGATCGTTTCATAATAAATCTTATTTCCAATCTATTTACTCAGGGGGTGGGGGTTAAAAAGTGACATTTTCTCGTTTACATATACTAGTATTAAAAACTACTTCAGTATGGGCCATTTGAAAACATATTAGTCAAATTTATACTTAAAGAAAATGATTTAATAGTTACTTTATAGTTAGTGTTGAGGTAGTTGTATAGATGTATTGTTTCCTTTGGTATTTTATATACACCTTTTTCAAAAATCGTTGTCGCAGCCGAAGCTACGGTCCACACTGAAGCTTGCAAAGGATGTCGGTTATATAAACATAATCAGTCTGATTTATTGCACGTTTTTTAAAAGAAAAAATTGTTTTATCATCTACCACTGTAACAACTTGGTTATCGTCATATAACACAAACACGTACAACCAAAATATGTTATGAATAAATCGATAACAAGACAAGAAAAACCGACATCCTTTGCATGCTTCACGGTGTGGACCGTAGACTGTTTTTGGCGAGAACACACTTCCTAGAAGCATTGAGTCCTGTCACGTGCAAGTATCACCACCCGCAATGCATTACTATGAACTTGTGAAAATTAATCTTCTCGTAGTTTCTGAGCCGTGTGAATGCCAAGGTCATTAGTTTGGTTAGAGGCAGTACTGCAATCATCAGGAGAAACTGTCTCTCTTGGATATCTACAGCCCTGAACTAGATTAGCCTGGGTTATTGTCGACGATGCCCTGTATTTTAAGCGAAGGTAAGGTCCATGTTATTTTTCGTGGAAATTTGCATATCGTGTCCATGTAAAGGTCACCGATGAGCCGGCCCGGTGTTTTGAAAACCATAACGACCCTGCTTTGAAATGGATCAAGTTTAATCGTGATAGATTTTGGTTTGAAATTAAAGGTGAATTCGCTTGAATGAAGTCGCCAAGAGAGACTTGAATTATTATAACCCCTTTCGCACTAAATATGTCGTCGGATGTACTTTAAATCATTAGCATTTTCAAGCGGTTTTTTATTCGAATAGTTATTGAAATATTAACTTTTTTTCACGGACAAGCGTTTTAACTTCAAGAAGTAATACGTTTAAGCACGACAGATGTATTTATTCTTGAAAATGAAAGCGATTTATTCATTTTTTTTTATATTCAATGCGGTAATATTTCAAACTCGAATGAATCTGAAAGTGCAAGATCACACTGCATCGTGAAAAGCTTATTTCCGCAAGAATACATTCTCAAAATATTTGGTTAATATAAACGACAAAAGTTACAAACCATCATTCTATTTAATTTAAAAATGAAGGCTTTTAATAATTCTTATTTCACAAATTGTCGACTAAAGTTGACTTAAAATCAAAGTGATATTTTGGGTTTATATGTTTTGAAATTTTCCCAAACTTATTTCAATTCCCCTGGGATTAATTTGAAAACATTTTCGCTTATAGATGACTAAGATATATCTGATAATTCTTACTCTAATTTCATCTTAATAGCTATTATTCTATTTTCTAAGATAATTCAAATGTTGAATAATTTTTCGCCATTCTTCCGTGTCACTTCCGCTAAAGCGATCCAAAATATCTAAAAAAAGATATATACAAAATAATAATACTGCTTTAATTTTATTTTGTAATTCGCGTAATGTGTATTGATAAGTAGAAATTTATCGGCATTTTTGTGTAATAATTTACGTTTGTAAAATTTGCAAATTGTGTTCGAAGTGCAAGAGCGTGTGTTATAGAGTGTAGTTCCGGTTTTCGAATCCATTTAAATTGAACATACCTGTCATTTTACTTCATCACCTGTTTGAAGAGTTCAATATAGTTTGCGCTCTTTGTTATTTTTGGCTCGGTTAGATCAGCGTTTTACCATGTTTTTTTTAGCCTATAATTGATAATAATATATGCACTAATTATTGTCGAATAGAAATTATTACATTTTTAAAAAAATTCGCGTTTGGAAAGTTTACAAAAAATTAAATAGTTTGATGTAGTATTAGTGTCAAGTCAACTATAAAAGTGACTAATTGTAATTTTTTTGTCTTGATCTTTGTTATTGAAGATAACCTGCCTTTTTTCAATCTTAACATGTGGTTTGAGATCGCTGAAACCGTTTGAATTAAATGAAACTTGATTCTCTTTCGATTTCATTGAAATGGGAACAGAATGTAGCGATACATTTACTTTAATATTTAGAAAACATATTTATTTATAAATTAATGTTACTAGCTTCTTGAAATGGGATTGAATGGAACGGATTGATTACATTTGTGATGAAATAAACGAAAGGACAATAAAATTGGAATCATTAATTTTATATTGAAATCAAGATTGCTTGAGAAATATCGATCCGATTGAAGTTCAACTGCAATTGAGAATAAGGTTTTCAGACATAGAAGGCGAAGGCGAACCTTTCAAAATGAGAATCAACGAAAATGATCGACTACTTAAAATACATTTTGATGAAAGAAACATTAAAGAAAACAAAAAATTCATTTATGTAAAACTTAACGGAAAGCTCTATTAAATTTCACTATTTTAAACGATGAAATGGGATGAGTTGTCATATGAAAGAAATTGAAAAGGTCACAAGAATAACCGAACCATTTTTATTGTAATAAAGCTGAAAAGTGTCAAATTAGATAATCTTATTATGATTATGATTATTACAATCAATTTGATATACTTTAAATTAACGAGCGAATTATAGCAATTCTAAACAAATCGAATAATCAGAAGTTAATTTATTTAAATTGATGGATTTGAATTTTTTATTATTTTAATTATCGGTATTGTCATCATAAATTGAAATTGTTATTATAATTATTAACTTATTATAATTATGACTATTAATTTCAAATAATAGAATTTCTAAATAAATCAAATAATCAGAAGTTAGTTTATTGAAATTTATTTTATTTTTTTTATTTTTTCTTATTCTAATTATCGTTATTGTCATCATAAATTGAAATTGTTATCATCATCATTATCTTATTATAATTATGACTATTGAATTTGTTATTATTTTAATTTTAATTTTCGTTATTGTCATCATAATTATTTATAATTGTTATCATCATCATCATTATTTCTATTTGAAATATCCGACATCGTTTATCAGCAAGATCTCTTTTAAATTACTCTGATTACTTTTATTATCACTATATTTATTAATATGCATTAAAAAGATAAGATTATTATAAAATATCACTGCTATTTTAATCAGAATCAGTTCCAGCGTTTATTATCTTTCTGATTCCCTGGACACAAGAGGGTTTTTTTTTAATCTAGAATATTTGTGTTCGTCATTTGTATAGAATACGAATGGTCCTTCTTTTCCCTCCAGAATCAGTAATTTAAAAAAACGAGTGTTGCGGGATTCCTGTGGAGCGCGCCGGAAATAGATCGTTGAGCCGGGGAGAGGAAAACGATGACGATGACGCTTGACAGCTCGGCGCGTTCCATTACAGCCGCTGACAGATCGATCGTTTTTAGCCAATCGGAATTTTCCGTTGTGAGAGCAACGGGTAATTCGTTTCTTACAGTGTTGTCTGTAGTCCCTTCTTTTCCTCTCCCAACTCAACGATCTATTTCCGGAGCGCTCCACAGAAATCCCGCAACACTCGTTTTTTTAAATTTCTGATTCTGGAGGGAAAAGAAGGACTACTCGTAGTCTATCATTTGTACGTCTTTATAGGTTTGTTTGACAAACCGTCAGATTTACAAATATCACTGATATATATTTTCATCAGAATCAGTTCCAACGTTTATTATCTTACTGATTCCCTGCACCAGACGGTTTTTTTAATCTAGAATATTTGTGTTCGTCACTTGTACGTCTTTATAGGTTTGTTTGACAAACCGTCAGATTTACAAATATCACTGATATATATATTTTCATCAGAATTAGTTCCAACGTTTATTATCTTACTGATTCCCTGGACACCAGAGGTTTTTTTTTTTAATCTAGAATATTTGTGTTCGTCACTTGTACGTCTTTCTAGGTTTGTTTGACAAACCGGCAGATTTACAAACGCCAACTGAATCTAGTAGGAAAAAATCTCTGGTAACACAGAGTTTCTTACTGGAGTGATTACAAAGATTCAAAATATTACTTTAACTCGTTTATTTTTTGTATTTCGGTTTTTTATTCTTTATCTTTGTTCTTGAAAGCTCAAGATGGCGTATCATTAACGTATCACCAGGCAAGGTGATGTGATGTGCTTTCGTGCTAATCCCCTCTACGCCCACAACCAGTTTTCATCTTGCCCTAAGGACACGCCTAATACTGTAGTTTCACGTTATGTAGCACCGGTGTTTTATTTGACAAAAGGCGCATTAGCACAGGCTAAGCCACCTGGGTTTGTTTTGAAAATATTAACAAATTTCAAGTAAAGCACGGAATGATGTTAACAATAGAAAACTAATTTTGATTTACCCTGAATTGAGGCTTTCCCTTATTTTGTCACAAAGTACAGAGGTTTTAAGCCTCGTCTACACGAATCCGATCCGGATGAAACCGCATAGAAATATTTGCGTCCACACGAATCCGCGTATCCGGAGGATTCAAGTAAAAGTAAGCGGTTTCGGTGACCGGATTCACTGGATTCGTGTGGACGATAGGCCGATTCGCATCAAAAAGTATGCGGTTTCAAAAGTATCCGGATCCGTGTAGACGGGGTCTTAGATAAATGAAACTAGAGTATAGGTGAGTGTAGTGTTTACAAGTGTTGGTATTATTGTGATGCTAATTATTTGCCAACCACTTTTTACAATAGATTTTCTTATTTTCTTTGTTCCAATAACAATGGTTGGTTGGCAAAACCATAACGAAATACGTCACTGTACGCTCACCTATTTGGCCTTTTTGCAAACCAAACGAGTACAAATTAATGAAAATTGAACGAGAAATCATTTTATTACCTATTTATGATATACTTTATAATATACTATATCTTCTTCAAGCCCTTTTTAGATTTGTTTTGTAGGCCTTCGGCTAATAGTGACGCTCAGTGATTCTAAAAATAAAAATAAATAAATCACTTTTGTAATCTTTCTAGCTGGACACGTGTGCCCTACTAATAGGGGAGATCGACTCAGACACACACTCACTACCTCTACGTTTAATTATTTTGCACACAACTCGGCTCATGCACATGTTCATTTTTGCGGAGGGAGGAAAAATGGAGAGAAAAACCCTCGTGACATAGGAGAGAAGAACACATCAAACAAACTCAACTCACATATAATCCATGCCCGAGCCGGGACTCGAACCTGGACCACAGCGGTGAAAGGCCAGCACTCTCACCGCTAGGCCACCCATACCACCCATAATAGACCAGTTCCCGCATTCGCTTCAGTTACTACGAAACAATGGTTCCAAGTCGAGGATGGACTTGATGTTTTAATACATTTACTGAATTTTATCAAGTTCAAACTCGACTTGGAGCCATTGTTTCGTGGTCATTGAAGCGAATGCGGGAAAGGCCTATTAATCTCTGCTAATCGATATGTTTTCGTTCACAGTTCCGATCATCAAATCACACCCGAAGTCATGTTCGGTGCAACTAGGTAAAGACTGTAAGCTGTTTTGTTATGCTGTAGGAAAGAATCTAAGATATCGATGGTATAAACGATCACATGTATTAGAAGGAGAGGTAAGACATTTATAAAAAATACCCAACCTTTTAAATTAAAATTTATTGACTGCTCGTTGTTGCTCCGCCTCATCCTCGGAAACCTAGGGGCTGTCAATCCTTCACGGCCCATATTGGCGACACGGCTAAAAAACGATCTGCGCACGCTCGGAAGACGGTGGTGTTTACAATAAAACCATTGGAGATTTACCGGCGTTTGGTAAATCTTAAAGTTAAGAAAGTTTGTTGAAAGTTAGTGCTTATTTTTCCTAAAGCATCACATTAGTTGTTTTCTTTCCCTTGTCAAATAATACAAGAGAAATTCGCATAAAACATAACCACACGAAAGCACGAAACCCTTCGTAAAATCTTCAGTTAGACCGTTTTGTTTTGCTTACGCATGCCGCGCCGTGCGTTTTTCACCCGTGTCTCACGGCCCACATTGGCCATATATTTGTTGAAACAATAGGTTTTGAATCCCTTGGTTTCCTTGACCTAGCTTCCATGCGTTTCAGAACGTTTCACACAAAGATTTTCGCCCTCATGGGAACTGATAAACATGGCCACCTTGCGATAAAAGCTTTTCCTTGCAATTGTACAACCACAGGCTTTGCTTTACACAAAAGATAGACCAAATGATCACGTTTGACGGATTAATTTGTGCCGTAAATCTCGAATCTCGGAGACTAAATCTTGTAAATCACGTTTCTCGGGGATGACTCAAATCACGTCAAAGGGTGATTCTCGTTTCTCGAAAGAACCATTTACCCACCCCCTGTTGTTATGGTCATATAACACAGACACGTACAATCAAAATATGCTAGGTTCACAATACCCATAATGCCTTCTGTTTTGGGAAAATAGTGTAATTCAAATCAAGCTATTGTAACCCAAATCAAACAAATTTGAAATACAATATCTACCCCCCTAAAAACAGAAGGCATTATGGTTATGCAAAAGTAGAGAATGAATAAATCAGATAACGAGAGAAGAAATACCAAGATCCTTTGCAGGCTTTAAAGTGTGGACAAGCTTTGATTTCGACAACGGTTGTTTTGTTGAACACACAAAGCGCTTTACAGCAATATACACCCAATTGCAAGAAGGTTGTCACATGAAAAAAGAACATTAGTAATCTAATAACAAAGGAATAACAAATAAAGAGTTCGACTTGGGCGATCTTTCTTTCTCTTTTAATTAATTTCAAGCAAGGGAGCACGTCAGACTGTTGTTTGTGGTTTGGATACATTCGATCTTTGGAAGGTTTTAAATTACATCGATCTTTTCAAAGTTTTAAATTACATAAACGGCTTGTATTTTCGTCTATCGACCGAGCAGTAAAATTGCGGGCGCAAACGGATAGTCCCATTAATGTACCAATTTAGCCGTTGATGTAATTTAAAACTTTGAAAAGATCGAATATATCCAAACCATAAACAGCAGTCTGCCGTGCTCCCTTGTGTCAAGACAACGTTCTTGCAATCAGGTGTAAATGCAATGTATACACACGTTTCAAAAATCGTTGTTACAGCCGAGGCTACGGTCTACACTCTGAAGCTTGCAAAGGATGTCGGTACTTTGTGATTGATAGCACGTTTTTTAAATAAATATTTCTATTTATATCTACCACAACAACAACTTGTTATGGTCATATAACACAAACACGTACAACCAAAATATGCTATGAATATATCGATAACAAGAGACGAACTACCGACATCCTTTGCAGGCTTCAGAGCGTGGACTGTGTTTGCGACAACGATTTTTGAAATAGGTGTATATTTCACAATCGGCCTTCCTGTGTCAGAAGGTGTGATCTTCTAGTCTCCCGGTCGGCGCGTCGGCGCATGAATAACACAGGAACCCCACACTCGATGCATGCTAATTATCTGCTCTCACTTGATTGGCTATGGCTCTTTTATTTGTTCTAAACGTTGTGTTTCCTATTTCCAGATGAGTTCTGTTCTCCATATAAGGAAAGCTGACGTCAGTGACGCAGGGAAGTACTCGTGTATAGTATCCAATGAAAAAGGAACAGTGGTTACCTGGGCAACCATTGACGTAGTCTCTATTATTTCATCACCAAAGATCAGATGACACATAGCCAACTATTAATGTTTACTCTTACGTGACACTGTTTGTTCTTACGTGACACTGTTTGTTCTTACGTGACAGCGTTGTTCTTACGTGACACTGTTTGTTCTTACGTGACAGATTGCAATTTTTATACGCTTTCTAAGATGCTTCGCGACAGTTCATAAGCTTGCGTGACACTGATCCATAGCATTAAGATATTGTTATCCAATTTTCAAAAAAGCTGTGGTTTTGCACTTTTCCCCTTTTACGAGCACAAAAGAACGTCACTTACGTTGCGTTGCTGGTTCATTGCGTGACAGTTTTTGTCTTCTATGAAATCTCCGTTGGAACAAATATTACTAGATGTAGTATGACTTATGCACCTGTATTGCGTGACACAAGTACAAGAGTAGTTACGAGCGGTGACCAAACTATGAGAATATTGCGTTACTCCGTTATTAAGTGCCTTTATAAAGTTTTGAAATCATAGCTCAAAAGCACTGAGCGTCAAAAGCAAACTGGAAGTGTGTGACTTAAGCCTGACCGAACATTGACAATATTGATTTTACAGAGTTAAATTGTCTATAAAATGGTATATTTCGGTGGAACAACAGCTAATGATCTGGTGTATACTTCAGTGAAGATGTCGGCCCAACTCAGAGGACGGACAAATCGTCTCGACGCGCATATCGTCCGTAAAATGTGACGTCTTATTCATCTCAAATTGTGTTCGTCCCGTTTTTCCCCCATGCAGACGATTTGTCCATCATATGACGATTAATCCGTCCAGACAATTTGTCCGTCCTCATCATGACGATTAGTCCGTCTAGACGAGTTGTTCGTCATATGACGATTAGTCCGTCCAGACGATATGTCAGTCATATGACGATTAGTCCGTCCAGACGATGTGTCCGTCATATGACGATTAGTCCGTCCAGACGAGTTGTTCGTCATATGACGATTAGTCCGTCCAGACGATATGTCAGTCATATGACGATTAGTCCGTCCAGACGATTTGTCCGTCATATGACGATTAGTCCGTTCAGACGATTTGTCAGTCATATGACGATTAGTCCGTCCAGACGATTAGTCCGTCCAGACGATTTGTCCGTGTTCTAGTTTAACAACGGCTATTACGCCATATTATAGATTCATAACCAAACACATATTGATCGCGAATGTGCTTCGTACACTAAGGGGCTGTTTATATGAAGGCGAGTTGTCCCTGCTAGCCGGGAATACAAAACAAAAGAGTTATCCCGGCTAGAAGGGACAACTCGCTTTCATATAAACATGCAACCCCTAATTAAGTGTAACGTTTACGAGATTTTTTATGTTCACGATGGAGAAGAAGATGATGTGCTGCATCGTCACTTCCAAATGAAGAAAAGAATTAACAAAAACTATTGATCATATTTGTAAACAATATATGATCCTTTGTACATGCAGTTACATTCTATTCAAATGAACGAAACGAAAAGTTAAAAGTTACTGATAATATTTGTAAATAATATGCAGAAAAAAATATCAGATACATTTCAATTAATGTGTAAAGCTAAAAGTTGTGTAACTCTGCATTTATCATATTTACCCCATACATATAAAATATCCAACATATTCTACTAAGTAGCAGGTTCGTGACGAGGTGATGTGAGATCAGACTGATTACATAGTCCGAATCAGCTGAAATCAGGGATCACACAAGAGGAATCTGGATAAATTTCCTGGATCAGAACATGTTTGTGGGATCAGGGATCAAAATACGCAAGCTTTTGGGATTAGGGATCAAACTTGTGTGTAAACCATCGGGATCAATCACGAGAAAACAACCCTCGTCATGACCCTGAAGTTGGACAACAGCTTTGGTGAGCTCCTGGAGCCTGGAGACTAATAAAAAACGAACGCGTACCAAAGACGCATGTATACGCGTGTTTTGTGTATGCGTATTTTTGTACCGCACATATATGGTTCCAAATGGGACATGATTGTGATCGCTTTTAATTTCGAGCGTACACTTGTTCTTCAATCACATGCGTATACGCGGTCGATAAATTTATCGAAGCGTGCCACAAAATATCGCGTATATAAAAAAAGACGCTAATATAGGCGTTTTTAAGATTGTACGTGGGGAGAAAAAACGCGTTCAGTAGGCCCCATGCAGCTTTGAAACGAATGGAGAACCATCTTGAAAGGTAGCCGGGCCTTTGCATCGAAGCGAGATGAACGTTGAGCTTGCAATGATAGAGACTTTCTAACACCTTGCGGGACATTATTTACGTGCACTTATCATTGCACTATTGAAACGCATGTGGTCCCCCAAGGAATTGTCTACTTGTTGGGATCAGAGATGGTTCTAAGAGCTATGCATAACTTGCCACCCTTGTCTGTATATAAGCCTTTAGGTATTCAACGGAATCTCATGTCATCCTGAAAATTTCGAAGAAAGTTTCATATAGGGACATTAAATGATCATCCAAAATATGTATTATTGCAGAAAAATAGGAGACATTTGTGTTGTGAAGGAGTTTTATTCAAGACAAAACTATCTAATTAATATTCAATCTTGACACACAAACGTGGAGTAAACCGATCATCCGTGAGTCTCTGAGAGTGGGCTCCCTGTGCTTTCACGTGTAAATGTGCGTAAAACCACAGGTAGCCCAAGCTCACTGTTAGTGTTGATTTACTAAAGGATATATGGGTACTTCTGAACTTGATTTTTTTGCCTTAAAATTTAATAGAATTCAACAAAACTCTTACAGTGTCTTCTTGTTAATCTCTAGAATCTTCTGAGTTAATTTAAGCGGATTTTGTTCAGGTGAAGTTACTTTCTCCCTGCCTTACACAAGAGGAAGAAAGGTAGGAAACCACCTCCAAACTGCTCAACTCGATCCCAAATATTTCCCCGAAAAAGCTTTACAATCCAAAGTTTTCTCCCAGGGATTCCGAGGGATAGATAGGCCATCCATTTATGCCAACGAAATTAAAACTAATCTCAGATAGAGACTGGGAACTAACAAATAACTGACTGTACAAGCGAAACGAACGCGGATGATACTCTGGCCACTGGACATCTCACACCAAGACGTTTTGCCCCCTATACGAGTTTAAAAGTCAGCTAAAGGCCGATTTACACGGCACGATTGTCGTGTGCGACTAGTAGTATACGACTCAAATGAGCTCCAAGTCGTGCCGTGTAAATGCCCCTACGACTTGCCTACGACTGACGCACGCGACCTACAACTTGTAGTAGGATTTTGAACTAAGGATCAAAACCCTACGACTTGTCGTAGGAAAATGACGTGATTTGCCCCATATTAGGACTGGAATATGTATTTCGTCCAATCACTCACGATTTTAGCAATGGCGTATACGAATCGTATACGACTAGTCTTGCGCGTGTGAATGGTACCTACTACATGTTGTAGGCAAATCATTTACTACAGTCGTAGGTCAAAATCGTATCGTGTAAATCGGCCTTAAGAATACATTTATGGTATCGAGTAAAAGTGATAAAAATATTATGCATCCTACGAGCTTATTGAGTAAAGTTGATAAGAATACACAGATCATAAGCCTATCGAGTAAAAGTGATAAGACTATATATAAATGCTATACCTATGGAGTAAAAGCGAAAAGAATATATATAAATGCTATGCCTATCGAGTAAAAGTGATAAACATATATATAGATGCTATGCCTATCGAGTAAAAGTGATAAGAATGTATATAGATGCTATGCCTATCGAGTAATAGTGATAAGAATATATATAAATGCTATGCCTATGGAGTAAAAGTGATAAGAATATATATAGATGCTATGCCTGTCGAGTAAAAGTGATAAGAATATATATAAATGCTATGCCTATCGAGTAAAAGTGATACGAATATAAATAGATGCTATGCCTATCGAGTAATAGTGATAAGAATATATATAGATGCTATGCCTATCGAGTAAAAGTGATAAGAATATATATAGATGCTATGCCTATCGAGTAAAAGTTATGAGAATATATATAGATGCTATGCCTATCGAGTAAAAGTGATAAGAATATATATAGATGCTATGCCTATCGAGTAAAAGTGATAAGAATATATATAGATGCTATGCCTATCGAGTAAAAGTGATAAAAATATATATAGATGATATGCCTATCGAGTAAAAGTGATAAGAATATATAGAGATGCTATGCCTATCGAGTAAAAGTTATAAGAATACACAAATCCTACGCCTATGGAGTAAAAGTGATAAAAATATATATAGATGATATGCCTATCGAGTAAAAGTTATAAGAATATATATAGATGCTATGCCTATGGAGTAAAAGTGCTAATGATTTATAAAGATCATAAGTCTATGGAATAAAAATGCTATACATATATCATACGCCTATGGAGTAATTCTAAAAGCGCTAAAAATACATGCATTCGATATATTCGTTACACATTAAGTATATTGGGTATTAATGAGCACCGCAGGCGATTTCTTCATAAACTAAAACCTTTATCCAGCAGTCACGAAAGCATTGGTTCAGGGCGTATGAAAGTAAAGCCTTCATTGAGAAATTATTTCTGTGGCACGCCTTTCAGATTAGATGTAATCTTAGTTGGCTATTTCAAGTCGTAAAAGAAACATCATTATTTGCATGTTTTTACTCTCCCTTTCCCTCCCAGCTCTTAGAGCCGCTACACAGCCTAGAAATTGTATAATAATGGTGATAATACTTATGAGCCATCATCATTATTATTATATCATTTGACATCATCATTATTGAAAATGGATGAATGAAATTAGTGTACAAATGGATGGATATAACCAAATAAATGGATGAATGGACGAATGGACGAATGAATGAAGGAATAAACGGATGGATGGATGGATTGATTGATAGATGTGCACATGAATGAAAAAATGGACGAATGAAATTGATGAACAAATGGATAGATATACTCAAATAAATGCATGAAAAAAATGAATGAACGAATGAATGAAGGAATAAACGGATGGATGAAGGAATGGATGGATTGATTGATAGATGTGCACATGAATGAAAAAATGGACGAATGAAATTGATGAACAAATGGATAGATATACTCAAATAAATGCATGAAAAAAATGAATGAACGAATGAATGAAGGAATAAACAAATGGATGGATGGATGAAAAAATGGATGGATAGATTTGCACATGAATGAATGGAGAAATGGATGAAAAAAAAACAACTGCATGGATGAATTAATGAATGGATGATGGATGAATGAATGAACGAATGAATGTAGAAATAAACGAATAGATGGATGGATGAACAATTGAATTGATAGATGTGCAAATGAATAAATGGATGAAAAATGGATGAAAGAAAAAAAACTGCATGGATGAAATAATGAATGGATGGATGGATGGATGGATGAATTATGAGCGAATAAATGAGATTTTCAATTACTTAATGAACGAATTGATGAATTGATCCTGGATGGATGAATGGTTGATCGATGGATTGATAAATTATGACAGCTTTTCCTTAAATTACTAAATGGAATCTTAATAAAGGATAAAATTACACTGTACCTGCTGTTTCCAGAAACGCAATATTAAAGGTGAACAAATTGTCAAAAGGACAAATAAACAAACAATCAAAAATGAAAATAGACGAAAAGAAATATCTCAATTCCTTCGAAAATTGGTAAATGAAAAAATGAAGGAAATACAAAATGAAGTGTAAACATTAATAAATAACATGAATAAATGAACGAATTAAAATAATGAATGAAAAAATGGAAGGATGAAATAAAAGATGGATGAATATATAGTGAATATGAAACTAAATAAATAAAACATGAATAAATTATAAACGAATCAAAAGATAATGATGGATGAAATAAAATGGAACGATGAAATAGACGATCAATGAATAGTGGATATGAAAGTAAATAAATGAGCCGAATTGAGAAGATGAATACATAGGAGAAAATGAAACAGTAATGGGAAAAATGGAAATAAAATACAGAGAATAAATAGATACAAAATGAATAATAAAGAAAATGAAACTTTCAGAAACAAACGAAATAAGAAATGAAAAGATGGATGAAATAAACGATGAATTAATAGGAAAGCTGAAACATGAACAAATGAGTAAATGGAAAAAATAATAAAAGTAAACAAAATATAAAATAAGAAAATTGAAAAATAAATAAATGGACGAATAATAAATGAATAAGTGGATGAGATAAAAGTTGAATAAATGGGAGTTCTGAAACATGAACAAATGATCAAAATGCCGAATAAATGAAACCAAAAAATGTATACCAAATTAAAAATAGGTAAATTAAAACATGAATAAATGGACGAACTAAGAAATGAATAAGTGGATGAAATATAAAAAGAATAAATATAAACAAAATGTAAAATAGGAATTGAAAATTGAAAAATGAACAAATAGACAAAATAAGAAATGAATAAGTGGATGAAATAAAAGTTGAGTGATTTAGAAACATGATTAATATGAATAAATGGAAAGAGAATAAAATGCGGAACAAATATAATAGGATAACTCTCAAGAACTACTTCAAAATGACGTCACAATCTTCTAGAAAAGACATAACAAAAAAAGACATCATCCTCCAAACCAATTGGTTCCCTCGTCTCAAGTCCACAATCATTATAACACCCAAAAAAACAATGAATAAGACGAGCCATCACAACTTATAACGCTTCACAATGTGCCTTATTTAAGACTCTATGTAAAAAGCTTTCTCGATTAATTACAGGACACGGACAGGTGTTTTTAAAGAGATTTTACTAAACACTCTCTGGTGAATACCAATATATTTTGAATCATCTTTCGTTGCATCAGTACTCATTGGCGCCAGACCCGACTTGTACTTGGTCAAGAATCGATCGACAAGGTGTACATACGCGTCAATGGTGATAATTCTTAGAACTGAAAGTAAGTACTATATGAAGCAGAAAGAGTATGGTTGCGTTCTTGTTTTCTTTTTTTTTTATTAGTATTTCAGTGTAATTAGTCTTTCCCTTTCCTGTACTTCCATTTTCTGTGGCATGGTCTATCAAATGTACATTAAGAAAGCTCTTTTCTCCTTCATTTTTAGTTTGAAATCATGTATGTATATGATCTCAAGTTTTACTTCTCAGATTTGCTCGATTTCATTGGGTTCAAAGTATCAATTGAATTTTTCGATTTATTTAAATTCTCAATTTTAGCTGTATATAGGGGAAAGTTTTTATGTTGTAATGTGCTTCAATGGAAATCTCTCTTCAGTAATCCTTATTTTAACGGAAAATAAACAATTTTTTCGCTACTTTTTTATTCCTGTTATTGATCATTTCGATTATCAAAAGTCTTGTAGCTTTTTCTTTTCTTCCAATTTTAGTGCCTCGAGTTCTAATTAGCCGAAGTCAACCTTTTTTTATGCATGAAACACTCAGTAAAGCGCGCTAAATATAATTTTGAATTCGGTTTTCATTTGGACATATGACAATAATTTGAAATATTCATTATACTAATGTTATCCTATAATGTTATTTCATGCTCAGTGATTCCGTTTTCACTTCCATGTTTTCACTTATTTAAATGTGTCTGTTCTTGTTAACAATTGAGAAGAAGAAAAAACACAACAAAAGTAAGAAAATGTCGTGTTTTTGTCTCACACATTAGCTCACATTTGTATTCCAAGGTGAAAAGGATGACCAAAAGCGAGTGCTAATTATAATCACCGATCAGTTTTGTTTTGAGTAAAACTACATCACTAACTATAACGTTGAATTATATTCGCAAGATGAATTGACGTTTCCAAGCTATATTACAATGAAGTCATTAACGATAATCGAGTATGTGACACGAATGCATAAAAAGTAAAGCGAGCTTACTCACATTTTTGACGTTTGTCAATTTTGAACTGAACTGCGTATGGACATGTACAATTTTGCATGTAACACAACTTATGTTTGGTGTTTACAGTGACGTTTCGAACGGGGCTAGTCGCCGGATAATTATTAAATTAAAATTGATAATTGCATGGCATTCCTTTTTCTTTTCTTTCCATTCCATTCCTTTAAATTTCTTTCCTTTCCATTCCATTTCATTCCTTTTCATTTTTTTCGTTTCCTTTCGTTTCCTTTCTTATCCTTTCCTTTCCATTCCATTCCATTCCATTCCTTTCCTTTCCTTTCCTTTCCCTTCCTTTCCTTTCCTTTCCTTTCCTTTCCTTTCCTTTCCTTTGTTTTCCCTTCCTTTCCTTTCCTTTCCTTTCCTTTCCTTTCCTTTCCTTTCCTTTCCTTTCCTTTCCTTTCCTTTCCTTTCCTTCTCATTCCTTGCAACTCCATTCCCTTCCTTTCTACTTTTCTTTTCTTTTCTGAATATGTTTAGCTACATACTATTTAGCATTTCTGACAAATGAAACTTAATCAGCTTATGAGATTTTCTACAGCTTAATCCACGGTTAAATCAGTATATCATAATGTAAGCCAGCTTTTCTCTTTGAATCGTTAAATAAGTGTTTTAACATTATCCCTTATGAATATTCAACAACAGAAAATGTTTGATTGGTGGTGAAATATAACGACTCCGATCGGTCGATATTCGCGCGTGGCGGCGGTTTTGAATCTTGGCAGATCTGCCTCTACCCTTGAAACCAGAGGGTTTCTTGATCTAGTATTTTTATTTATCATTTGTACGTCTGTGTTTGCTTACCTCAAGAGATATCTCTCTTTACTTCAGATTTACAAACGCTAAAGTAAGTAGAAAAGATAAACCTCTGTTACCCTGGATAATCTGCCTCAAAATTTCTGCTTCATAAAATGTCTTCTTTAAACAAATTGAAATCATTCTATAATATTTTATCATATATATAATTGCTAAGTAAAAAAAAACAAATTTACATTTTTGTCTGTCAGTTCTTTATTATATTACAAAACCAGTTTGCAAACATGCAAAGTACTTTTAAAAATATATCTATTTATATTGAAATTGAATTTCTTTTTTTAGCTTATATTACTTTTCCAATTATAAAATTGCTTGGAACTTCAAAAGCTTCTATTTAATTAATATTTTTCGCTTGTTCACTTCGCGAGGATACGAAAAATTATTCAACTACTTGCGATCGCTTACAAAACAATATCCAATATTGTGAACTCCTATTCTACTGCCAGCAAGAAACATCTGCCAACAACTTTAAAGGGAGAGCGCTGCTGTAGAGTGTTACAATATTGGTAATGCCCAGCCCCTGTTTATTAACTACAGCTTTCATGAGTAATTACGGTTTTTCAGGACGGTTTTTCTCATCGAATCTTTTTTTCCAAGACGAATGTTTTTCCTGAGAAAGAAGGTAATGCTAGCTCTTAACTGTTATTTTCCCAAACACTTTTTCTCCTATAAACCCATTTTAATTTCCCCCTTTCATGCAGAGTTACAAGACTTATAATTAATCTAGATCTGGGGCCAGTTGTACGTAGCCTGGATAAAGTTATCCATGAATTTGTATGGGTTTTATCCATTGAACAGGGGCAGATTTATCCGGTGGATAGCGCTATTCAGGCTTCGTACAACCGGCCCTTGCTTTCTAAAGTATTTGTTAAATTCTGACTTTTCGGAAGACGTAGTCATGTACAGGACGTCAGTATTTATGCAACAATACAGTAAGCCATATCCCCAAATACACCCAAATTAATAGTTATTCTGGGAACTGATATGGGCGCCATATACTTTGGCCTAAGCCGACAGCCGACCCGAAGTCGACCCGAAGTCGATTTATTGGAGCCATACATCTTCACAGTAATTGTACACTTTTACACATTATATTTGAGACGTACATGTACTGTAATTTTACACTCGATAAACCGCGAATTTATACCGGCAGTTTAGCCTTACATTTATTGTTATCAATTAAAGTTTGCCATATAAGTTACATGCACTTGCTTTATCAAACCCGAGGATTCGAACTAAATCGATGAATTCTTATATAGGGGGCGTAAAGGGGGTTGGGAAACCGCACAAAAAATAGACAAAAAAAACAAAATTGCACAAACATTTGCTAAAAAAAACCGCAACCGCAATAAATATATAAAACTTGACCAAAACAAAACAACCGGAAGTGGAATGATTTGGAATGATGTTTTTTTTCGTAGAAAAACGTTTCTCATCGTTCACCGAGTCCCAAAATGACAAAGCCTGACCGCAAACTGCAAAACCGCACGAAATATAATGCATTAACCGCATTACCGCAAAGCCTTACGCCTCCTTCATATAACTGAACCAAATAAAATAGATATACAGATTTGGACCTAAACTGGTATGATTTTTTTACCCCTGATGTTCATGAACTCAATTTTCCCTCCCCCGATAAACCAAATATATATTTTTCGATATTGCTTACAAATTGTTCGGCGTTTTTAAATGAAAAGTAATTTCCATATCTCTTTAGTAATATAACTGTCATTGTAGAGCAACTTGTTATTGAAGAGCAACTTGTTTTCATTATCAAGCCATCTGAAGCCAGCTTACCGCAGCTAGTACGCTATCCTGAACTGCAGTTACCAAGAATTAAATACCGGTTGGACTGATCCGCTCCACGTAGAAAGGAGAAAAAAGTTTGCTAGAGGATATATTGAATAACGTAAGTTGATTATAGTATTTTTGAATGATAGATGATGCCTTTTATATTACGACTGTTTTGGGTTTTAAAATACTGGCTTAGTGGTGAATAATTCCGTTTCTTTGTGTACTTGTTGTTACCAGTTGTTGTGACGCCGAAAAGGAGAAGAAGTGAAAGGAAGGAAAGGGAAAGGAAGGGGAAGGGGAAGAAAAGGAAAGAAAGTACTCGAAAAGAAGAGAAAAGGAATTTGAAACTGAACGGAAAGCTAAGGAATTGGAAAGAAAGGAAAGGAAAATAAAGGAAAGGAAAGGAAAATAAAGGAAAGGAAAGGAAAGGAAAGGAAAGGAAAGGAAAGGAAAGGAAAGGAAAGGAAAGGAAAAGAAAAGGAAAATAAAGGAAAGGAAAGGAAAATAAAGGAAAGGAAAGGAAAGGAAAGGAAAGGAAAGGAAAGGAAAGGAAAATAAAGGAAAGGAAAGGAAAATAAAGGAAAGGAAAGGAAAGGAAAGGAAAGGAAAGGAAAGGAAAGGAAAGGAAAAGAAAAGGAAAATAAAGGAAAGGAAAGGAAAATAAAGGAAAGGAAAGGAAAGGAAAGGAAAGGAAAGGAAAGGAAAGGAAAGGAAAGGAAAATAAAGGAAAGGAAAGGAAAATAAAGGAAAGGAAAGGAAAATAAAGGAAAGGAAAGGAAAGGAAAGGAAAGGAAAGGAAAGGAAAGGAAAGGAAGATAGGGCAATATTTATTTACAATTTTCTTCCTTTTGAACTCAAACATTATCTATATAAATCATATGTTGTCTTTCTTGCTACAAGTCAGTATATCAGTAACCAAAACTAATACTTAGCTTGAGCAAAACTAAAACAAACAACAATAAGACAAAAACAAAAACGCAAAGGAAATGAAATGAATTCATAAAAACGAGCGATAATTGCAAATGCAAATTCAATTTGTCTCCACCCTTAAATGTCACTACAATCTCGGCAATAAAGACCTACATTAAAGAAACTAGAAAGAGGTTTATTTGAATTAGTTGATCGTTAACTCAAACCTCTTCACTCAAGATACTCAACTACTAGAGGAGGATGGGAGGGGCATTACAGCTGAATGCATTGATATCATTTGTAATGACGCACTGAACTGACAATTCAGATATATTGTCCTACTAACTATGATAACTGGAGGTCAATATCAAACATAATCGACTCGCGGGAATCGTGCAGGGAGGTCATATTCTATATTATTGTTGCTATATCTGTCATAATATTTCTCTTGGAGTTGAAAACATTAAAAATGTGGTTGTTGCTGTCATTTATGATATTGATTGTTTTCAAGTAAATTTTTGTGCGAAGTAGTTCTTAAATAATGAAGTTAAAAATATTTATTTAAAGTTATAACTGATATAGGTACCACAACCATAATTAATTCTAGCTATATATATATATGATGCTGACATTTGCTACAGTAAGATTTACCTTTTTCCTCCGTTTCCGCCTTCCGTCCACACGTAAACAGCGTTTTCGATCAAATTTTCAAATACGCTTTCCAGACTGGAGATTTTTGAAAAGGGAGGTTTATCGTGTGTACAGGCTTTTTCGGTCAAATTTTCAAATACGCTTTCCAGACTGGAGATTTTTGAAAAGGGAGGTTTATCGTGTGGACAGGCGTTTTCGGTCAAATTTTCAAATACGCTTTCCAGACTGGAGATTTTTGAAGAGGGAGGTATATCGTGTGGACAGGCGTTTTCGGTCAAGTTTTCGAATATGCTTTCCAGACTGGAGATTTTTGAAAAGGGGAGTTTATCGTGTAAACAGCGTTTTCGATCAAGTTTTCAAATACGCTTCTCAGACTGGAGATTTTTCGTGTGTACATCGTTGTCATATGATGACGTCAGTGCAGGAAATTAGTCAATGCCAGCGCCTAATGAATTGTAAGAAATCTAGCGCTTTCAAATCGTTTTCGTTTTCGTCTATATGTGTGGACGGGCAAATATATTTTTTTTAAATACAGAGAGAAAAACCTCCGTTTTAAAAATATGCAAAGGATGTCGATATTTCTTATCATGTTATAGATTTATTCATAGCATATTTTGGTTGTACGTGTTTGTTTTATATGGTAGATAATAAAACATATTTCTATAAAAAAAAACGCGTATTAAATCACAAATTTTATAAGTTTAATTAGCTTTAGATATTTAGAAATTAAAATAAACACAAATTATTGTGGCTGGTTCCACAGCATGGCGCATCGACCATCGACCATCGACCATCGACCATCGTCCATCGCCCATCGTCCATCGTCCATCGTCCATCGTCCATCGTCCATCGTCCATCGTCCATCGTCCATCGGCATGCATGGCGCATCGACCATCGACCATCGACCATCGACCATCGACCATCGACCATCGACCATCGACAATCGACCATCGACCATCGACCATCGATCATCGACCATCGGCATGCATGGCGCATCGACCATCGACCATCGACCATCGACCATCGACCATCGACCATCGCCCATCGCCCATCGCCCATCGCCCATCGCCCATCGCCCATCGCCCATCGCCCATCGCCCATCGCCCATCGTCCATCGTCCATCGTCCATCGTCCATCGTCCATCGTCCATCGTCCATCGTCCATCGTCCATCGTCCATCGTCCATCGTCCATCGTCCATAGTCTTTTTTAGCGTTTGTGTTTATTTTAAATCACAAATACTGTCTATAATATATATAATGTATATAATACCGACATCCTTTGCATGCTTCAGAATATTGGCTATAGCTTCGTCTGCGACAACGATTTTTGAAATTGGTTTACATAACATCTCAGTCCAACTAACAAACTCAATCAATCACATGCAGTATGGAAATGTCTCAAGATTTCAATTTAATAAACGTCTCAAGCGCTATCGTTATTGACAAGTCTAATGTAAGAAAGCTATTAGGACCAAAGTGGGGGTAAAACGAACATTTTAAAGCACTCACTGTTATTGACAGTTCTAACGATTTACTTTGAAATTGATGTCAGATCGTCTCACAGAATTGGAGGTTAGAATTAGAATTTGTTTAAATAGTGATTAACTTTTAAGTTTTGCATAAGCTTAGTTTGAAGAATCAGTTCGAAGGTTTTGTTACAGAAAAACGTTTTTTTTGTTAAGTTAAGTTTACAATACCGAATACATGAATACAATACAATAAAGATTTATCCCAGATGCAACTAAATAGATACAGATACAAAATAGAATAGAGCAGGCGAAACACTACAAAAATAACAAAAAGGGGCATCTAGAAAGGAAGTTAAGAGGTTATCCCTATGTAAAAACTCCCTTAAATGGCAAACAAATATACGAGCAAAGCTACAAATATACGAATAAATGGATAAATATATAGTAGAAAGATATAGAAACATATATATATATATAAATAGATGGATATATCAGTGAATAGATAATTAATATATTACTGAAGTATGTAATATGAAAATATAAAAAAATAAAAATCAGTTGAACTTAATTTAAGCCTAGATAATTATAATTGGAGATATATGCTAAATCAACTGTTTGAACCTTAAAATAGTTTTTGCAAGCAACATATATTTTTATACAATACACATTTGATTATTTTCAGTTCTGATAAAGTATTTTTCTATTTAGTACAGCCCGTGGTATAAATCAACATTGCATTTATAGATCGACCTATAAATGCAAGTTCGGCATTGTGTTATGGGCGGTATTGGTAGCCTAGCGGTGGCCTTTCACCACCGATTCCCGGTTCGGGCGACACTGAAGTGAACAGAGTTTGCTTGATGTGTTATTCTCTTATTCTCGGGGTTATCCAATTTATCTAACTCCGCTAAAATCAAATTGCAAGCAGAGTTGCGCGTATTTAATGTAGGCTAATGAGTGTGAGTCTCCCCTATATTAGGACATGTTTCATGCTAGACTTGATTGAGACGTTAAAATTTAAAGTGATTTTTTTGTCAGTACGGCCTCAGCCTCGCATAATAATAATTTACTTATAAAGCGCTTATTCAAGTCTGTTCTAAGAGCTGAAAAATAACATAAAAATACAAAATTATAATTTAAAAGCTAATTTGAACAAGAGTACGCATGTGATATATTCTTTTGTATTTAAGTACAAGCTACGTGAAGGCAACTAGCTTCTTTATTATAGCCTAAGCCTCGACAACTGCGCATAGAATATATTAGTTTAATTGTATTTAGTATAACCTATGGTAAGGCAAACAAAACCAAACAACACCAATATTTTCTGAATATGATTTAACTACAGTTAAGGCAAAGGGTGCTTTTAATTTTAAAGGACTTGAAACTGCTGTAGTTTTTTCTCTAGTTTTTTCTAGGACCATCATAGCCACAATCTATATCTTTGTTCTTTTTCAAACAAAGCATTACTTCAACTACTAGTCTTTTGTATTTCATTTCTTTTGAGTGATTGCAAACAATATATATCTCCACCCAATACTCACCAACAATCTTGGACAAAAGTGTTGAGACACTTTCGGTTTTTAGAGCCCTAGTCGGCATTTCTCAGCTGTTCCTTCCCCATCCCCATCCAATCAATGTTGTATGTATTGATAGATAATGCCAGTGGTCCAGAGAATCCCAACATCTAACATTGGATGGAGGGGGGAGGGGAGGGGGATCAAATTAATGTCAGTTAGCAAGACGGACAGTTATTTACATTATTCATACAAAGCGCGCGAATGTCTCAACTACTTTTGTCCAAGATTGAAGCTCTTCTAAATCAAGGAAAGGTTTTTGATGGTATACTTATAGTCGGTGAAGCATTTCAATTGATGCTTCTTCGATGGGGTCTTTACCAGTTGTAAAGTTTAAAAAGACAAAGGAAAGTAAACTTAATTAGCCTGTGTAGCAAACGTTTCTTTTAGGGGAGGGGAAAAAGCTGTCTTACCAATATGACAGTGCGAAACCTCCCCCTCCCTCCCTACCCCCTTCGTTTTATTGCACTCGCATTAGGATTCGCGCGGCCACATCAGTTAGACTGCCATCCCAAAACAGCTTTTCCCCATCATTTCCTCCAAAAGAAACGCTTGCTATTAATTTAGCCTGTGTACAGCCGTTACCACCCCTCCCCTCTACAGGATATCATGATTACGATCATTTCCTCCAAAAGAAACGTTTGCTATTAATTTAGCCTGTGTTAAGGAGGTTTTAAGTATGGCGAATTTCAACGGTCATCGCGGCTGTCAAAAGAAAATCACATAGAAGAGATTGCAACAGAACAAAAGGCAAATCTTTGATACGTAGTCGACAAAGGTTTTAAGCAAGTCCAATTGTTAATGTCACGCGTTTAACACAAAGAAACTACGAGACTATACGATGAGTAGATCTTCCCGTTAACTCGTGACGTCATCATATTTTCGCTTCCCACAAGCGGAACATTTTGTTAAAAAAAATGAATTCGCTAATAATGATGATCACCGGATTCTCAGGTACGATAAATATCTTTGAATAATGACCGACAAATAATGCCTTCGAGTTGCCGCAGGCAACTTCTCCTCTCTTTATCTTTTCGTTATCAGTCTCCTCACGGTCAATAAAATCGTTTCAGAGGAAGCCCAAAAGAGGCAAGTTTGGTCCTTTGTAAGTTTGCCATGTTTCCTCAGTGATAACCCAGTGGATCCCCTCACTTATCTGTTAAATGTTTTTTGGTTGTGTTGATAACCATTTTAACACTGAGACGCGTTTCATCAACCTGTGTTGATGGGCTAGTAGCCCGAAACTCGAAAACAATCAATACAAGTTGTTGAAACGTGTATTTTAAAATAGATATCATCTAGTTAAAAGACTTATGCATAGTGTTTATGATGCTTTTTCTAGAAACTGTAGTTGGGCAATATAAGAAGCCCCACTTCTGATGATTGCATTGTGCCGAAAAGCATCATAGCTTAAGAGTCCATGATTATTTCCTTCTGTTATCAATTCAATGATCTCACCGCTGTGGTCCAGGTTCGAAAACCAGGGCATGGACTTATTTATATGTGAGTTGAGTTTCTTGGATGTGTTCTTCTCTCCTATTTTTTTTCTCCCTCCTAATAGCAACAATAAACTTTATTAGAAGCATTCCACAAGGTCTCAATGCTTTTACAACATCAGTCTTAAAGAATAATAACCTAAATTAACAATGATAAAAAATATATGCATTAGAATAAAAATATTATTATATAAAACAAACAATAATGATATAATATAATTCTAAATGGTTCAAGTATGGAAAGAATAAAATATACACTAGATCCAGATCTAGATCTAAATATATTATCACCAGCATCACCACCACCACAGTACAGCCAGCATCATGATCAACACCACCACAGTCAGCATCACGATCACCACCACCACCACCACAGTCAGCATCATGATCACCACCACCACCACCACCACCACCACAACAACAACCAGCATCACCACCACCACAACCAGCATCACCACAACCACAACCAGCATCACAACCAGCATCATGATCACCACCACCACCACCACCACCACAACCAGCATCACCACCAGCACAACCAGCATCACAACCAGCACCATGATCACTACCAGCACCAGCACCACCACAACCAGCATCACCACCAGCACAACCAGCATCACAACCAGCACCATGATCACTACCAGCACCAGCACCACCACAACCAGCATCACCACCAGCACAACCAGCATCACAACCAGCACCATGATCACTACCAGCACCAGCACCACCACAACCAGCATCACCACCAGCACAACCAGCATCACAACCAGCACCATGATCACTACCAGCACCACCACCACCACAACCAGCATCACCACCAGCACAACCAGCATCACAACCAGCACCATGATCACTACCAGCACAACCACCACCACAACCAGCATCACCACCAGCACAACCAGCATCACAACCAGCACCATGATCACTACCAGCACCACCACCACCACAACCAGCATCACCACCAGCATCGTGATCACCAACACCACAGTCAGTATCATGATCACCACCACCACCACCGCCACAACCAGCATCACCACCACCACAACCAGCATTACGACCAGCACAACCAGCATCACCACCAGCAACATGATCACCAACACCACAGTCAGCATCATGATCACCACCACCACAGTCATGCAGCATATGCATCATGATCACCACCACCACCACCACCACCACCAGCATCACAACCACCACCACCACCACCACAACCAGCACCATGATCACCACAACCACAACCAGCATCATGATCACCACCACCACAGTCAGCATCATGATCACCACCACCACCACCACAACCAGCATCACCACCAGCACAACCACCACCACCACCACAACCAGCACCATGATCACCACCACCACAACCAGCATCATGATCACCACCACCACAGTCAGCATCATGATCACCACCACCACCACCACCAGCACAACCAGCATCACCACCAGCACAACCAGCATCACCACCACCACAACCAGCATCACCACCACCACAACCACCACCAGCACAACCAGCATCACCACCAGCACAACCAGCATCACCACCAGCACAACCAGCATCACCACCACCACAACCAGCATCACCACCACCACAACCAGCATCACCACCACCACAACCACCACCAGCACAACCAGCATCACCACCAGCACAACCAGCATCACCACCAGCATCATGATCACCAGCACAACCAGCATCATTACCACCACTATATTACTACATGTAGTACTATTATTATTATGACTTTTATACTATCACTATTACTACCACTATAACTATCTTTATGACAATTGTTATTACTAGCTATCACTACCACAGACTACCACTATTTCTACAATTACTAAAAAATACCGGTCATTTGTTCGTTAAAACTAAAAAAAAAAAAAAAATCATCGCGTGCTTATTTTATTATGTTTCGCAATAGACCATGCAATAAACTCTGTGATTATACAGTGGGTTAAAACCCTAATCATTTGTTGCTCGAAAACAATAACAGTCATTAGATGGAGTGTGAGTAGTTGAGAAAGCGACGTCAATCGATTCTTCAGCCACTGGGGGATTTTCTCATTTGAATGTGGGTGGCTTGCTAGCCTGATAGGCCTCTCAAACAACACACAAATTACTTCATTTTACGTCAAAACATACGTATAAAGCCATGTGTCATCGAAGTTAAGATTAAATTGTATTCTCTCTTTTAGGAGTTGAAGTTCACGGACAAACAGTAGTTCAAGTCGGCTTGCCGGAAAGACGAAAATATTGAAATGTAAACTGAGGTATGTATTCTCATTCGGTTGGTTCAAATAAATTATATAAGGTTAACTTTTAAGATTAGACTTTGTGATAATCTTTGATTTATTATTGAATTTGTAAAAACATTTTACAGAATGATAGTCGAAATAATAATTTTATTTTGTTATTGTTTTAAAAAACGATAACTTCGAGATTTGAGTTTATAAAATACAACTTATAATCTCGAATGGCAGTATTTTTTGATGATGCAGTTCGAAATTATAATGAATGAAATTTTATCTCGGGGTTAAATCCGCTTTTTGTTATTCTACAAGTGATTTTATTCTTACATATTCGCTTGAGATTATAGATACTTTAAACAAAATCGTAAAATATAAACCTCTTTCGCATAAGATTTTTTTATGGATTTAATTTTCAAGAAAATAATTAATCAAACCCGAATTTATATAAGTATGCTTTCATAATATAAAACATGTAGATAAATAGGCGAAAAAGTAAACAATTTCATAATCAAGAAAACAGGAAATTCGATAAGACAATATTATAGTTTTCCATCGAACGTCTTTCGTCAATTCGGTTTAAAAAAAAGTAAACTGATTTTGTATATTTTTATTCGAATACATGTAAGTTTTAATAACGTTATTTTATATTTTCTTCAAATTCTTTTATGATGTTTTTAGTTTAAGTCAATGATTTAGTTTTTACTAGATGATTCATGGTCGACATTCCCACTACAAAAATAAACTTTCTTTCCAAATAACACTCGCTTCCTTCGCCAAATTAAAGCTCGTTGTTTTCGATTTACCGGTAACCTTAACGACAAATCTCTTTTTTATGATTAAATATTGTCTTGAACTGCTGTTCTTTTGCTAATTTAATAAGAGTTATTTTACGAAGAAAATATTGTTACAGCAAGGAGGCGAATTTACGAAGAAAACCTGAAAAACTGCATAAAAAAGTTTGTGAGTTCCGTGTTTCTGAGTTCATAGTTTGCTCCATGAAAGCAAATATGAATTTCATACACATTTTAATAAATATACTGAATACAAACATACACAATATATACATGTATATTTGTAGACATTTATTTGATCAGCTTATGTACGAAAAACTAGCCACAAATATTTACATAAGAGTAAGACAAATATAGCAAAACTGAGTCATAAATGCAATATATAGCACAGACAAGTTTCACTTCAAATATATACTACTACATACTGTGAATAATGTGTATATATTATATCTCTCTCTCTCTATTTATTTATTTATATCAACTACTACATTAATATCTAAGATATATTCTCATGTGTTTGATCACTGCGCTCTAAAATCCAAAACAGCAAATTGAAACTACATGTATACGCTCTTAGTAGTCGGACACTTAGAAAAACGTGAAATTGTCCGATTTTGTCAAATTCTCAAATTCTCTCAGGTAACACATATAAACGAGCTAATTTTGCGCCGAATAAAACAAAATGGTTTCTTTCTCAGTTAAGGAGGAAAAATTCTGGCCTGCCTTCAAATAATTAATCCGCGATCGATGACAATCATTCACTTTTTTTTTCCTTTTTCTACACTGAGTTTTGGATTGAAATTGGTCTTAGCTGTCATAAGTGAGTTTTGATCTCCAATACGTCAGAGTAAAACCTTTGATGTAGTAATTAAACTGTGCACGCAAATTCACCTGTTAGTATTCTAGAATTATGATAAAAAATCGTTAATTGTATAAAAAGAAGAATCCCTAAATAATTAGACTTCTCGTTGTGATGTCAGACGATCGAGGGCTCCCATACTGTATGTTAGCCGGTCACCCCACTCGTGAACAAACCCTTTCGCAATTATTCATCTATTGTTTATTATATGTTATTTCTATTTTCGTTAGTATAGACCCTTCGGCTGATGAAGGATTTTCTTTGTAAGAAAAACATGAATTGAAATCTTTTTTGGTGATAATTCTACTCCGGCGATAACGATCACCCGAATGCGTTTAGTCACTTTTTGCGCGCCCACACAATAAGTCATTTATCCAGTATAAAACACATGTCCACATATGAATAAGATCGTTCGATCAGTCGCATTGCACGTCTAAAGAAGTCAAGTTTGTTTTCAAATGAGCCAATCAAAACATTACCTACTTGAATTGTCTGATGAATATCAGTAGATTTTTAAAATATTCGCAACATGAGCCCGCATTATTGTTAGTCAGGTGTGTCGTTGTAATAGCCACGCGTGATGTATATCATGCGCATTTGATTATTTTATCCAATACAAATATTTGCGCTATATATTAAAGTTTTAAATATTATTATTACTATAATACCTCTTTTTTCTAGAAAAAATGAATGCAATACTAGACTTACTTATGAGACATATATATATAATAATAATAATAATAATAATAATAATAATAATAATAATAATAATAATAATAATAATAATAATAATAATAATAATAATAATAATAATAATAATAATAATAATAATAATAATAATAATAATAATAATAATAATAATAAAATGAAACTCTACGGACTATCGTAAGAGAAGTTATAGTAGAATCAGAAGAGACCAAAAAGCAATACCATCAACGCAGGAGTAAGGAAAGACTTGAAAGATACAAAGAGAAGCCTTTACACGGACGCTACATTAAGACATGCGGAGATAAGATGGACCAGGAGAGCACTTGGCTTTGGTTGAACAAAGGAGACCTCAAAATTGAGACGGAAGGACTATACTCATCGCTGCGCAAGACCAATCACTACCAACAAACTACATGAAAAGTAAATACAATAACAATGAATCATCGCTATGCCGATTGTGTAAAAAACAAACGGAAACAGTGGACCACTTGGTAGCTGGATGCGAAGTCTTAGCTGGAAAAGAATACAAAGACAGACACGACAAAGTTGCAAGTACCATACATTGGCATCTATGTAGAAAACACAACATACAATGCACAGCAGAGATCACAACCCCGAGAAAGTAATAGAAAACGAAAACACCAAGATTCTATGGGACTTCAATATATACACTGACAAGAAAATTGAAGCAAGAAGACCGGACATTGTAGTCATTGATAAGAACAAGAAGAAGGTGGAGCTGATTGACATCTCAGTACCTAAAGACTGTAGGATTGATGTGAAGGAGAGGGAAAAGATAGAAAAATACCAAGACCTAAGAATAGAACTTGAAAGGCTGTGGGAGATGAAGACCATAGTAGTACCAATAGTAATAGGATCGCTAGGAACCATATCGAAAAACTTTAAAGACCATATTCAAAGACTTGAACTTAATAACATAAGCGTTTTCGATTTACAAAAATCTGTTCTTTTAGGCACGGCACATATATTAAGAAAGGTGCTTCAGCTCTCAGGAGCCGGGTAGGATCCCGAGCTGAAGCTAGATCTATACCAGTAAAAATTGTAAAAAAGGATTATTTTACTGTGAAATAAAGAAATAATAATAATAATAATAATAATAATAATAATAATAATAATAATAATAATAATAATAATAATAATAATAATAATAATAATAATAATAATAATAATAATAATAATAATAATAATAATAATAATAATAATATTTTAATAATCACCAATATTACAGTTGAAACTGGATTACATTGGTATAATAGATATAGACTACAGGGGCCGCTGGTAGAAAAAAGCTAATCCTGCATGGGTTAACTCTAAAGAAAACCTATAGAGTTAACCTAGGATTAACACTAAACTGGCTTTGAACAACTGGGCCCAGAAAATTATATATGATACAATAATATAAAAATTGATAATATAATATATAATATAATTATTACAAGTTATGGATTGATGCTTGGATAAATGTCTTTCTCAAACGATCAGTCGTACATTTCTTATTCTTACTGAATAATAAACTATAATATAAATATATAAATAAACTATCAGACCACGTGACAAAATCACAGGAAGCCCAAAACATGTTTTCATCGAAATTAAAATCGCATTTTCAGTGGGAAAAAAATATTTCATGGAAATTTTGATAATGTTTTTGAAATCAGCATTATTTTTTACATCAAATAAGTTCAAGTCTAAAAGTATCTGAGAGTCCCTTTAATATTCTCTCTGGATATCAGCATCAATCACGATTTCAAAATTAACTAAAAGCAGCATTATTGTTTTTAAAAAGGTAATTATTTAGTTATTATTCTTTGTATAAAGTTATTGTTTCCGTTCAATTTTAAGTCTTTTTCCAGCCATCTGTAATTATGATATTATCTTGGTTTTCCTAGCTTTTTTTCCTCGCTGTAATTATAACTATCAGTCTTCTTTTGTATTTTCACTCATTTACTTGACATAGATCACTTTGATAAACAGCGGAATAAATAGTGAGCTTTACAAGTAAACAGATATTTAAAAACTCTTAGTACTGTCATATGAAACTGCCACCTTAAATAGCTAGGCATATTTGGAAGGTGTTGATGCTCTGGCAAATTGTATTGAGTGATAGCTACTAAGTACAAATTAAAGAAAATTTACAACACTAAACATTTGGATCACCCAAAGGAGAAAGCGCGAACGGGACTCTAAGTCCCATGCAAGGCGTCTCCCGCCTTAAATAATACATAAAAAATAACAGAAAATTACATGTAACGTGAAAAGGTAATTATTGTTAAAAAGAACTAGCTAAATTAATGAATAAAAATAAATCTAATAAAATTATCTGTGACAAGGACACTCCAATGAAGTTATGCTGAATGAAAAACGCAGAGATTTGTATTTAATTTTCTGTTGAGGCCTTTCTTGCCTTGTATTGGTGTTTTCAAATTTGTTTAAGTTGGTATAGCTTTTTGTAGAACTTCGTTCCTAGGGCCCTCTCCCTTCGCCTTTGGGTGGGGCGGAAATTTGAAAGTTGCTTTTTTTGTACTGACATTTTATCGATTTTTTTTTTAAAACGTTCACAAGTTATTCATTATGTTGATCTTGGTGGTCTTGCTTGGTATCGTTGAGATTTCGATCTGGATCGGACTGAAAAAGGTAGTCCCAGGAGAGAATTAACTTCATAGTCTGGGTAGCTACGCAGGCTAAGATCATCCCACACTATGGATCGATTATTCTGTCTTAAAAATAGCCTATAGCCATGCTTAGACAAACATTTAATTGGTAGTAATTATTTGAACCACATGCAGCCCACGCTCATTACGATCTGGCAGCTTTGATAAATAAAGTCACAAAATAGAAGGCATGGTATTTCAGGTGCCAAAAGTTATACAAATGAATTCCATGTCATTTCCATGAAATTTCGTGTTTTTGAATTCAAAATAATCGTTTTTACAGGCTTAAATAAGAGTTATTTTTAATTATATGGCACATAAAATATCATATTATCTATTTTGTAATTTCAATTGTCAAACCTGCCAGATAACGCGCTTGGGCTGCCTGTATTCAAACAGTTTTTAACTGATGGGAGATTTACATCACATTGATGACGTCACGTGCATTAACTTATCCAACACAACTCATGTTAATTTGAATCGATGTTGGGTCTCCACTATAGTTGTCTCACAGCAAAATTCTTACTTTTAAACTGTATTTCAAGAAGCAAAATCTAAAATTTCAACTAGGAATGGAAGATAGTATATAAGGTAACAAATAAGATAACCGATACAGTTTTAAAAATATCAAAACATTTTATACTGTATTAAAACACAGTATACTATATGTCTTTCCATACAGCAATATAAGTCGATTAACACTACAACAACCATGCAACTGTACTGCATAAGAGCATTTTAAAATGTTTTATTCTATTTTACGATAGTTTTCGTTTTAGCCAGTGAAAAATAATTATGTAGTATCGTGCAAAACAGCATCCTGTGAGTACTAACTCTGTGAGTTCTGGCAGGAAAGGTAAAGAAAAGTTTCTTTTCTCGCCGCTCTAAGGGTAAAAGAAAAAAAAACCTCTGCTCGCACGATAGCATGCTATTACCCTGCCAGCAGAGGAAGTATGTCTCGCTCTCCTGCGAATGAGAAAAACTACAAAAGAACGAGACACATTTCCTCTGTTAGCAGGGTAGGTAGGAAAAAAAGTGTTTCAACTCACTTGTATGTCAGTGTTACTGCACTTGTTTAGTTATAATGTAAAATATTAGAGAGAGAAGAAGACGAATCACGTTTGTGCTTCGGATAAGTTATTTCTGAAAACTGTACATTTTGGCCGGCCCAAAATATATATAGTAGCTCAATTCATAATCAAACAAATAGCGTCCGGCGAAAAGTCGGTATAAATTAAACCCAGTTTTTCTGTTCTGTGTACAAGTTCCTGTTTTTTTTTATTCGATTGATTATTTCTTATTATACCATCGATAAAGAATGTTTTTTATCGTCAGCTGGAAGAGTACTTTTAGCAAAATTAGTAGCTTTAATTTCAGTAGACGTTTTTTTTCAGTATTCGTTTTTTGCTCAAAACAAACAAAAGCTACTAATGAATATGTATTTACATCATCCAAACGCTTTTAAACCTAAAACTAGTCGTTAGAAGTGAAGTGCTGCTGAGAGCAACCGTAAACATATTATGCAAAAAAATATGATTCAGACTTTTTAGGCTGTCCGTATTTAGAACTACCTAAAAACATTTTTCGTGCTTATGAGTTTTCCTTCTATATTATATCATAATAGAAAATTTCTTTATAATTATATTGTTTGATTCCTTCATTTGAATATTCATGTACATAAGCAGAAATTAAAGAAATTAGTTATTTTAGCTGGATAAAAATGGCGGGAAAATAGAGCTGTGTGCGCGCGCGCGTCCGATTTTGTCGTTGCTGCAGCTGCATGTTTGATACAGTGATGGGCGCTCAGTAAACATAACGGGCTATCTGGCTATTCATTGTTCGGATTAAAATAGCCATCAATTTAAAAGGAAATGCTTTATCAAAGAACTATATTTAATTTCTGACCACAAATGCAATTTTATTTCATTCAAAAGCGATTTAATGACGTATTATTTATCAGTAAAAAGGATTAAATGATTTAGGTTATTTTTAAAGTAAAGAGGTTTTGTTTAATTGAAGGTTTTGACATAAGCTTTTTGGATTTTGACAGAATTCTGCTCAAAAATACGACAGGTATCATGCAAATTTGGGTCATGCTAATTTGATCAAAAATACTGTCACCAAAAACGCAACATTGGAAGTGAAACATGAATGCAATATTATTTTTAAGAGTAATTGTGCGTTTGTATTTGATATCGATTTAATTTGTTTGCCAGCTCACGAAAGGAAGCTTAGAATTCACAACCGGCGCATTACATGTCAACTCAAAGTGTTCGTACATTTTTTCCTTTTTTATGTACGTTAAAGGAAACTCCTTTTTTATGTACGTTAAAGGAAACTCCTTTTTTATGTACGTTAAAGGAAACTCATATAACCGGTTTATCTAGCTTTTCTCACAACTTTTCCACGACATATTTTTTGTTTATTTAAATTGTTGTAATGTTCTGGAGTTTTTAAATTCTTTTTTTGCGTTTCACTAGAACATTCCAGCCCCAAAAAGGAAAGTCCACTATATACCGGTAGTTTTATTTTTCTTTAATGTTATCGTAATAATTTTTTTATTTAAAACTGAACTTTATTAATTAAAACTCGTTTTTTTCTGATTCAAAGTACACACACTTTTTTTATTTCTTTGTATGCCCGCACATGATATATATAAACAACTACAAGTTTTAATTTAAAGAAATTATATTGAAAGCTACAGTACTTATATAAATAAAGTCAATATATATATAAAACTACCAACACACTTTGCAGCTGGCAAATTGATGCCGGTAATTTATTATTTTAACCGGCAGTGTTATACATAAACTAGCATACCTTTTGCTTATATATGTGCTGGAATATATATTTCATCGAAAGCTGTTGCAGTACGGATGGGTGTTCATCAGAAAATGTCAGGAAAATCCAAAAAAAGAATTGTCGATGAATTTACCAACACCCTTTGCAGTCTTGGAATATTAGATTTTTCAAGTCTCAATCTTCTAGTTTATCGATCACAACTACCAAAACGAATCGGTGAAACATAAATGAGTATATATTATAATCGTATTCATATTCAACGAGTGAAAATGAATTTTGATTACTCGATCGCGAGTGAGAAGCGAGTATGTCAGACAAGTGGTATTGGATTGGCACCAACATTGACGCATAAACACAATGAATATATACAATTAAAGTTCTTTGAAACATTTATTAAAAATATAAACCCTATATGCATCAGTACACTTACAAATGTTTAAAACATCAAGATAAGGTTTTCAGATATCTTACTGTGCGACTCGAAATGCGAAAAATGTCAAAATAATGTCAAAAATTCATCAAAAGATTTTGTATAAGTGACTACGGTACGGCGAGTCGCACAGTTATATAATAGGCAATATAATGAAATTTGTAACACCATAAAAATGTTAACTTAACTTTACTGGCGTTTCGAGCTTTAGCCCCTCGTCGGAGTAATTACTCAGGCTACCCCGCAGGGAAGCCTGAGTCTAGGTTTACCTTTTCTATATCTATGGGTCTATCGTTGTGTCGAGACACATGACGTAATGTCACAGGTAAACCACAACTACTCTATGAGGTAGCCTGAGTAAACACACTAAGTGCCTCTAATTAAAATATATCTTAACACTTATGTTGTTTTCGCAGATACAAAAAAGAGCTGTGTTGGCAAAAAACTGAACGAGACTCTGGACAATAGTGAACACGAAATAGACAAAATGGCTCAAGCCGACTCTATGGGCCCAGAGGCTCTTCTAAAAGCTAGTAATGACTGTAAACTACGGCTTATTCGTTTGTTAGTTGATGGAGGGACTCAAGTTAACGTACGCAACAGTATCCAAGAGACGCCGCTCATTCTAGCTTGCAAATCAGAAAACACGGAAAAGGAGAAAGTTGTTGAATTTTTAATCAAACATCGTGTGAAAATGAATCTTCAAGATGTGGATGGAAAGACTGCGTTAATGCATGCATGTCTTACTAATTCGTCGGATAACTTAATACGTATGTTAGTAAACGCTAAGGCGAATCCATGGGTCAAAGACGATAGCAAAAATACAGCATTTGACTACGCTATCAATGCAGGAAACATAGGATCAGTAAAAGTTATGATTCAAGCTTGTCGCGAAGGGAAGATGTTGTCAAAGCCTGGTAGTTTTAATATGGAAATGAAGAGGTTGGAGGATAAACTAGATCAAATGCCCGAGACGCGGAAATGCTCTTGGCCGTTAATGGGACCGAGACATACTGCAAGCAAAGAGAAGAAAGTTTCCCAACAGTCTGAGCTATTGGCTGTTGATGAAGACGATGAAACTGAAAGTCCCACACGGGAAAGACGACGTAAAAAATCTATATGTCATTTTGATCCAATAGATATCGATTTCGACAACAATACGACTGCTGACGCAACTACCGAGAGGTTTCCGAAACCTTTACGACAGGGCTCGTTGTATTCAGTCGGGCGGTCCGCGTCGTCTGAAGAGGAAAGGATAAGCCTACATTTCTCTGACTCGGATAATTCATCGTTTGATCGTTCGTCCGCTCATTTTTCAAGCTTGGAGAAATTATTAAGGCCTCGTGACTCTGTGACTTCCTCTTTGGAATCAAACGATTCATTGAATGTCCAGACTCCAACTTCTCTCAAATTAGATATGGTCTGGAATCTTGAAAAACAGAAGCACCAGCTAACGTCACACGATGAAGAGAAGTCAGTCAGTACAAGTGACATAGAAGATTCAAAGACGTCACATAACACTGAAAACTCACCATGTGATGCAGATAAGTCAACGGTGAAAACAGAACTGAAAACATCGACTCAAAATACTGGAGTAAACAGGCAATTGCGACGTCTTAACTTTCAGCAGGCTAAAAGCAATAACAACGTACTAATTACGAATGATGAAGTAAAAGTTTTATTTTCTCCAAGACAGCAAAATGAAAGTCCATTGACATTACAAGAAAAGCATTTGCCCGAAAGCACAGAGCATCCTTCTCACTTGCCTCTCCGCGAGAAACTTCCTTCTCCTTCGGTTTCTCGTCGGAAAACAATCGGCTCCCTCTCGGGGGGAAAAGATGACGCCATGGAAAGCGGTGACAGTAAACAGTCTGGAAGTGAGGCTACTACTGTAAGACGATTTACTGTAAGCACCATGGAAGGATCATCTGGAATGCAACTTACAGAAGTTTCCTCTCTGGAAATTAAACTTAACCGAACGAAAATACGGCCCCTTGAAGTTGACATTCCTTCAAAACAAAGGACTAAACGCAATTCTCTAGATACTTTAAGATCAAGCAAAAAGAGAGATGTCAATTCTAAAGCTGATTTCACAAAACCAATCAATTTACCAATAATTTCGAAACCAGATGACGGAGTCAAGGACAACGGACCGAAGTTGCTCAAATGCAACGAGAAGACGTCCGTTAGGAGGACGCTATCGGACAGCATCTGTCAGAGTAAACGCCCCAATGTCGCTACAAGACACGATAATCGCCTAGGTGTTAGTCGGAGTGAGTATTTTGCAGATAAGCAGCCATTAATCTCGTCTTCCTCGCCGATGCAGAAGGGTTATCGCGAGAGAAGCGCATCGTCGCCATTAGCTCCTCCTGAGAGCCCGCAAGCTGAAAGGAGAGCCTCGTTGTCAATACGTTGCGACGTCACATCATCATGTCGCGACGCACAACGATCACGTAGTCCTCGGTACATGTTATCTGGAGATTTACCAGACCTTGTTCTGCACTCTCCACCGCGTAACCGCTCGCCAGGAAATCTAGATTTTCAAGGACACGACCAGTTGCCTCTACAACGGACATGTCGGTCTATTTCACCGGAAGTCCTGGGACTTGTTAGCCCTGTTCCTGGAAGTCCTAACCATACAAACATTAAATCAAATAGCTATTCACATTTACCAGAAGTTATTAAAAGTACCACAGGTAGCCCAAAGGAAAAAAGAGTCGCGTTGCTGCCTCCTCTGAATATATCTCGAAAACCTAACGATGCCGAGGAAGGATACTTTTCCTGTTCTCCTTCACCTTTAGATATTGACAGTCCAAACAGAGGCAAAGAGAAATCGAGGTATTCATTTAAGCCTTTGTCTCCTCGCTTGGTCACTAGAACTGTTGAAAAATCTGCTGCCCTGAGTAAATTCTGATCTCTCGACTAACGTACCCTAAGAAGCATAATCGAGGTACTCATTTAAGCCTTTGTCTCTTCGCTTGGTCACTAGAACTGTTAAAAAATATGCTCAGTGCCCTGAGTAGATTCTGTCTTCAGTCGACTAATACTCCAGTTTCATGTTATCTCAGTAGCCCCACTGTACAATTTCCGCATTTGCACAGGGATAAATGTCGATCCGGAGTAAATTTAAATTTGTTTTCTATTATTTAGCGGCAGTATTTTCCCGTGCTTGGCATGGAATTTGTGATTTTTTTTTTACAACAAATCGAGGCTTAGACTGTGCAAATGCTCCTTTTGTCAATTTGAATAGTACAGCGGTACTAAATAAAATATATGAAACTGGTCTATTGGAATTATGTCTGTAAATCATTAAGGAATCATGAATCGCCAAGCTGAAAAGTTGAGGAATCAAGAATAAGGCTGAAATCATAAATTATAAAGATTTAAATATTGAAGAAAAAGAAAACGAGGCAGCGTGCTCTATCGAGTTATGGAGCATGCACGCGGGAATTTTGAGAAGACGAGAGAAACGTTAGGAGAAGCACGACACATAGTGGAGTGATTCTCAGTGCTTCTTCAGTCGTCTTAACATTTCCAAGTGCTCTATAACTCGAGAGAGCACTGTTGCCGAGTTTTCTATTTCTTTTATAAAATATTTAATTGTCAAACGAATCAGTGGACTTAATTACTCTGTTAAGTTTTACAGAACACTTCTCAGCCAATCGACAGAGCACACGAGTGAAATCAAATGTTTAATAAAGAGTTATAGACCCTATATGCATAAAGAAATAGGACTGGGAACGAGCACCATGAACAATAAAATATTTCAATAATATTTTTCAATTACAAGAAAGAGCATGCATGTCTAAATTAGTAATTTGGTTGAGTTATGGTGTCATGTATGTTAAAAATCACTGCAGAGTTATCAGCATTTGAAATGTACCAAAAACATGAAAACGAAGCTCGTCAGCCCAAAGTTCAAATTTTCAGTCAAATCCTTATAAATTCAAACAGCTGCAGCTTTTCATCATTTCATGTTCCTAAATTGAAACTTTGGAATATTGCTAATTTCGATGTGCTCTTTCTATTGAAAGCATTGTTGTATTCTAAAACTGATTAACTATGATATGTTTATTGCCACGCCTTTATGCATAGGGTGTATAGATGTGCGGTAAAATACAAATAATCTGATCTTTGATTTAAAAGTTATTTAACGATTCCGCTTCAACACCATGTATTGAGCAGTGAATAGAGAGGAGAGGAACAGGATTAAAATATCCTTCCTCCCAAATTTTATACCATTTTTCTCCCTTCTCCCTAATTTGTTCGACCATTTCTCTCTCCTCCCTGATTTTCTATTTTCTAACTAAAAGCTATTTAGTCTTTTCATTAGAGTGCAAATGGTACAAATTTCAACTATTTGGTAGTTTGTATTTCGACCTTATCCATCCTCCTTTTATATATATTTTAGTTCTTCCTCTTCCTCTATTTTTATACCTATTTTTATCCCTTCTTCCTGTTTATTTTTGCTGTTCTCCCTCCTCTCTTATCCGTTCCTCTCCTCTCTGAATAAAGAGAATCCTGACACTTCTAGTGCCACTTCCAAATTATCATCTCGTAAACAAAAATCATCATTACCACCATCATCACGACATTCACGGCATGTTGCTGTTGTCGTACGCTTATTTAGTTAAAGATAATTATTCTGCTTTATAAACCATTTCCTTAAACTTGTGGCGCCACTACTAGTGTCATTTCCCAATTATCATCTCATAAACAAAAAAATCATCATTACCACCACGACCATTATGACATTCACGGCATGTTGTCGTTAGCCTGCGCCATGCGTCACATCCGAGCCTGCAGTGTGACGCTGGCTACAATCTTGGACACTGTTTGAAAACTTAATCATTTTTTTTGAATTTTTTTCATCATTTTCGTCGCTAAATATCATTAGAACGATCGTATTTTGATACCCCCTCCTCCCAATGCAATGTTGTGTTCCCTGAAGGTGTTTTTATCTCAGGAATATCAACATTGTTCAGGGGTGGGGGAGGGAGGGGAAAAAAATGGTTGTGAAATTGATAGTATCAAGTATTTACAGCGAGTGTAAACTATTTATGTCCAAGATTGTAGTTGTCGTGCGCTTATTCCCAAAATCAAAATATTTTCAAAACAGATAGTTTTTAACTTCGTATTCTGAGAACTGTATATGGAAACGTGTAAGACAACGTTCCATTTAGTAGATCACTGAATATTGTAAATAGCAAAAACAATAAAACAGTTTTTATATAAAGATAGTCTAGTTGTTCGGTAGTGGGCTCCTCTACTGGAAAATATACCGATCGGAAATCTCGAACGAATAATTATTATAAAAAATTGTGATAGTACGCGCGCGTTGATTGGTCAAAAACCCGAGATTCATGAAACATACTCATGCCATTTGCAAGCGTCATTTTCGCTGTTTTGATCTTTCGCGCGCACTTGTCAGGTCATTTTCGATGAAATGCAACGTAGGGAGAAATGACATCATCAAACGAATAGAACAGTATTTTTTGTCGTTTCGTGTGATTGTTATTTTATAAAAGAAATGAAACAAGTCTTCTGTGTTTTCACTTGCTTATGAAAACCTCGATGCGTTTGGGAGAAATCTCGAGCAGGTCGAAGCACTCAACTCCGTCTCGTGTTTGGACTGCTCTCGAATTCTCCCAAACGCATCTTGGTTTTCATAAGCGCGTGAAAACACAGAAGACGTCAATGATAATTGTGTTCAATAACCAATCATACAGTGGCAGTAGGTTATTCTGTTTTTATTGCTCAATTCATGCGTGTTTAGTTACTTTCTTAAATACGAGTTATTTACTTGCTTATTCAGTTAAGTTAGAAAAATATTTAGATTTGATCACTTTGCACCTATGGGAATAATAGTGTTCCAGAAACGTGGACAAAGGAATGCAGGATAACGGACTGTGCATTATTTTCTTTCGTACACACAGTACTTGTATGATACTCCATGTTCTTCCTGCTTATCAGATGGCATATCTGCATCACTGAATCACAAAATGACAACAAATCAGTTTGCTTACTTAGAAAACAAATAAATAATCCATAATATTGATAGACAGTAATAATTTAATAATATAAAAATATAAAAATAATAAACTTTATTCAGGGGTGGATCCAGAAATTGTTAGGGGGATGTCCCAATTGCAAATGAAGAGTTCTTAAGGTGTAAGGGGGGTGTCAGGTCCCTAAATGTCATCCCCTGTTATGTGGTCTCATAACATATATATTTTATTATACATAATTGATTTACCTGCTAGGTTGATAGACATTCTTATCAAACTCAGGGTAGAATATATCACAACCATAATCCTTGTCAATTTCAGTGATATATAGCTTACGGCAAGACACATGTTCCATGGCATCCTAAGTAACATGAAATTATTGATCAGTTTTCAATAGCATTATACAATAACATAAATATGTCCAATAATTTAAGTGGCTATTATATCTTGCCATCAAGGCTTTGGTTAGGCTCAGATTTTAAGCTGTTGATGTTTCATACAAGCCCATGGTATTCTTTTCAAGGTACATGTGTCCCAATGTCTGGAATATACACCTATATCAATAATCGTTGTTGCAGGCGAAGCTACAGTCCACACTCTGAAGCCTGCAATGGTTGTCGGTATTACGAACATAATTTGTGATTTATTACACGTTTTTTTAAAGAAATATCAATGTTTCATCATCTACGACTGTAACAGTGTTATGGTCATATAAAACAAACACGTCCATCCAAAATATGCTATGAATAAATCGATAACAAGAGAAGAAATACCGACATCCTTTGCAGGGTTCAGTGTGTGTACTATAGCTTTGATTGCGACAACGATTTTTGAAATAGGTGTATGCCCAGGCTGTGGTGCTCATGTGTCCCAATGTCTGGAATATGCGCCCAGGCTGTGGTGCATATTAAAAATGTCATTCATCAAAAATAAATAAAAACAAATCAAGTAGATGAGATAGTTATTGTTCTGGATTTGTTATCAATACCTTGTACACAGCTCCTCCTCCAATCACAAATACCCTTTCTATCTTGCTAGCAAGAGGTTCTTTAGCAACCAAATCAAGTGCATCATCAAGGCTACCACACATGTAGTCAGCACCTGTAGGTGGAACTCTTAAAATAAAGAAATAGAAACGTTTATACAGGTAAGAAAATTGAATGAATAAATGGTAACATTGAATGGTTGGGTACATTAATAATTATTAAACATATGAATGAATGAATGTATAATAGATTTAAGTAGTGAATGAGTGAATACAATATTTAATGAATGAAGTAAGTATGTAAGTAGATATATGGGAGGTAGGAAGGGAGGGAAGGAGCAATTAATTAAAGTAGGGAAGGAGAGATGAAAGGAAAGAGGGAAGTAGGGTAGAAAGGAAAAAGAAGCAAGCAAGCAAGCAAGCAAGCAAGCAAGCAAGCAAGCAAGCAAGCAAGCAAGCAAGCAAGCAAGCAAGCAAGCAAGCAAGCAAGCAAGCAAGCAAGCAAGCAAGCAAGCAAGCAAGCAAGCAAGCAAGCAAGCAAGCAAGCAAGCAAGCAAGCAAGCAAGCAAGCAAGCAAGCAAGCAAGCAAGCAAGCAAGCAAGCAAGCAAGCAAGCAAGCAAGCAAGCAAGCAAGCAAGCAAGCAAGCAAGCAAGCAAGCAAGCAAGCAAGCAAGCAAGCAAGGCATCTTTACGGATTTTACTTACTTCAACATTCTGCTTAGTACTATGTTAACCCTGTGAGGTAGTGGCCTGTACTTTTCTGGGATAGTTTCCCAAGTCTTACGTCCCATCAAGACAGCATTTTGTTTTCCTTGAAAAAAAAAAAAAAAATACAATAGCTGTTATTACAGTTATATGCAAATGATTTTGAACAATGGGTTGAAGTCGAGGCTTTCGGGCGAAAACAATAGGTTTGCCCGAAAGCCTCGATTTGAACCCATTGTTTGAAATCATTTGCATATAACTGTAATAACAGCTATTCAGTTAACATTAAATGATGGATTGCAAATAGTATAATCATTATCATGAATGGGCGGATTTAGGATGGGGGCGGGGAGATCAGGCGCCCCCCCTTTTGTTGCTCAAAAATCTTCATTAAAAAAACCTGATACAAAAGGTTTGGCTTCCATATACTGACTGAACACAAGGTTTTATCTCAGCGAAATTTTCCGGCCACCCCTTTCCTAAATTCCTGCCCCTGATTATATCAAATAATATCTCACCTTCTTGTTTGACATTTGATGTTAACTCCTTAAATTGATGCATGTCACCTCTGGCAAAAGCATAAATAATTCATGTGTTATAATATAATTGTCATTATAAAAAAATCATTATTTATTACAGGTGTTCATAGATGGGTTGATGTAACAGTAAAGGAAAAACCTCATGGGATAACTATAGAATACCCCTCAAATAAGGGCCGGTGGTTTTATTATCAGGGAGAGGGGGGCGGTCGTTTTGTTGGGGGGTCACTTTTAAAAATCTTGTATTTTTGGGGGGCCATGCACTTTTAAAATCTATGAAATTCATTGGGAGGGTCATTTTCTTATTTTCTTATTGTAGTTAATTTTTTGGTAATACAACTTAATTTATGTTTGGGAGATACTGATGATTCCTTTTTGAAATTGTAGTCATCGACCTTTTAACAATGGTTGTATAGTATGTGTGGGGTTATTGGGCTCCCTGTGTCGGCTTGATGTTTGATGCACATAATACTCGAAGTACCTGAAGTAGAACAAGCATAAGTCTCTTGCACAATTATGCTCTCCTTACGGGTAGTTCAGACATGCAATTCTCTTAACTTTTTATGCCTTTTTCAGGGTGTGAATTATTTAATGGGTAAAAACTAACAAAACTTATATAAGTTTAATTTATTAATTTTTCGAGAAAATAAAATAGGGAAAAAACGAGCTCAAAAAATTAAAGCAACATACTTTGGACTCTAGAAAAAAACTGAAAGTTATAACGGTTTCAACGGGAAAAAACAATTAATAAAATATCGCATTAATTTCGAGTCGTTTGAGAGATGTCTATAAATCCATAAATGCATTAGCTGATGAGTTGCTGTTACTCTTTTAAAATGTACATGCAAGACCCCAAAAACACCCGAAACTATGCAATTCTTACTTTAGATGCCATGCCATATTGCCATCTTTTGCTATCCCCTTCTGTTTGTCCACGGCTGCGACGCAAGAAAATGGAATTCTCGACATGTTAACTCAGAGCGAAGTTCGTGATCAATGTTCTCTAAAATAACTACACATGTACGAAAGCCCAATTTATAGCCCGAAGAGTCCGAAGGGAGGGGTGGCACAAAACCACAAGGAGGGGAGGGGTAAGCTGATTTGATTCCGAAGCGGTTCCTCTCTACTTTTATTGAAATTTATAGAATTAAGCAAAATTGATCACAGGAATATGATATAGAAAGCCGGGGAAGCTACCTAAAATAATTTTGTGTCGTATGTAGATTCACCAAATCGCATTTCCTTATGAAAGGTCACTCAAGGTCGGTTTCATATTAGACAGCTTGTGATTGGATAAACAATATAAATGTAAAGCGTGATTTGATTGGTCAAAGGCTGTTTAATAACAAAGCGAGCCGGACGGTTTTGTCAGAAGCTAGCCGGCAAAACGAGTTCAAAGACGAGTATCTGAAAAGATCGCCTTTTCCTCTGTTGAATAATGGCAGAAGCCAGAGCTGCTGTCACTAGGCCTGATGTAAGACTCCATCCCGAAGGAACAAGCACAAAAGAAGCAGAATACGAGCTCGTAAAGAGCACTTTTTTGTCTTTGAAAAAGTGCGCCTTCAGGACCCAGTAAGTAACCACCATATTTACGTGATAGCTTTCCCCACGTGTTGATTTTTGTAAACATTGCTTTTCTCTCCATTTTCGGACAATCTTTGAATGAAAAACTTTCCATTTCCTTTTGAGGATAAATTTTAAACTATAATCTTAGTTTTACTGTATTTGTTTATCTTTGAATTTCTTTCGAGAGAGTGGAACTTCCGTGGACATTTACAAAGTTGTCGAGTGACGTCTTGTCATCAACCCTACCTGTCCTTGAAGTTTGAACGAATATCTTATTATTTTTCCATCCGAACCCATTATCACAACACCAAAACCAAACTACATACTTATCAGATTAATAGATCACGAGCAAATTATATTTAGATATATTTTATGACGAAGAAAAACGTGATTAATATTTCTATTTCTACACGATCGCGCTGGTTGTAAAATATCCGCATTTACTCATGGCAAAATTCTCTCTTGGGATGGCATTTATTTGACACAAAAGCTTCAAAATACCGAAGCTTAGTTTAACTAATTTCTATACATGAATATTTTTCTCTTTTGTCATGATTAATTGAAAAATTCATTGAAGAATTTAACAACAATTTTAGCGCAAATGCTTAGCTCAAAAATGCGATATAAGCTTACGCTTGGTATAGAATAAATCAAAATCACTGAAGTCATTTGTCTTATAATAGACGATTTATTCATTTACTCTCGTATTTTTAACAGTGAACTTTGAAATCTAGTCGTTTGTAAATAGTGGGGCCATGAATGCGTACAAAAATACGTTTTAAGTTGGAAGTTGGACTTTGAACCCGGAGTTTTAACTACGAAATCAAAACAGCGGGGAATGGGCTCCGTACAGCAGGTTATTTGGTTTAACGGACGTTTTCAACAATTCAGTTGAAGTTGTTTGTCAAATAATATTGTTTGATTATTTCTGCAATTTTTCTGTTCTAACTAAAGGTGACCTCAGCTGGTTGAGTTCTTGTTCTTGTTATGGAAACCACATGTCATTCTCAGAATTGGAAATAATTCCCATTTATAACTATCATTCCATTCTTTCAATGGCTACTTGTGTTTTATATTATACACATGCATTGTGAATTGAAATGAAAATAGAGGATATTACATAGGCAACGTGGAGATACAAATTTTATCTTTGAGTGTTGAAATGATCTTTCACAAGTGAGCGCAGAAGAATCGATTTGTATCTCCAAGCGACCATATAATAATCTGTTTATTATATAATTATCAATGAAAATAAAATAAAACCTTTTTTGACTCAAGAAGTTTCTGTAAAGCTGTGTAACCATAGTGAGATATCAAATTTTTGAAACAGAAATATACTAAGGTTAACAAATTGCACATGGTTTTGAGTTGTCTGTCCTCCCATTGACACATCTTGACGTCATAAAATGTTCAAAATTCAAGTGGAACTACGAGCGTAGCGAGGGGTTTCACTGCAAAGTTTTGAACATTTTATGACGTCAAGAGTGTGTCAATAAGAGGACAGACAACGAAAAATCCATGTGCAATTTGTTTTTTACAACACAAATTAAAATAAATATACAAAAGGTAAAATGTCAGTTAAATGACGAAAACTGACGAATTTGTCACGCACCAAACTCAATGGTTTCTTTCAAGCTACAGAAAATCACACAATCTATGAAAGGGATCTTTTTTTCAGCCGGAAAAAAGATATAAGCCTATTTTCATACAGAAATACAGTGTACTGTTTGTCTTTAGAGAGCTAAGTGAAGTTAAAAAAGTACAGGAACGTCAAACATGGCCGATTAGCTGGGTTCAGGTTTCACCCTTTCATAAAAATTGCATAAAAATGCATAAAAACTGATCATATAGAAGATTACACAATACTTGATATCTCTATCCTTTGTAAAACATTCTACGCTTTTCAAATCAGCCCTGAAAGAATGGTGTTATTCGTCCAAAATGTAATTTTGGGCACGTTTTTGTTCAAAAGACTACCGATTTGATTGAAAGTGAAAATTTGTCGAAAAAACTGAAAAACGCATAAAATTTAAACGACAACAACTCTATGACAGCATAGTTACATTAATTACAATTTCCTACTTACAGAAAAGTAATTTCCATTGATAGTTTATCCATAAACTTATTTTTAAAATCCTTTTTGATGAAAAAACTTTGTCGATGACAAACTTTCCCTCAATTCCGCACGAGTGTTGTGTGACATGATGGCGTAAGCTCAGTGTGTCTGTCCTCTTATTGATCACGGTAAATCAACCAATCAGCGCGAGAGAATTCACACAAGTGTTGTAAAATATTTCATTGACAATTATATAAAAATAATAAAAAACTTTTGGACTGAGTTAGGTCGGGACGTAAATATTTGGCTTTCGGGCATGACAAAAACAAGTTGTTTCAATGCTTCTTTCTGTTCTGGTTTGAGAACTATTCTTAAGGTTACTGTGAACCTTCGCGGGTACCTTTTGTTAAAAATTTATTTTCGCGTCACATTAAATAATATTTTACGACATTATACATCATTTTAAAGCTTAATAAACAAAGAATACGTCTATGCAGTTTTTTTCTGTAAAAAATTAATTTGTAGTGCGTGAGAAAGACTCTAAGTGAAATCGGGTGTCTTTGTTTAAAAGGATAACCTGGAAAAACTATCTGTCTTTTGCTGAATTTTAATGCATAATGTTTGTCAGCATATATTGATCTCTGAGACTGTGTGAGCGTTTCTCAATATTTTACTTAGTTTAGAAGTTATTTAGAGCTAAGTAACGAAACGTAAATATTCAATGTTTAGTTAATATTCCACTTCATAAATAAAAAACCACGCTATCAATCGATAAACGCTCACACAGTTTTAATTTTGATGAGTTGAGTAGTGTTTGCGCTAATTTAGAAGATTTTCGGACCGTAATTTTTTGCAGGTTATCCTTTTAAAGTTGACTAGTATGCGCAAAATTAAAATCTAGAAATCGGGCTTTGAAAGTTTTGTAAACATTGACACTCACTTCATCTATTTGTCAGCGAGGTCACTTAAAGGTCACAAATCAACCTCTGCGGGACGTTTTTATAAATCAGATAACAAACGCTCATAAAATACTTTTTAGAGCACAAAGCGGTAAACATGGCGAACAAAAATAAGATTAAATCAAATAGTAAAGCAAGTAAATCAAGAAACATCTAAAATTATGAAGAAATTTAGAAAAGTAACCAACATGATATCTCATAAACGAACCAAGCAATAATAGGATTATAGGATTATAATGTCACTTTTCAAGTAAATTTGTTTTCCATAAAAACTAATTTATTTTAATATCTCTGGAAGTATGTAACATGATTTTTTTGTTTCAATAATCAAAAGTTTATGTTATAAATGTTATAATCTTTAAATAAAAAAAAATCAGCCAAATTTTGGGCTTAAAGGTTCACAGTAACCTTAATTGTGATAAAATGTCTGTTAAAACTTCTTCAAAATTGATTTCACTAAACAAAGGTGACGCCATTTATCGTGTCTTATTGAACGAACATGATATTAATGCTCTCTATGAAGTCCTCTGTCATACTTCACTGTCAATCTGCTGTCATAAGTACCAAAACGCAGCATTTTGATTGGTGCGTTCGTGGACGAACGCAGTATTTCAAAAACCAGGGGTTTGTTTGCAACGTTTCCTTCCCTCCTCTCCCCCTCCCCCTAACTTGATGTCTTGTACTCGTCTTAGGTTTCGCGGCGGCCATATCGGTAACACAGCTATTTCAAAAACAACCAAAAAACAACTTTCTCTCGTTCCCCCCAAAAGAAACGCTTGCTACGCAGGCTACTTTTCTTATGGAGTCCAGACGCAATAACTTACTATCGAAATCACTAGAGTGGTAAATGCTCGTTTGAAATCTTTTTATTTTTTTTGTACCATGTGATCGCTTCTGGACAAATTTTGTAGCTCAAAATTGGTCATACATACCTCCAGGCCAAATTTTCAATGGACAGTTCCATGTAAGATCATGCAAGATCCTGGCAAGATACAGGCTAATCTTACAAGATTTTGGCATGTAACCCTCAATCTGCAAGAACTTGCATGAACTTTCAAGTTTCTGCTAAGATTTAATAAAGATCTTCCCAAGATCCTTCCAAGAAATGTACTTAGTAAGATCTTGGATGAACTTACAGATCTTAACAAGATCATCAACCTGGGAAACAAATGATGTAACATCTTTTATGTTCCTTTTTAGACAGCAGATAAGAAATGGTCTCTGGCCAACAACATGGTCCAACCTCCTTGGCATGGTAATTGTTATTGCTGGCCTGCTTCATTTTGATCATGTATATCACCTCAATCTAATACAGCCGGTAACTAACTCTATATGGTGGTTTGGTCAGTTGTTATACCTGGACGAGGCTTATCCTTATGGATTACGTCTTGTGGTCTTGTCAAGTATCTGTGGTGTGGTGTTCTTTGTTGTCATGATGTATGTAAGACAATATGTGCTGCGGATGCTTCTTCAGTACAGGGGATGGATGTGTAAGTACCAATGAATAAACTTTAGGACAAGCAACAAAAAAACATTGAAAGTGAGCAATTGAATAAATGCTAAGTAAGCTGATGAAGGAAGTGAGTATATATTAAGTAGTATATAAGTTTAATAATATATGATTGAGTGGTCAAATGGGATGAGCTGTAAATAGATGAATTAATAAAAAAGGAATCGTATCTTCATGCACAAAACAAATTAAGATTATTTTTATCATTTGATCAACTGTGTGATTGCCAAACAAAAATAAACTGACATTGCATGGTGGTATATCTGGCTGTTTCAGCCACGAACCGTTTAGCCCACGCCAGTTCGTCAACAGATTAGTACAGTTTCTACATGCCGGATCAATACAGTTTTGCCCACAGATTATTATACTTATATTTCAGGCGGGAAATTAAAGTCACTATTAATATATTTATTCATTTGTCTTTCAGATGAAACACCTCGTTCCCAAAGTATCATGACATTATGTTGGGGTGCCCTTGTACGTGTGTTCTCTGGTCACCATCCAACTTTATACAGCTATCAGAATAGTTTACCAAGGATGCCAGTGCCTTCTCTCAGGGAGACATGTAAGAATTTTATGCTGTCAATGAAACCTTTACTGGAGGATAAAGAGTATGATGAAATGAATGCTTTGGCAGAGGTAATAATCAGGGTGCATTTAGTTTATTGAAAGACCCATTGTCACATGTAGCTAGACTGAATACTGAATTTCATGAAAAAATTGCACATTCAGACATTTTGATATATTTTATGATGCAAGTGTGTATTTACACTCTTATTACAGTGTGACTACTGAAACCGGGGCCACCCAAACAAATGTCAAAATAAATAGTTTTTGTGATCAAACAAAAAACTTGTAGAGGGTTCTCACTCAAATTAAAATAAACAACATGAAGCATGCCTTTCCAGTTTGCCCAATCAGTTAATATTAGTTATATATTAATCCATTGATTAATCTATCCCACAATGGATTGCATACTATGTTCCAGTGATATAATAATTTTCTTATTTGGAATCCTATTATTAATGATGAAAATTAGAGAAGCAAATATGATGTTTGGGTCTCGTACTGTAACCATCATCAGGTATAAATAATAATATGTGCATAAATCAATTTAAGTGCAAGGAGAAGAAAATATATTGTTCATAACATATTTGTTATTTAAAGGTCTTAAGTAAATAACTTCACTCTTACCGAGTCTGTTTGCACATTGAAATCTGAGTATCCTATTCTGTTAATTCTAAGGATTTTGAGAAAAATCTGGGTCCCAAACTACAGTTTGTTCTTCAACTCAAGTCATGGTGGGCTCCTAACTACCATACAGACTGGTGGGAGAAGTATGTATACCTGATGGGGCGGTCACCACTACCTATTAATAGCAACTATTATGGAATGGACCAGGGCTGGTATCCAACCAGAGAACAATCATCAAGGTAAAACAGACAAACAAATATAAAGGAAATGAATGGAAAAACAAATGAATGAATGGATGAATAAAGAAATGAATGGTTGAACAAACACAGACAATAGGTCTTTTGCCGCAAGAGGTCATGTGACCCACCTGTCTTAAATCCATCAGATGTGCCAAAATGATGTCCAGAAATGGTCAACATTAGCAAAAAGTCAAAATTTCAGCTCTTGATTCTAAATTTATACATAAAAAATGGCAAAGAACATAAAATGGGATGTTTTCTAAGGATTTGTATGAGTGGAGAACAAGGCTTGCTCTCCAGTACTATTTTCACATACAAATCCTTAGAAAATAAAACTAATAAACAAAGGATAAGGCATTCACTGGGTATCGATTGACCTTGTGGAATGCAATTCTGCCTCAAATTTAGTCAATGCAATAATACTGTTTTATTTCATTTTACTTCAGGGCAGCAGCAATGTGCTACTTTGCCTTAAAGTTTCGTCAGGAAACTGAAACAGAAACTCTGGAACCATTGTCGATAAGAAACACTGTGCCGATCTGTATGTGGCAATATGAGAGACAATTCAAAACCGTCAGGTAAGATATATTAACCTTTTATCTTTATCTTCAACAAATATATTATTATTATTATTATTATTATTATTATTATTATTATTATTATTATTATTATTAATATTATTAATATTATTATTATATCATTATTATATCATTCTTACTAATAGCCCTGAGGTAGATGATGCTGGTTGCAAAAAAATTGTCATCAATTACAGTGTGACGCGCGGTACTGTGCACATGGCCACCCAAACTTTTGAGAAAGTTACCCAATCAGTAAAAACCTCGCTAATGTCTTTGCCACTTTGTATGAAATAGGTTCCCTACTTTCGATAATCTGTTTATGCGCAGACGATCCTGTCAATCAAAAAAAACAAATTATCGCACGCTGATTGGCTAACTTTCTCAAAAGTTTCTTGGGTGGCCACGGTACCGCCCGTCACACTGTAATAATTTCTTGTTTTGCAATAATTATAGGATACCCAAAGAAGAGATTGATGAGCTGGTTCATTATGATCATACAGATGATGAGGTAGGTCTATTATAGCAATTGAATGGTAAACAATTGGATGATTATATAGAGTACATTGATGATGTTTGACTTAGTAAATCAAGTGTTTTCCAGTGACACCAGGTCATGTTGAAAGGTCAAATTAAACTACAAATATTATCATCATTACTGCGGTTTTTGACTTTCTGCGAACTCAGACATTACAATTGCTCAGGTTGTGAAATATGTGTTTGGCTGCCGCCAGTCAAAAACATAAAAGGTGCTGAGTAATTAGCAGCAGCCAAAAACGTATTTCACAACAAGACGTTGCAATGTCTGAGTTAGTAGGAAGACAAAAACCGCAGTAATTTCATTATAGAATGTTTTCCTTCTGCATCAATAAATAAACAAATAATTGTGTATATTTTTGATCATCAATAGCATGTAGCGGTCATCTGCCGTGGTCACTATTACATGGTGCCAGTGAAAGACAAAAATGGTAAACTTCTATCTATTTTGGACTTAGAAAACCAGTTTGACTGGATTATAGCAGATGCCAAACACTCTGATGGTAAGACCTCTATTTTCTTCTGTTCTCTTCTTCTGTTCTCGTCTATTTTCTTCAGTTCTGTTCTGTTCTCTACTCTTCTTTTCTTTTCTCGTCTCATCTTATTTCTTCTCTACTCTATTATTTTCTTCTGTTCTGTTCTGTTTTCTTCTCTTTTCTTCAGTTCTGTTATGTTATGTTCTCATTTCTTTTCTACTCTTCACTTTTCTTCAGTTCTGTTTTGTTCTATTCTGTTCTGTTTTCTTCTCTTCTTTTCACTTCTCTTTTCTTCAGTTCTGTTATGTTCTGTTCTCATTTCTTTTCTACTCTTCACTTTTCTTCAGTTCTGTTTTGTTCTATTCTGTTCTGTTTTCTTCTCTTCTTTTCACTTCTCTTTTCTTCAGTTCTGTTATGTTCTGTTCTCATTTCTTCTCTACTCTTCCCTTTTCTTCAGTTCTGTTTTGTTCTGTTTTCTTTTATTCTGTTCTGTTTTCTTCTCTTCTTTTCACTTCTCTTTATTTCAGTTCAGTTCTCTTTTCTTTTCTTCCTTTCTATTCCGTCCTGCTTTCTTCTCTTCTTTTCTGTTTACTTCACTTCTCTTTTCTCCAGTTCTATTCTGTTCTGTTTTCTTCTGTTCTGCTTTCTTCACTTAACTTAGAACTCTTTTCTCCTGTTAGGTTCTTTTCTATTCTGTTCTTGCTCGTCATTATGTTCATAATTATTATAATACTGGGTCTATTTGTTTGGTCAGAAATCAAGAGTAGCCCTGAAGGCTGTGTTGCTGCACTAACTGGTCTACCAAGAACTGACTGGGCAAGACTGAGACAAACTCACTTTGCTGATGGTCTGAACCGACAATCTCTGGAAACTATTGAGGAAGCTTTGTTTGTTGTAAGTAGATTGATTGTCTTAGGATTTTAATGTTATAATTATAGATCCACACTTATTCCGATATTACAGCGAAAATTGTTGCATTGTGACTTGAAAATTGTGAATTTCAATTTGATTTTCTTGATCCTTCAATCAGTTTGGAGACAGAGCTTACACAATTAACCAATGAGTTTACAAGTTTTCCTAAGCTCCACCTCAAAAGTTGATTGATGGATCAGGAAAGACCAAAAATCCAAACAATGTTTTTAACTAAGCCAGTTCACTATTCAACCGTACCCTCGAAATTTTGCACGGGACTCCACACTTTCGTTATGCTTAGTTGGAAGGACCTAATAAAATCTATGTTAAATCATTTCAAAGTTTTAGAAAAAGTTAATTTTTCTAACAAAAAAAATAGATTTTCGTAAGATTTTTTGTCCGACTTCATGCGAGTTTTGAAAGCACTGAAAGGACAAAATATGACAGATCAAGGTATTTCTTTGTCTTTTATTCAAAACCATCCAATCCCATGTTGTATTTTAGAATGATTCATTACCCAGCATTTGTGCTTGGGTTGTGATTTTTTTCACATCGCTTCCGTTTTCGCAAGTTTTTCTTCAAAATCTTGCGGGTAGGCATCCATTAAATGCTGATTATCTCAAAAACAAGCTTGGGACACCCCATTTTTCTTTTCATATTTGGAATCAGCATTAAATTTCACATTACAAAATCGTAGTTTAAAGAAAAGTTTTAACATTATTTCCAAAAGTAGCCAGTCACCTTAACAAGCCAAATAAAAAGCAATGAAATTTTAGATATTATTATGTCAAGTGAATAATTTATTCTTGTTAATATTTTGTAATTATAATTTTATGATTAATAATTTATGATTAATAGAGTGCACACTATATATATGTGAAACAACTACTAACTTTGTAGTGCATAATAGTATTTTAGTTATCAACTAGTTTGTTATCAACTAACTAAGATTTCACTCAGGCGTAAATCCATTCTCTTACCCAGACCCTTCTCAGCTTCACTGATCAAAGGCTCTGGTCGGACACAAACCGGAAGACCCAGAATCTGAGTCATCAGATATGCGCATGCTCAATATTTTCTAACTTCCGGTAACGTATAACAAAATGGCGAATTTCAAGTTAATTCTCGCTGATGTGTTAACCCAAACTAAACGTAAAATTTGATCCTAAAGAAAAACAAATTGTGGTTATGGTTATAGTTATGTCAAGTGCTCAAACAAAGTAAATAAATTGGAGAGTTTGTTATCTGCTATTAGTCTTTAGAACTGTTCTCAGACATTCCCACGGACCCAACGGTTACTTTGTCTGCAGCTAATTACTCGCCAGCAAGTATTTCGCAACTAGCCATTGGAATGTCTCAGCTCTCAGAACTATTAATAAAACTAGACTGAGATTAACGACCATTAACCAACTGATGGATAGCAAATTTCCCAAATTATTATATATATTTTTTCGAATGTACGGCCTCATCGGTAAATCTAGCCTGAAACCCAGTCAATGCGATCAAAGGTACATTTTTAGTAGACAGTTGTCTCTAGCAACATCAAAACAAAATCGTTGCGTAGGTGTGCATAATTATCGCTGATTGCGCATGTAATTATTTCAACCAATCATATTCACGATGGATTTCTGTCTGGCCAGAGCCTTTGATTTTTCGTTAGAAAGCTGAGAAAGGTCTGGGTAAGAGAATGGCGTAAATCATACAAAGAAACACAAAGACAGCTAATTATGTGACTATTGTTCTTTGCACTGTTCCACTCCAGTGCTATCCACTAGTTTGTATATAATAGTGAAATTAGACAATACATTATTATTATGGTTTTTTTCACGGATATATGGCGTGCACTCTATTTTTTACAAAATATTTTTATTGTAAGTTATACTAAAAATATCTTTTTTTTGGTATTAGTTATCTAATCACTATAGCTTCAATGGCCCTTCTTTGTTTGCGGTTTAATATTTTTGTTGTGTGTGTTTTTTTGTCTGTGATATTTGTTTGTTTGTTTGTGTTGTCAATGTTTGTATGTTCCTTTTACTTTTTTTATTTGCTACATTTTTTTTGTTTGTGTTGAGACTTTGTTTGTGATATTTTTTTGTCTATTTGTGTTCAGTTTTTGTGTGTATTTTTTTGCTGCTTTCTGGGCCACCCCAAATCATTCAGTCTATGCCAAAAATATTCCAAATTGAAAAAGGATAAAAATAAATAATTAAAATAATGTTTTACCTTGCAACAGGTTGTATTAGAAGAAAAAAGCTTCTCAGATATCACTGACAGAGCCAAATTCCTCCTCCATGGAGATGGCAGTTCCTTCTGGTTTGACAAGTCATTTAGTCTTATGGTATTTAGTGATGGCAAATGTGGTATCCATGGAGAGCATTCCTGGGCAGATGCTCCTGTAATGGGACATCTCCTTGAATACTTACTCACATTCGAGTAAGTAGTACTTGATTGTGCAATTATAATCCTTTCTTAACATGTCATATATATTTGTTTAACATTTTCACACTAATTATGGACGCAATCACTTAAAGAAAAAAACATTTCAAAATGAATAATAAAAGACATGACACACAAAAAAATAGTTAATGGATAATGTGCTAATTATTTGTTTGTTTGGTTGTACAATTAATACAAAAAGGGTAGTCAAACACGCTTGGCATAAATGACCTCAAAATCGCTCATTAGGGCGTATTTTAAAAATTTGAAGTTGGACTTTCATCAAACTTGGCAGGAATATAGGGATTAATCACACAAACTCAATTTTATAATTTTTAGCGTTATTGCTATGATAATGACGTCATTATGACGTCAAAACTTCGTTTTCCAATGGTATTTGATATAATTTCAAATTGATTCAAACGTCGTAAAACTGCACTGTATGACAGTTCTTGATATAGCTAACATGAATTCGAAAACCGTTTTTCGATTGGACAATTCAGTCAAAAGTAATCAAATTCTTAAATTTCCTTATTTTCCCGCAATTTTTTGGCGGGAAACTTTCTTTAAAAAGCTTTGGCAAAAATATCGCTTGGTACATTTTTTCGAGTTCCTATCAATGTTGCATGAAAATTCGTACATAAACTACACCAGTTTTGATCTAAAACTTGTTGATTTTATTTTTTTAAATTTTCAATCCTAGACGTAGATATTAAGGCGAGAAAAATTGCATACGTCACTATGACGTCACACAAGTTCTAAAATGCTTAAATAAGCCTACCAAATAAAAATTTTGAAACTTTTTTTTAATAACAACACTTGTTTATTGCTCTTCGAAAATTTCCATCGAGTGGATGCATCTTTTTACCATTTTTAAGATGATATTATAATTTAATATGACGTCACATATTATGACGTCACAAAAAGGTATAATCCTTTATAACTCTAGTTAGAAACGTCATTGCGAGTTCCGGTTAACGGCTAAATATTTCTCTCACTATACCTATTCAGATCAACAAGAATTATCCGTAATTCGATAAAGCATAAGAAATAACCATAAAAGGAAATGTAATATGTGACGTCATAGAAACGTCAGAGTATCATCAAAATATAACATTTTATAAATTGTCATATCTGTAATGTGCAGTGAAAATTATAGCTTGTTTGGACTTCAAATCATAAAGTTAATAGGATTTCCAAGTTTTAAGGACGTTTCTGATGAGCGATTTCGAGGTCATTTATGCCAAGCGTGAAAGTCAGTGTTTTTTCTCAAATTCATGAATTGTATAGTTTATAAACAGAAAACAAAGTAAATAACTGCCATAACAGTAGCCTTGATATGTGGTGTTAATTAGCATATAATTTGGCCATCTTTCACTATGATCGGGGTGGGGAAGAGGGGGTACCCATTACAAATCACGCGCCATTATTTCATGATTTCACAGATCATGGAGATCATACTTAAAGTGCACCTGAAGCCCTTCATGATATTTTGCAAATCTGTTGTACATGAGGTGTATAATAAGTGTACTTAATAGTTTTTGATGTCGACCTCTCCTTTCTGAGATATAAACATTTGAAATCTGAAAATGCAAATGAGTTGACGTCATCCCAGGAATTTGTCAAAGTTTTGTTTCAAAGCTGACAGCAAGCTTGTTTTTGTAAAGAAGTAAAAATGTTAATGGTAGTGTAAATATTAGTATAAATAAAGATATTGAGCTTTAAAAAATTGCAATAATTATTTCCAGAGAACTTTTGTATATTTAATGAGGCCTGGGTAGATGTCACCTCATTTGCATTTTCAGATTTCAAATGCTTATATATCTCAGAAAGGAGATGTCGACATCAAGAAAAATTAAGTACACTTATTATACACCTCATGTCAAACAGATTTGCAAAATATCATGAAGGGCGTCAGGTGCACTTTAAAGCCTTTTCATGAATCATAGTTTTAGAACTTGTGGCGTTAACTCTGATGTTTCTAATAGGCAACGTGTTGCGCTTGTTAGACAGATAATCAATATTAAAACAAGTATAAATCTCTTTTTGCACTTTTGCACTCTTAGTAATTTGTTTAAATATCAAATTTTTATGTCAAAAAAGGAAAAAACTTCCAATTTCAGCTTTTTAAAAAAAGTTGAAAATCAACAACATTTCAGCTTAAGTTCATAACGTTATCAGACTAGTAGACTGATATCATAACGTTATGTATGTCAAAAGCATTAAACTGTCAATAACTGTCATTTTAGAAATTTGTGAAAAGAGTCTTTTTGCTTCATATGAGCACATTGTTGGAAAAGGAGGTTATCATCTTTTGAGAGAAAATAGCATCAAATGCCTAATTTATTGATTGTTTTTAAGAAAATGTCATTTTTGACAATAAATTTCCCCTTGAGACTTGTTTAACTAGATCTAACAGATTTACAAATAATAACACTGCTAGCAATGAACGTCTCATTTTACACAACCGGTTATATGAATAGCTGTCACGTTTTCACGGATCACTGATGCTGTAATCACGAGTCACGATAGTGAAAATCTGTAAAACACGGGTCACAGGCGAAGATGATAATTTTCACGGATCACGGCTTAAATTGTTTGCTTTTCACGAATCACAGGCCAAATTTTGGGTGAATCACGGATCATGGAAAACCTCTTCCCCACCGTATGATTTTCTCCTAGAATAATCCATGAAGTTGAGAAGAGGGTCCTGAAGGGGTAAAATGGGAACTGGGATTTGCCTTATTTTGAAATGGAAAATGGGATTGGATGTACTGGTACTAGGATTTACAAAGAAAAGAACAATAGAAAATGGGACTGGTATTGAAAACTTGAGCAAAACTGATGGGATTATGTGATTTTTGACTGGGTGTGGCAAAAAAAAGTTACATGGAACCTGAATACCTCGCAAAAATTGGATTTATATTGTCGTTTGAAAGAATTCATTCTTGGTGAAAGAAAACAAAAAACGTTTTTATAGGCAGTATCGATAGACTTTTGCAGAAAAAGAACTATGGTTAGTCCGTAATAAACTTGGTTAAATGTCATTTCCATTCAGCATTTAATGTATTCTTGTCTTTTTACAGTATGATTGATGTATTTTCAATGTAATATTTTATTAATTTATATCTATCAGTCTCCTTGTAAAATGTATTTATAACGGCTTCATTCTTTTATTCACGTCTTCCATATCACACAGATATCAACCCAATGTGTAATAAGCAAATTATAACATGTTAAGAGCCTGATATCGTTATTATTTACTTGTTGTTCTAATCATATCACTCACTCGCTCGCAAAGCCTCGCTGGTTCTCGATATGATTCGAAAAACTTGTGAATAAAAACGATATCAAGCTCTTAACATACATGTAATAATCTCTATATACTTCATATGTGTGAAACAATAATTCTATGTTCTTTTATTCAACAGATTTATTTATCGTACATACAACGATAAAGGAAGGTGTGTCCCTATTGGAGGGGCTCACAAAAGCTCAAAAATCAGACAGCATAATTTACAAAGACCGTCTAGATTGTACTTTGATATAACTCCACCCTTAGCACAGAGTATTGAATATGCCATGGACTTCTGCCGCAAGGTAAACACTAATATGGCTGAATTATTACATACAACAGGTTCCCATTTAAATCTGTACTTTCCAATTTAAATCTGTACTTATGCAAATTTTGTTGATGTGTGCTAAACACACAGATCAACCAATCAGAGTATATTATTTCTGAAGTGAACTTCTCTGATTGGTTGATCTGTGTGTTTAGCACACATCAACACAACTTGCTTCAGTACAGATTTAAATGGGAAAGTACAGATTTAAATGAGAAGCTGTTATACATAAATCTTCACTCTGCGGCATAACAGAGAATAACCGTAACACATCTAACATTGCAAATCACAAAACTGTGGGCACCTATAAATATTTCAGAAATCGTTTTTTGTTTGTTCAACAACTCAGAAACAACTATATCACCGCAAGAAGTTTGACTGATGTGTAGTGTAAGAAACTTTTTGTAGTTAGAGTTGTTTGTGAGTTGCTCAACAAACATAAACGATTTCTTAAATATTTCTGGGTACCAACAGTTTTTCGATTGGCACTGTAAACAAACTCAACTCACTTGATTGTAGACCATAGTGTTTGAGGCAAGAGGTTTTACGATTTGACTACCATTTGATGGTTGTGAGCTGAGTGATGTACGTAAAAGTGATTTTTCTCTAACTTAATTTTCAAGTTTTCTTGCTTCCTCATAAACTTATCTCATCTAATTTTGGTGCTGTTTGTAGAAAAAAATTGTTTCCATATATTGTTTCAAGCCCTGCTATAATTATAAATTACTTATTAGATCGTTTTGTTGTCAAATATTAATTTTGTTTATAATTTGTAATATTGTCTAGTAGGTTTTTTGTTGATTCTTTAACCCTTTGACTCCTACGGCGCCCGAAACCGCCCGTAAAAAAAAACAACCTTGCTTTGAAAAATTCTAACTTTTTTAAACAAGCCAAATTTGCTAAGCCGTTTGAATGTTAGTAAGCACTAGGAAGTTCTTCAAATTTTCATAGCATATCAGTCACAAGAAACAAGCAATTTTAGCACAAAAATTCCATATGAACTTTAGGAAAGTCAAAAATGACCGTTTTTGCCTTATTTTTCAATAGTTGAAATCACACTTTTTTGACCTTCGATTTTTTATCGAAAAAATCGTTTTTAGACGAAAGCGCCTTTTTCACAACAAAATTCAGTCCTTGTGCTATAGCTTTGGCAAGTTTTTTCACTTTTTTTCACTTCACGAACTGAGCTGCGGTCGTTTGATTACGGCCATCGCGCAATTCAACATGCGACTTTATAACTTGCTCGTTTTCGACATCAAACCGCAAACCATTCTCTATTAGTCAACGCGGGCTCAGAAGATACCAATTTTCTCCCTGGTAAGGGAGGCAAAGGGTAACTTACCCTGCCCATACACTTAGTTACATCCCATTCATTTTCTATTTTTCAGAACAATGAGGATCTTCAGCATAAAGTACTTACCCATGATTCCTTTGGAAAGGGATTCATAAAGACTGCTAAGGTTCGTAAATATACAGACATGTAATTATTGAAAATCCTGAGTGCTGATTGGTTCAAGAACTCCGACATCTCTGGAAATGGCTTGTGAAATAATAGTTTTTGAAATAATCACTTTTTCTATTTTACTAAAAAATTTGTTTTTCTCGGGCTCAAAGATTATTTGATGAATAATAACCTCAAATTTTGTCTTGGTTTTAGTTCATTGGTATTCATCTCACAATTAATTATTTGATGAAATATTGTTTGTTTGATCCAATCAATAATTGAAATAATAATTTAGGTATTTGCTGGCATATTTTCAAAAGAAATGCATTCTTGAAACAAATAATTATAATAAATATTCAATATTATGCTTAATCAAATGAATAATGGATTATTTGGGGATATCAATGATAAAGACTATTTAATTTGTAGTGGCCAGGTGATTTATGATGATGCACCCTCTTGGCCAACCAGTAGTAATGTTAGTCATGCTTATTTTCAGGTCAGTCCAGATGCATTCATTCAGCTTGCTTTACAAATAGCTTACTACAAAGAGGCCGGCAAACATCCACTAACGTATGAGGCTTCAATGACACGCTTATACCTACAAGTAAGTTATTGCAACAAATGATCTTTGAAAATACTGTTAGTAGGATAATAAGTAAACTCCAGCAGGATTTAGGAGGGGGCTGTTCCTCTTGGTTCCTAAAACAGTTTCCCTCTTTGTATAATGATAGAAAAAAATATACATTATACATTGTTTATGGCAAATGAGATGATTATAGTGAGTAAACTGTGATTGTTCAGATAATTGGAGTGGAATGTAGCACTTGTTTGAGCAGACATTTGTGGGGAGGGAAATCAACCAAAGCTAAGAACAGCTAGCTGCTAAGGGGGCCAACTCTTATACTGCTGCAGGGCTATAAAGTTGACTGTGACTGGTCAGACAATGGGAATGGAATGTAGCACTTGTTTGAGCAGAGATTTGTGGGTAGGGAAATCAACCAAAGCTAAGAACAGCTGCTAAGGGGGCTAACTCTTATACTGCTGCAGGGCTATAAGGTTGACTGTGACTGGTCAGACAATGGGAATGGAATGTAGCACTTGTTTGAGCAGAGATTTGTGGGGAGGGAAATCAACCAAAGCTAAGAACAGCTGCTAAGGGGGCTAACTCTTATACTGCTGCAGGGCTATAAGGTTGACTGTGACTGGTCAGACAATGGGAATGGAATGTAGCACTTGTTTGAGCAGAGATTTGTGGGTAAGGAAATCAACCAAAGCTAAGAACAGCTGCTAATGGGGCTAACTCTTATACTGCTGCAGGGCTATAAGGTTGACTGACTGGTCAGACAATGGGAATGGAATGTAGCACCTGTTTGAGCAGAGATTTGTGGGGAGGGAAATCAACCAAAGCTAAGAACAACTAGCTGCTAAGGGGGCAAACTCTTATACTGCTGCAGGGCTATAAGGTTGACTGTGATTGGTCAGACAATGGGAATGGAATGTAGCACTTGTTTGAGCAGACATTTGTGGGGAGGGAAATCAACCAAAGCTAAGAACAGCTGCTAAGGGGGCAAACTCTTATACTGCTGCAGGGCTATAAGGTTGACTGTGATTGGTCAGACAATGGGAATGGAATGTAGCACCTGTTTGAGCAGAAATTTGTGGGGAGGGAAATCAACCAAAGCTAAGAACAGCTGCTAATTAAGGGGGCCAACTCTTATACTGCTGCAGGGCTATAAGGTTGACTGACTGGTCAGACAATGGGAATGGAATGTAGCACCTGTTTGAGCAGAGATTTGTGGGGAGGGAAATCAACCAAAGCTAAGAACAGCTGCTAAGGGGGCTAACTCTTATACTGCTGCAGGGCTATAAGGTTAACTGTGATTGGTCAGACAATGGGAATGGAATGTAGCACCTGTTTGAGCAGAAATTTGTGGTGAGGGAAATCAACCAAAGCTAAGAACAACTAGCTGCTAAGGGGGCAAACTCTTATACTGCTGCAGGGCTATAAGGTTGACTGACTGGTCAGACAATGGGAATGGAATGTAGCACCTGTTTGAGCAGAGATTTGTGGGGAGGGAAATCAACCAAAGCTAAGAACAACTAGCTGCTAAGGGGGCTAACTCGTGTACTTCTAACTTGCTTTCTTTAGGGAAGAACAGAAACAGTGAGAAGTCTAACTGTTGAAGCTAGAGACTTTGTTAGAGCATTCATGGACCAGACAGTACCAAGAGAAGAGGTGATACGACTTATGAGAGTTGCTGCAAAAAAACATGCTGTGATGTACAAGGACTGTATGAATGGTAAAGGTGTTGATAGACACTTGTTTGCTCTGTACATTGTCAGCAAAGGACAGGGAAAGGTATGTATTATTAATAGTACAGTCACAGATCCATAACAATATGTACTGGTTGTATATGGTATATGTATTGTTGTTGATTACTGCATTCCATAATACTATATTAATTAAGATGCTTTACATATACTATGGAAATCAGTAGACTGGTAATCATGCCCCAAAAATTCCGTCCATGTGACCAATTTTTTTTGTACCACGTGATCGCTTCTGGCCAATCATTTTGCTCAAAATTGGTCATGTGGTACACAAATTTTCAATGTACATTTAACCACTCTAGTGATTTTCATAGTAATATATACATTAATATTATATGAGCAGCCGATCTGCATGTGATATACAATGGTGAGTCTGAGACGATTTAATGTTGTATATCACATACAGACCAGACACGAATATTGTATACAATCATATAGTATACTTATGAAAGTTAGTGATTTCATATTTTACTAAAATCCTAATCTTTTTCATCATCATCCTTAATTTCATTATCATGATTCCACCTTTTCTCTACCATTTTCTATTTATTTAATAACACCATATTGTCAAAAATGACATCATCATACAACTTTGTAGTACAGTAAAACCCTGCGTATAAGAACCTAGACTTTTCCAAGTCAGCCTGAACAAGTTCTTATATAAATGGTGCTTAACTTGAAATCAGGATATCTAGGTTCTATTAGCATCACTCACATCATCATTACAACACTTTTCTTCATATTTTATTTACATACAGGTCAATGCTTTTGCACATGGCCCTCTTTTTACAAAATAAACAAGTGAAAATTTCAGCCTGACAGGTTCTTATACGCGTGGTTTTACTGTAGCTTCAGCATTTTGCAGACTGACATTTTTTCTGTATGCACCAATAGACCTCAATCCTCAGTATACACAGACTGAGAAAGATTTATGGCCTTGCAAAGTACATCCAACTTCAATACTAAGCATTAGGATTATTACAATATTTATTCTAGGAGAGTGAGTTTCTAAAGAGAGCCCTGTCTCAACCATGGACATTGTCAACAAGTCAACAACCACAGCAACAGATGCTTGCACAACACTACAGTGTATCAGAACCAGAACTCATGAATATGGTAAGTTGTACTTGTAATTTGCTACAAGTCAGTTAGCTACAAGATACATACATATCTTTAATACCGGTAGGTGTTCCCTTACAGGCTTTTCAACACTTATTTACTTTCAAATCTTTAAACTGTGTAATATTAATTACAATACTAGTGATTTGCTAGCATAGCCAACCTCAGTTTTTAAATTTAGGCAGATTGCATTTTATTTTGAGTTCAGGTTGTAGAGAGTTCATATTTCCATACATGTACACATGTAGCATCTTGAGCCCCATAGTTGGAATTTAAGGACTGCAAGTTTTGTTCAAGTTTCACTGTCTGCGACAAGAGACTACATGTAAACTGTGCTAAACTGAACTCCACTCATACTCTGAACTACTTCGAAGGTAGCTCTCAAGGTCAGTTAAATTCTCTACAAGGGAGGGGTGTTGCTCCTGGAGAATGCTTCCAGGTCATTTTGCTGCACACGAGGGAGACCAATAGGGAGCAAAATGACCCAGGAGCAACACCATGATTGTCTAAAGACTTTAATAAGCCAGTGGATTGCAAATTTTTCATGTTCTGAGTGGCTCTTGTAACTTGGAATATTCTTGAAAATGAACTGTTTGGTTATATCATGAGTTAGTTTGTTGTCTTGCAACTTGAACTTTTACTTCTTATTAAAACAATTTCTAACTGCATGATTTGGTATTTAAAAATAAAATCATCCATAAGGTCAACTAGTATGCCACCTTGGTGCTTGGAACCTTGGTATACATTGCCCCCTTCAGGCAGTGTGCACAAACATCTTCTTTAAAACAAAGCACTCTGGCGAAAACTATTTTTTACAATCCATATCTGTTTTTTTTTTTAATATTTATTTCTTGTCCCTATATCTTCTCTCCCTTCCCAAAGTACATGTAGTTGCTTTAATTATTCTACTTTTTTTTACAATCAATACATATTTTTTATTTCTTGTCCCCATATTTTCTTTCCCTTCCCAAATAGTTGCTCTAATTGTTTCACATTTCAAATAGTTGCTCTAATTGTTTCACATTTCTTTCCCAGATCTCCCCTGGTGGAGTGTTTGGTCTTGTCCCCATATTTTCTTTCCCTTCCCAAATAGTTGCTCTAATTGTTTTACATTTCTTTCCCAGATCTCCCCTTGTGGAGTGTTTGGTCTTGTCCCATATTTTCTTTCCCTTCCCAAATAGTTGCTCTAATTGTTTCACATTTCTTTCCCAGATCTCCCCTGGTGGAGTGTTTGGTCTTGTCCCCATATTTTCTTTCCCTTCCCAAATAGTTGCTCTAATTGTTTCACATTTCTCCCCCCCAGATCTACCCTGGTGGAGTGTTTGGTCTTGTCCCCATATTTTCTTTCCCTTCCCAAATAGTTGCTCTAATTGTTTTACACTTCTTCCCCCCAGATCTCCCCTGGTAGAGAAATTGGTCTTGTCCCCATATTTTCTTTCACTTCCCAAATAGTTGCTCTAATTGTTTCACATTTCTTCCCCCCAGATCTCCCCTGGTGGAGGGTTTGGTCCTGTCCATGATGATGGCTATGGTGTATCCTACATGGTTCCTGATGAGAACAGAATCTTTTTCCATGTGTCTTCAAAGCATTCATCTGGAATCACTAATAGTGACCGGTTTGTCAAGAATTTATTTGAAACCATGGCAGAGATAAAGGCAATGTTTGATAAAAACAGTGAAAATGGACCATCTGCATCATCTTAATCAACAAACTTATTTAAAAAATTAAGTTTACCAGTTTTTAAAACTTTAAAAGGTTTTTACAAGGCTTTTTTTGGGAAGGGTGATTTTCTCAATATGAAACACAAATAGAACCAATCCTTTAATTGCCCTATTTTGCTATACAGTAAGATGTTACTTTGCTGAACATCATAGCAGGACTTGAAATAGGTAAACAAATTTGCCTGCCACTTCCAGATAAAGATTTATTGAAAGATGATTTACAGTTAACTTTGACTGCAGTTTCATTATTCATCTGGCAGTTCTTAATGATTTTTGACTGCCAAATCTTAATTTTGCCATTGGCAGGCAGCTATTTCGAGCCCTGCATGCTCACAAGGAGAGGGTAGAATGGTGGAAACAGTAAAATTAATAAGATAACAATACATTTTTGTAATTTAACATCTTATATATACTAACTGTAAACACCTTGAAGTGAAATAGTACTAATTATTAGCCCACTTTCAATATTTTGGTTGAATGATCATACACAATTAACTCAAAGAGAGGTTCTGGGGAAACAATGAGCATTACTTTTTGTTTCTCCAGAGGGTTATGATGATGATTATTATTTTTATTCTTATTCTTATTATTCTTATTCTTATTTTTATTCTTATTATAATTATTGTTATTATTTTTATTCGTTTTGGCTAAAATATCAAAAGTGGGCTATTTATTACAATATTCACCTAAGTATATACAAACTGTGAAAAAGGATAATTATGAACTAGGATTTTTCCCAGGTTTGCATTTGTGCCCAGATTATAATTTATTAAGTACAATTTTCCTAGTCTATTGTGCAAACTCCTGCATGCCCAATATATATTGGCCTTTTCCAAAACGAGTAAAGGACTGGGTACTAGTTTCCTTAATTCATGTAATTAAGAAATGAACCTGATAATGAAATAGAGCCCAGAAGAAGCCTGTCCTTCCAATCCATACATTCCTTTGTAATATTGGGCAGTTTTGAATGGCTGTAACTCACTCAATATCCAATCAAAAGCACCAAATCTCAGGAATCTTACATCTGCTCTTTTATATTATGAGGTTTATTTCTTAATTACATTAATTAGGGAAACTAGTACCCAGTCCTTTACTCGTTTTGGAAAAGGCCAATTGTTATATATAGCTCTCATTGAATCTGAGTTGTACATACTGTTAGCATGGCAATTGCACAAACTTCAACAGTCTCAGATTTTCCAAGTTTTGTTAGAGTTTCTATTGGTTTCGACTGCAATAGTTAAGCGAGGTTTTTAGCAAGAGGTCCAAGAGACTTTCTCATTTTTATTTATTAATTTAATTATATTTGCATATTTGTGCCCAGATTATAATTTATTTACCATTTCCCTAGTCTATTGTTACAAACTCTTGCATGCTCACATTTCTATTAGTTTACTGTCAGTAGCTACATGCATGTTGGACAAGCTAAATACACCCTTTCCGAGAAAGTTTGTTACCCGTGAAAAACACACAAGCTTAAGTGGTGCAAAGGATTGTCACCCGTGAAAAGCACACAAGCTAGTGGTGCAAAGGATCATGAATCAGTTCAGAAACGAAATGTGCATTTCGATCGGAACACCTTTCTAGTTGTCTGATAATTAAGTCAAAATTGACATTTCTCAATAACATATTGACAAGTGTAGCAATGTGGCCATGAAATCAATGCGTTCTAATAAAGTATACATACTAGGTAATCCATAATCCACTGCACTACTAGCTTGTAGGCTTTTCACTTCACAGGTGACAAAGTTTCTCGGAAAGGGTGTATTCAGCTCATAACAGACACCATAAGCTGAAAGTTGTACATCTTTGTCTTGGAATAAACACATTCTAAAGGTATATCAAGAACAAACTCAAACTACTAAATTAATAATTAAAAATGGATTTTGGGATCATTGAATTACATACTTTGTCCAGAATTACTTATCACTTATTGTTTTATCATATTTTGTTCCCATGTTCCATAATAATTTTGGCAGTGTCCCTTATTCCCTTAAAATAAATGTGCTTAATTGTTCCCTTCCTTGGTCCCTGGGGCTCATTCCTATATTGCAGATCATATCCTGGTTGGGTTTACACTGCCTATCTCATAAAACCTATTACAGTTATTTTTTTAAGTTAGAGAAGATATGGAGGATATTACATGGGCGTGTGGAGATGCCAATTTTATCTTCAAGTGTTGAAATGATATCTCATGAGTGATTTTCAACACAGGAAGACAAAATTGGCATCTCCACACGCCCATGTAATGTTCTGTTTATTATATACCTGAGTTATCAATGAAAAGAAAAGACAAGTTTTTGACACAAGAAGTTTACATCAAGCTGTGTAACCATAGTGATGATATTCACAAGATATTTATAGAATAACATGTTATTTTCACGTGAAAATATCAAGTTTTTGAAGCAGAGAAATATAGGTATTTCATTGACAATTATATAATTATTTTTGTTTATTTAATTTTGTTTTTGTTAATTAAGTCATGTGGTGTGTGCTTGATGGTGATGGTGTTCGATTGGTGATTGGGGGGGGGGGGGGGGGGGAATGGGTGTTGGTAGTGGATGGAGGATAGACCAACAATTACAAAACATTGTTTCTTTAGATAAAATCTTTACTCAGAATTTGCAGTGAGCAAACAGCTACAATGATGCCAGAGATAGATTGCTTTACAGTATTTGCTGGTTACTAAGTTGACCATTCAATACAGAAAACTGACCTTTCGTATGGAATCTCACTTATACTTATGAACAGTTTTTCACATTCAGACTTTCTCTCGGACTTATCTGAGATTAAGTACAGATATGAATCAGCCGAATGTTTATTTTACAAAAATACAACTAAAACTCTAAGGAATAGTAGTTGAATATTTGAAGAAATTGTGGACTTGTCAGTTATTTTAGTGGTTCAACTTTTACATCAAATCAACCTATATACTGGCAAATATGGCAAACATCCAAATAAATATATCAACAAAAATATTTCATAATTTAATATAAACCATTAAATTCAACATGTTCTAAACGAGCCAGGGACTGTGTTCCAGTTGCAATCGCAAAGCATAAAAGGATTGTTTGCAGGGAAAAGTGAGGCAAATTGATTCAGTCTTATTATTGCATGCTTTGTGATTATTGCATTGTGAAAAAGCCAGCCCCCTGACACATTTAGAACATGGCAAATACCTACTACATTACTTTTGTCTGAAACTCTTTTGATCCTGTACAAATTGAAATACACCTTAATGATGATCTATTGTGGTGTTTCTTTTGATTACAGTGGTAGTGATCTCTATTAAGCGGTCAACCTTGGGGCTTTCCAAAGTGGCTGCTTAATAGAGGGTGACCGCTTAATAGAGGTACCACTGTACTTGTTGATCATGACAGTACATCCCTGAAGGCCATTGTTCCATAATATTACCATCAAGCAGAATCTGAAGCATTGAAGGCACTCTGTAGGTAGCATAAGCAAATAATCCCCTTCACAGTTAACTGTGCCACCTCAAAAGGTAGCCGGGCCATTGCATTGAAGTGAGATGAACATTGAGCTTGCAATGAAGAGACATTATAACACCTTGACAGACAATTTTTCACATGTCTATCATTGCAAGCTCAACGTTCAATCTTGCTTCAATGCAAATACCTGGCTACCTTTAAGGATGGTGCAGGAAACTGTGAAGAGGACTATTGTATGAAATCACAACCTTGAAGGAGAAGCCACTCTTGTAATCCAGCCTTAATCTATGGTTGGTTCTTGGGATTGGACGAGAGGAATGCATGGTATGAGTGCGAAGCTGAACAATGTACAAGTAGAAGCAATCTTGACTTTAATAAAAGTTATTCCAAATCAAAGTTGTAATGAATCCAACAGTTCCTGTCTGGATGTTTGACACACCTTGGCATCAATATGGCTAACTCAGCTGCAATCCTGTGTCATAATTCCGTGAAATGCATTTTGGTAATTGAATAAAAGGTCTGATATTAATGTCATGTTCTGTGTACAATGTATTTTAAAACTAATGTATTATTCTCCCTTTGATGTTTTTATTTCTTTTTCTTGTCTTGTTTCATCTTTCTTTTTTCCTCCCTGGCTAATTCTCTATCTTTGTTGGCTTTGATTATCTTATAAATAAACAACGCTGCAATAAAAAAGGAAAAACAATTCAAACACAAGAAAAAAAATTGAATCATAAGTTAGGAGACACTTATCAGGGGTTTCCCTGGTGGCACTGACACCCAAGCACTTTCTTTCCTTGTTTGTTGTCCCATTTCAGATCATGTGATACTACCCTTGGGAATTGTTTCTTTCACATGTAAATTGTATAACACGTTCATAATAAAAGAACAATTCTCAAGGGAATAACATGTGGTCTGAAATGGGCAATTAGCATACAGAGGTAAAGAGGTCTATTACCCCTATATTATTTAAGACATTAAGGGACGGGACACCCCTTTATTACTTAAAATCCCTTCATTTGCAATTGGGACAGCCCCCTCTTCCTGACAAATTTCTGGATCCCCCTGCTTGTGACTCTGGTATATAGTCGGGGTTGGCAAAGCATGAACCCACAAACTGCAGAAAATTAAGGTGGCTTATTTCACAAAACAAGTTAAAATAGCAAAGTAAACATTAAAAGAGATCATTTTGGTTTATATAAAGGTATTAGTTATTTGTGGTTCACAATATAAAAAACAAACAAATGAAAACAAATTGTTAATAAAAGAAAATATAATAAATGTATTAGGAAAATATTAAACATAAATAAGCTAGCTTATCCGGGCCATATTTCAATATTATGACATAGATCTATTTTATAGTGACCGCGAAATGGTCTTTAATCATAGTGGTACTTGAATAATTTAGTAAGTTACAGATGGTAAAGACGTATTGATCAACATTGTAATATATTATGATTGATTCGATATTTAAAAAAGATATAAAAGTGAATTTATAGATCGTTCAAAATAATAGATATATATTTATACATGATGTGTTTAAAAAAAAAACAGGTTACTTGATTTGTTTCAAAATAATCAGTGAAACAAATACTGTAACTATTAAAGGTTTGTGAAGTAGAAAAAAACAAGTTATTTACATCTAAGCACTGACCTACAAGAGCCGCTAAAATAATACCAGGAACAAGAAGGAATTGTACATCGACTTTAAAACTTTCTGGAGACTTAGGATCGTTTAGATCTACCATTTTTACCACTATTTTAGAGCTATATGCGACCTGTAAATTACAAGAAATCTACAAGTTACGTGGAATCGTTTCGTTTACCGGTTGTGATCTTTTGTTCGTTTGGACGTAAGGGACTGGGTCTACTATAGTACTCAGTCTTACGCGCTCTGTTCGAAGGATTTAAAAAAAGAGAAAAATTGGCTCCTGGATTTCTCATTTTTTCAGCATTTATCAAAAAATTTATTTCAATGGAAGCTAGTAAGAAAACTAATATTCATTTAGGCTGCATTGGCGTGTTATTTATAATATGTGTTTATACATCATCAAGGAAAAACGGAAAAAAATTCAAATTTATCAATTATCAGAATTACAAATGTATTAAAAATAGCGAATCAAATTACCAAGTATTGATGCTGTACTAAAAAGAAATTACAAAAAATAAAAATCGTGACAATGTAATCATTTAAAACCGGGATTTAGACTATTGTTTTAAAACAATACCTTCACAATTCCCTAGCTGTGTTTGATTTATTTGACATTTGATTGGTTTACGAGTAGCGAGCGGCATTTTCTCTCCTTATATTTCGATGCAAGGATAAGTTTAGAGTGTAGAAATTTTTTTACAGCAATTATCTTTGTTCGATAAAAGGTCATAAGGTTAAGTTTGAGACAGCGTGGTTGTCGCTGCTTGAGACGCTTTCTATAATTCTATTCACTGCGTCTAACACAACGGTTTTGAGTTCCGCCGTACAAACGGGCATACACAACAAAAATGGCGGCCAACAACTATGGAGAGACCGATGAGCTTCCACTGAAAGAAACACCGCCGTCTAGCCCGACAGATGCTAAAGTAAAGACTGCGTTCCCTGGGTTCTTTCTGAACAAGACCAAGTTGATTATTATTGCCGTTGTTGTCGTCGTTCTCTTTCTGCTTGTGATCATTCTAGCGGCGCTTCTTGGGCATGCAAACTCAAAGCTCGACCGTCAAGGTAAAACTAATATTTTCATTACTATACATCTATACATCTATGTACAGATAAACTAAAGATGTGTATCAACATCTAGAGAAGATAATTGCTGAAAATCTAAGTAGGTTATTTTAATTATAAACACAAAAAAACATTCTGTAATGCCGGTGTTTACATTTCGCATAACTCGTGTTTTTTGGGACAATTTTACAGCTTTGCATGCATTATATTAACAACCTAGTTTAGCCAAACCAGAACCATTGTAATTATAACTATATCAGTGAATTCCTAAAACCAATGACCTTTGATTTACAAGTGTTATCATCGAGGTTTTCGGATTTTAGAAGTGACTCGTTATCTGACAAAGTTATTTGTTTGGTCTGCAGAAGATATAAACGTGCGCCTTTTCTAGAAATATTTTAGCCACTTTTTGAAAATGTAATTGTTCGGGTATTTTAATAAGTAAATGCTTTCTTTCTAAGAGAAATTTAATTTGCAACATTTAAAATGTTTTGGTCTGGAATAATTGTACTTTATTTTTAACTCGAGAAACGCGACACAAACGGTTAGGATGGACCAGAGCCTATAAGCCTTTTATAACAGGAAAAACAATAATTACGCACTGCACGCAAGTGCGTGTTCCATCATCGCAAATCCAGGAGGCCAAACTATAGCCTGCTTAACCTCCGACTTTTTTTTTGTCCTCCGTTAGAGTGCATTAAGTCAAACCGTTGAATAGTTAGATAAGTTTAGTCAATTTATTTAGATATTTAGTTGATGTCAACCTAAAATAGTAAAAGCCCGCCAAACGAACGGTCAAACAACCTATCAGTGGGGTTCCTCTAATCTGGCCTCATTTACAAGAAGAAAAAAAGCAGAAAAAAGGGCATACAATCTTGCCGTTCTCCCCCGGAAATAACGGGCTGTTTTCACGTGATATTAATTACATATCAAATCTAGGTGACGTCAATTATTCGACGGCTCCATGTCCGTCTTAGCCTGAGAAAACAGACGTTGTTTCGCTCCTCGTCTCCCCTCGAAACTCAGGATATGTCCGTCTGCGAAATAACGCCGACCAAAATGTTATGAGACCACATGCAGCCCTTGCTCACAACTTCAATTGAAAAAATTATAAGTCTTTGTTCAACTAGTAGAGTGCACGCCACATAAGCGTGAAACAACTCTTAACTATTTAGCGCTTAAAGTGCTTATGAAGTCAACAATGGGACATATTTTGTTCAATTCTAGACATCGTGAGATTTAAAATGATATATGTGTAAGCCTGATCGGGCAACCAGGGGGAGTTATTCGCACGTAAAAGTGACGTTTTGGGCTTCCTGTGCCAGGTTGCACGTGAGTTGAGAGACTAGGTCGACAGCAATCTGGGACGTCACAAGTTACTCTCACGTGACCAGCTCGATGGATTCCCGTCATTTCTAACATGTGAAATCGATAAAAACTTTAGTGTTGTTTACAACAAAGTTATTTTTACGATGGTCTTTCGGTGTGCTGTTGAGCACTGTAAAATACATTTTCGCGTTCTGCTGGGATAAGTTTGTTTAGAATTCCATTCTAGAAAGACGAAATTCCGGAGGCGAGAGAAAGAAGAAAGAAGTGGGTCGACTTCATCGGTAACCGGCCATTTCGCGCTTCCTCCTTTTCGAGCTCTTTCAGTTATAAGTCGTTTCCAGCTAGCGTACAGTCAGTTCGAGCTTTATAAATATAGATACGATCCGGATACTTTTGAAACCGCATACCTTTTGGTGCGAATCGGCCTATCGTCCACACGAATCCAGTGAATCCGGTCACCGAAACCGCATACTTTTACTTGAATCCTCCGGATACGCAGATTCGTGTGGACGCAAATATTTCTATGCGGTTTCAGCCGGATCGGATTCGTGTAGAAGAGGCTTTAGTTAGTAACTAAGACCCCGTCTACACGGATCCGGATACTTTTGAAACCGCATACTTTTTGATGCGAATCGGCCTATCGTCCACACGAATCCAGTGAATCCGGTCACCGAAACCGCATACTTTTGAATTGGAAACGATCAACAGGATTCGTGTGGACGCAAATATTTCTATGCGGTTTCAGCCGGATCGGATTAAGGAGGAGGGGAGAGGAAAAGAACACAGCGGTCAAACGACTACGCATGCGCGAAAAAACAAATAAAATGATCCAGCACCAACTCAATCTCGTCCCCATTCGCCGCTAGCTTTTACTGCGCATGTTCAGGCTCGACGAACTATCTTGGCTCTGGCTTACCCAACTGAATCCGGCCACATGATTGGTCCTTAGAGAAAACAAAGCGATTTACCGGAAGTTAAAAAATAACGGTCGATTCTCAACGAAACCGAAAATATATCAGAAAATTGCTAATACAAACCACCTGAATACGGGGTAAGAAAAGTTTATCATCAAGAACTGTTGTCGTAGAAAAGTTTCTCAGAATTCTTCGCGTGAGCTCTGCTGTTTAGTTATTATTCTTGACCCGTAAATAACGACTGATTTTACTTCAGCTTGCAGCCACTGACTCGCTATATTCTCATCAAAATCCTTTCTAATCCTTTATGCCTATATGAAAGCATTTTCTACCAGTGGATCGATCAAGATATTATATAATTAAATGTATATTTGAACAGATAGCATTTCTCAGATTAAACATGAAATAATTTCCAGGTTAAAATTTTATTGCATTCTGTTATCAATAACGTCTGAAGACGAATATTCCCACGGAAATTCTATTATTAGTCTAATTAACCTCCTATTGCAACGTAGCAACGCCAATCAGGTTGAAGGATTTTAGTCAAACATGCGCAGTGCAAAAATGCCCAGATTCTGGGCATCCGGTTTGGAGTTTGCCAGAGCCAAGATAGTTCGTCGAGCTTGAACATGCGCAGTAAGAGCTAGCGGCGAATGGGGACGAGATTGGCACCAACTTCGTTCCCAGGCTTAATTTTCGCACGGACTTTATAAAAAAACGATGGATTGGACGACTTTCATTGCTTTTTTCTCAAAATATAAACAAAAATACAAAAGTATAGACTCATGGTAGCTTTAAAATACAACAAAGGTTATGTACACGAAACTTCAAGCTTATATATTCAGGGGATTTCTTATAAATCGACTCCAAACACTTTTACAATCCCATTCTCGTACCCAGGCTAACTCGGTCGTTCATCTCTCCCGTCATTACCTCTGGTAACAACGGATTTGAGACCCTCTCAGCCCGATGCTGATTGGCCAGTAAAATCGCGCATGCGCGAGTTTCGACGTACATTGACCCTAGGGTTCTCGTTCGTGATTGGTGGAATTTCTACGATGCTCGGAGCTTTTTGAAATGTGTTTTCTGCGCATAAAGTAAAGTACACAAAGCTGACTCATTTTGTAACGGGCTCAGGAAGAATTCAAAATGGCGGGTAAACGAAGTAGATATGAAAACATCCAAAAAACGTTAGGAAATTGTGTTCTAACTCCACCTTGAACTGCTATAACTTATTTTATGCATATTTAGGACTATGAGGAATGTATGAAGGTATGTTTTGGTTTTCGTGAAGCGCATTTTGAGACGATTACAGGCATTGTTTGTTATCGATAAATTCAGTACCAGAATCGAATTGCTGTATTAAAGCTTTCTTCTCGAATTCTGTACTTCTTTCCTGCTGTTGAGGCAAGTAAAACTTTACTGACGTTGAAATTTTAATGAAGTGTATCTGATCTGTTGTTTGAAGCAAGGAATCTCAACATATGATTGAAACTAAGGTTTATAACTTATTGTAAATCATTCCCACATTTATATCATGAATATATGATTGTAAAACATTCATATAGCCTTATCAGTAATAAAAATGATTTCAATGCATTCTGTAGTGGATATTATGAACTTTTACACTGTAATTTGACTCTATTATAAAGCTATTGTATTTGCCTTGGCTTTTCAAAATAATCTAATTATTATTAAATGTGAGGTGTTTATAATTTCACAGGCTATAATGTACATGATGAACAAGGGGTCAATTAGTATTTTTGTATTGGTGTGTTAGATTTTGAAATGAATAATTTAGCCAATTTACTGATATAAAATTACAATTCCAAATGCTATTATTGCAACCAGTGAACTGTCACTTCATATTTATAGTAGATACATGTAGTACTTATTTATATATTTTGTCATTGATATATTGATTTGTATTATTCTTGATATAAACAGAGTTAACTCTATTAACTCTGATATAAAACATGACTATACAGAAACACTATTTGTAGATATGCCAACATGTTGTGATAATAATAACAATGGCAATCAGATAACTACACTTACAATAGTTGAAGTGGTCTTATTTCACTTGTAATATCATTGTAAATGTGTATACCAGTAGTTTCCTTTTTTGGTACAAATCTTTATATATAAGTTTATATACTTTTTGTTCTATACTCAATAGAGTGCAAATAGTATATTCATGAAATACAAATTACTAAATACTAATAAATACTGCCAGAAGTTCCATAAAATATTCAAATATCTCACAGACATACTATATGCACTTAACTTTATATTTCACAGTCAAAATATCTTTTTAGGTAAGCATATCACATCAGAATATACATGAAATGGAGCTCTGCAGTATTCAAATAAAAAAATAGGATGAAAGGAACGCAGTAAAAGTCTATTCAACGTCTCATTTCCATTCCTCATTTCATGTGTATTTAACTAAACTATTATCACAAACCCACAGCATCTTTCTAATTAGCAGTACTGTTGATATATTTGCTGTGTTGAATAAAATTATTGCACTCTAGTGATGATATCAATAAGGGTAAAATATTACATCATGTTCCATGACATCTTGTTTTTACAGTACAGTTACAATGTTGGGTTTTAATCTGAACTGAATATTTGAGTTCTTAATTGCACTGGCTTCATGCAGCCACAATAGAATGTGAAGTAATAGTTTGTATAATTTTAGTAGTACCAAACCAATAAGGAATGCGCATTTCAAAAAACAATAAGAATACCACAGGTGTTTTCCCTCTTCTTTTTACCTACTGATCAAGGTCTAAGTCTGAGAATTACAAACTTGACATTTAATTATAATCATAATAACAATAAAGCACTTTATTTTAATAGGATAACTAGAATTACAGATGTTATTTTCATCTAGTCCCTAAATGATAATAATTAAATAGCATACATACATAACTATGCTGGTACTTGGATAGGCAAAACTGATTAGATGGCAGATAATGAGATTGTTCAATTGCTTGAAATAACAATAAATATTTAGATTATATCATTGTTTTGCAAAAATAACAATTTTAATTAAAAGGACATAACTAGGTACTACTAGCTGACAACAGGTTACAGTCGGGTATTCACACAAACACATAGTCTTATATATGAGAGGAACATAAAGAAGATTGCAAATTTCTTTTATACTACTATCACAATCAACTGTCACAGTACAAACCTCATTAACTCTTTACTTGACAATTGAACCCTATTTTATAGACCATAAACTTAGACTTATTAATATATATATATTTTTAATTTATAGGGGAAGTTTATCAATAGGGACGAAAGTCCTGTAGCTTCTACCTGTCACAAAATTAGTTTTAGAAATTTTATCATTAACTTCTCGTTTCATTTTATTCATTTAGTGTACAAACATTATACCCATGAAACAAGTAGTAATAATTAATACTAAGTAGTGCTAATTAAACAATTGAAAACAATAGAATTAGCATAAAATATCACTATTTAGTACTATTTATTTTTCATGCTTTTAATGTTTGTACTCTATTGTGACAAATAGATAAATAAAAAAAATAGAAAACAAAATTTAAGTTATTGACAATTGGTCTGCATTGCAATAATTATCATGAATATTTCGATAAAATATGATTTTTATGATGCAGAAATGATATTTTGAACAGTTTTTATATCCCTAAAATTGACTTAAATCATCTAAAACAGGTCAATATGAGAAAAGTGAGATGACAAATGAATTGCAGAATTGATTTTTGATATCTAACCAGAATAAAATTTACTTGATATACAAGTGAAATAAGACCACTTCAACTATTGTAAGTGTAGTTATCTGATTGCCATTGTTATTATTATCACAACATGTTGGCATATCTACAAATAGTGTTTCTGTATAGTCATGTTTTATATCAGAGTTAATAGAGTTAACTCTGTTTATATCAAGAATAATACAAATCAATATATCAATGACAAAATATATAAATAAGTACTACATGTATCTACTATAAATATGAAGTGACAGTTCACTGGTTGCAATAATAGCATTTGGAATTGTAATTTTATATCAGTAAATTGGCTAAATTATTCATTTCAAAATCTAACACACCAATACAAAAATACTAATTGACCCCTTGTTCATCATGTACATTATAGCCTGTGAAATTATAAACACCTCACATTTAATAATAATTAGATTATTTTGAAAAGCCAAGGCAAATACAATAGCTTTATAATAGAGTCAAATTACAGTGTAAAAGTTCATAATATCCACTACAGAATGCATTGAAATCATTTTTATTACTGATAAGGCTATATGAATGTTTTACAATCATATATTCATGATATAAATGTGGGAATGATTTACAATAAGTTATAAACCTTAGTTTCAATCATATGTTGAGATTCCTTGCTTCAAACAACAGATCAGATACACTTCATTAAAATTTCAACGTCAGTAAAGTTTTACTTGCCTCAACAGCAGGAAAGAAGTACAGAATTCGAGAAGAAAGCTTTAATACAGCAATTCGATTCTGGTACTGAATTTATCGATAACAAACAATGCCTGTAATCGTCTCAAAATGCGCTTCACGAAAACCAAAACATACCTTCATACATTCCTCATAGTCCTAAATATGCATAAAATAAGTTATAGCAGTTCAAGGTGGAGTTAGAACACAATTTCCTAACGTTTTTTGGATGTTTTCATATCTACTTCGTTTGCCCGCCATTTTGAATTCTTCCTGAGCCCGTTACAAAATGAGTCAGCTTTGTGTACTTTACTTTATGCGCAGAAAACACATTTCAAAAAGCTCCGAGCATCGTAGAAATTCCACCAATCACGAACGAGAACCCTAGGGTCAATGTACGTCGAAACTCGCGCATGCGCGATTTTACTGGCCAATCAGCATCGGGCTGAGAGGGTCTCAAATCCGTTGTTACCAGAGGTAATGACGGGAGAGATGAACGACCGAGTTAGCCTGGGTACGAGAATGTTACAATCCAAAATTTAGCGCTGTGAAAATTTTGCCACGCATGCGTAGTCGTTTGACCGCTGTGTTGAGGAAAAGTACTTTTCCTCTCCCATCGCTCCTCCCCCTTTTCACCCCCAATCCCCGCTCGTCCATGTTTTATCTAAATTCTCATTTTTTCCTCGGAATGTGGAAGGAAAAGAAGGGACTGTTCGCAGTCTACTCTTATTAAGACTTTTTTTAAAAACCCAAAAACTCTACATTAATCAGCTTGTCGAAACGTCAGACATCAACACCATCAGTCTTTCTCAAGACTACACCACCCCGGACGATCATGCCTCATGCCTCATCTACATAAACAGAGATAACAAAACATATTTTTGTATTTATTTGTATATTTTGAATTACAGACTGAAATTTGTAAAAGTGAGCAAAGAAAGTGCGCGTAAAAAAGTTTGGGTCTAAGACAAATTTACGGTCAAACTCCCGCTATAGTTAAACGAAAAAAACCTTTGACAAAGGGTGCATTTGCACAGAGAAAGTCTCAATAATCCTTTTTATAGTTCCGCCTCAGTGACCACGAATGATAGTTCCAAGTCGAGGTTCGCGTTGCTGCGCATGATAATCTATAGTTTTGCTATGCGCAGCAACTCGAACCTCGACTTGAAACTATTATTCGTGGTCACTGAGCCGAACTGTTAAAAGGAATATTCAGAGTAAATTCAAATGTCTTTCTATTTTTATTAACTGAGCCAATACTACCTTTTTTCCACCCTGGGTTCCAGAGATTTGAAGATTGTCGAGTAGTCTGGACCAGGAGTCTCGAGGAGTATGTTGTGACTGTGTATTTATATTTGTTTTGTATAGAGTTAGCTCTTGGCTCCGCCAGAGTCATTTCTATATTCTTAAAAAATACTTCTAAATTCGATACTTTGATATACGATACTTGATGCTTACGTGACCGCAAGCCCGGTCAATCAAAACCCTGATCGAAACCCAACTCAAGTCATTTCCCCGTGGGGACCTATGTGGGTCAGGATCAAGTGTAACCGCAACTATGATCGTCACTCTAAGATTGAATATCTATTGCACAGCTTGTCTATGACGTCAACTGTCTCGTTTTTCCCATAGTCCCTACTGTTATAAGAATTTTAGTACCTCGATACTCTATCGGAATGAATGGGCTTCCTGTGGCCTGCGTGGAGGCTCTTGAGGATTGGGGAGGAGCCTAGGCTACGATAAATAATAAAATGAATGATGATGATGATTATTGATAAGAATCAATCTCGAACCCAGAGCCTGCGTTACTCTTGGCCAGCAGTGCCGAGCAACGTATAACTCTGGGGTACCGGGATTCTCTGCTTATTGTGATTGGCCCTTGAAAATACAATAGTCAGACCGGAAACAGACGAAGTAAAAGCTCTGATTGGTCCATCATGTAAACAAATGTACATTCAAAATGTAAATTTTACGATTAATACGACGTCAACGGTTCTTTATACTAGATAGAATAATATCGTCATTTATGGAATATATATGCGAGTCGCGAAGCGACGAGAAATTGTATCGCCGCGAAGCGATGATTATCGAGTCGCGAAGCAAATTAGAATACACACAAAATACTCCTTTAAACTATTCTAAACCTTGACAATCCTCAGACCTCTGGCATCCAGTTGTATATTTTAATAAAGACCACCGAAAGCAAACTAATAACCGTCGGAAAACTATAAATAAATCGACGGTTAAAGCGATCTGAATTGAAGGAGATTTAGACGCGTTTTTATATCATTATATAAACCTGATGGCCGTTAAAAAACCTTCCTAAACTTTAAATGTTTTATTAGTGAGGAAAATGTTTATATTTTGGCTTAGAAAATATTTAAAATACTACTAGGTCAACAATATTTTGAATGTCATATAACGTACTAAGTAACACAGGATGCCCGAACCAACAGATCATTATAATATTAACTAAGCATGCGCATTCCATGTTAAAACCGGAACTCCAAAATTGGAGCAGAATAATTCCGTTTCCCCAGAGTTATACGTTGCTCGGCACTGCTGGCCAAGAGTAACGCAGGCTCTGGGTTCGAGATTGGATAAGAATAATATATGGATGAATACTCCTGTTTCATGTTATCTAGTACCGCTGTACAATTTGACAAAAGGCGCATTTGCACAGGGATAATCTTGATTCGTAGTCAGTATATTTGAATGTGTTTTCTTTTGTTACAGTGGATTTCACAAAACTTTGTACGCTCTGATTCCAAACTTAACTGGGGACTTGGGAACTAGATACCAATGTTGACAGTTCCATTGCTAATATGCCAATCATATTGCGAACTTGTGAATCAAATTAGCAAATTTGGTCTGAAATTCTGAATCAACTTGTGAAAAAAGTTCGAAAACTCCCCAGCAAACTTAACTGTATTTAACTGACATATTTGTTCTAAAATGAATGTTTTTGTAATGCACTAGTCAAAGTAAACCCCCACCCCCCCAACCCGGGACAGGGTGGGGGCAATGTGGGGCTTGGGATCACTTTTGTCAAGCAATGGTGCCCAAGGGGGTGGGGATAAAGTGAATATTTTACTAGTGTGTTAATATAGTGGGGCATTAGGTCGGGATTGGTTCGAGTATTAAGAAGAGGCCTGGAAACTAAACATTCTCTTAGGAGAAGGACTGGAAACGAAAAATCACTTCAAAGATAGCTTGGGCTCCCTGTGGCTCTATATGAAAGTCAAGGAGCCCCCCACAGATTTGTTGAACCGCAAGGTCAGTTATACAAAACTGGAATGCATTGATGACAAATCGCTGAAAAACAAGGTATTAAAAAGCCAAGCAAGTCGATAGCTTTGTTCCCCCGGGGGGGGGGGGGGGGGGGGGGGGGTTGGGGAGGACTCCCTCCAAAAAATGATAGGGGTGCTTGACGGACGGTTTTGAAAAAGGTACGCATAAATTAACTCAGATAGTGATTTCAGACCCTAAAAGGTACGACCACATTAAAAAAAATTTGTGACAGCAATCAATGCAAGATTGTATGGTTTCATTTCGACTGTGTTGGCATGTAGCCCCACCTGGTCAATGGTTTTGCCCAGTATGCTTAAAATGTTAAAATTTGAAATAAAAACTATTTGCTATGATGATGACTCAACCATATATATATATACTTATCTAAAGATAATTTTATTTTTGTTATTTTATAAAAGTGTAAACAATATATCCGTGAAACACAAAATGCAATTTTGTACAAAAGAGTGCTAATTAAGCTATAGAAAACAAAGGATTTCGTACAAAATCACTTTTTTTTTCACTTATAAAGTTTCACGTATATTCTAACAGTTTTACTCTATTATCATTTTTGACTCCAGGGGGTCGGGGATTTGATTTCCATTTCTCTCCCACTAAGTGGGGTATTTACCAACATTTGCCAAGTCAAATTTTCAAATGCCCCACTTATCCCCACCCTGTCCCGGGTTGGGGGGGGGGGGGGGGGGGGGTGGGGGTTTACTTTGACTAGTGCATAAAGCAAGGCAAATCAATGCCAGAAAATGTTCGCCAACATATTGTTGATATGTGGTTGAGCGGTAATAGTCATGGAGAGATTGGAAGAGACTTGAATGTAAGCAAAAGTACAGTAGCGAACATATTAAACAAATTTATTGAACGTGGAGACAGTAAGCATAGAACAGGGGGCTGCAAAGTTAGAACGGATGATGTGATCACAAGCATCAATGGGTGAGAACTTCAGAGAAAATTATTGGATAATAACGTGTGCTTGGCGCAAAATTTATTGTCATTACAAGAGCGATCCGAGACAACTTAGCTAGGATATTTCTACAAACGACTAAATATTGTTGCTAGAGTCACTCACTGCTTAAACAGACCAATGTTCAATGGATAACTTAGCAGTTTGTAGTACTTTGGATGATTGAAATGCGTGGGAATTTTTGAACTTTGTTCCCAACTTGATTCAGAATTTCAGATTAAATTTGCTAATTTGATTCACATGTTCGCAATATGATTAGCTTATTAACAATGGAACTGTCAACATTGGTATCTAGTTCCCAAGTCCCCAGTTAAGCTTGGAATCAGAGCGTACAAAGTTTCGTGAAATCCACTGTAAGTAATAACAAATTACTGTGCTTTGCTTAGAATTTGTGAATATTTTTACAACACATCGAGGCTTATCCTGTATAAATGCGCCTTTTGTCAAAAAGTGTGGTGCTAGATAGAGTACAAACACTAAAAGTGTGCAACATAAATACCACTAAATACTGCTAAATTATGCAAATTCTTTTGTTCTCTATTGTTTAATCAACACTATTTAGTGGTGAATAGTACAAAGTATTGCACACTTTTAGTGTTTGTACTCTAACGTGAAGATGGAGTATTTTGGTTATAATACTTTTATTATATCAAAGAGCTCTACACCGCTAGAGTTGTAATACACATATACGTATATGTTATTATAAAGGTTTCAAGTTGTTTTACGAGAAAAGAAATGTTATATCTATTTTCGCGCTCTAAGCGGCTTTAGGAAAACAAACTCGGCTCTGCTTGCAGGGTAGTCTTTTAACTTTGAAAATACCTGAAAACCAACAAAAATCCCCTTTTGTAATAGAAGAAAATATGATTTACGTACTATAATAAAGTTGATAACTAGAAGTTTAACTATCATTTTATGATATTTCGGATGACCTCCGTCATCCATCATCAATTTATGCAAAGCATTAAAATCTGATGATGGATGACGGAGGTCATCCGAAATATCATAAAATGATAGTTAAACTTCTAGTTATCAACTTTATTATAAAACTATTAGCCCAACTGAACATATTTACGTACTACTTTCGTACCAGCGCCACCTTGTGTGTGTTCTGCTAAAAGCTCAAGATCAATAACAACCGCGGGAATTGAAAGGCCGCTGATCTGTGGGAAGTTATCCGGTAGATAACCTGGGTATACCAGAGGTTATTTTCTAGTAAGCTTTGGCGTTTGTAAATCTGACGGTTTGTGAAGCAACGAAAAACACAGACGTACAAATAATAAATACAACTACTACATCAAGAAATAGAGCTGTCACAATATTTCTTTTTGTATTATTATTGAGGACCTTTATATTGCACTGATATAAAAGAAATGTCACGTGAAATGAAATGAATGAAATTTCTTTTTTATAACAAAGTCCCGTGATATGGCACATCAGTTCGCTGTAAGTACTCGATCCTAGCATTCCATGTTCAATGTATGCAAATGCTAAAAACAAAGAATAACGCGTCACTTGTTGTAGGGTTAATATCTACTTTACGTGGACAAATTAATGTATGATGAATATAAATTTACAGATTTTGAGGAACAGTATATCTATAATAACCACAAGGGCTAGCTAACAGTTGATGTGTGCATGTGACTTTGTGCCACGTGTTTTTTTGCGTCTTGTTAATGTACACTTGTCGGTTTTCATTAATTGTTTTTTGATGTCACTGGTTTCGATGCAATACTTGTAAGGTTAATAAGCCATCTTTTCTTCTCCGTTTCTCGACCGATTTTTGTGACTGAACAACGTTACATCACCCGCTATTCAATAATTAACTGTTTTTTTTAATAATTATCAAAGGCTATTGATAACTTTTTATTGCCGTTGAATGAATAACATCCGGAACCGAAACATCACTGTATCCCCCACGCCAGTGAAAGAGAAATGGAGGCATAGTTTTTTTCTTAAACTTGCTATTTTGTTTCAATAAATATGTAAAGTCTCTTAGTGCTATTTTATGTGAGTGAATACATTCTAATGGAGTATTGGTTTCTTACTATTGGAATGTCCACCCGCTAGGCGTCACACCACCTCTCCGTTAAAGCTGATTATTCCACCGATATCCTATTGGTGTAACAAGTCTCTTTTCTTCCGGATTAGCGCCAGGCTATGGCGTATATGGTTTCAGACCCTCGCCCTCTTCTTTGTAGCTAACGGTGCGATAGTAAGAGCTCGATATTCTAGTTCATATCGGTTGCTCTCTCGTTGTTTAACATGGGTGGTGTTAGCGCGATCGCTGGGTCTTTGCCAGGCATCTTTGTCAGCAAAAAGAAGCTAATATTATTAGGGATATTTATTATTGTGCTGGTGATAATCGTGATTATCCTGGCGGCGTTGTTGGGGAAGGCAAACGCCAAGTTAGAGAAGGAAGACGCTGGTAAGTAACAACGGACGTGGACATCGTTCCTGATAAGTTCCCTTTATATATCAATCGATTATAGTTGATTCATCATATGCGCGGCTATCTACTTTGCCTCGAGGGATTTTACCGTGTTCTTAGTCTTTTCTCTACCCTGGAAACCATAGGAATTTCTTAATTTGGTGTTGGTTTTTAGCGTTTGTATTTATAGCGTTTGTAATTTCTGTCCTCATGTCCGTTGCGTACAAGCTGTCAGATTTACAATTGCCCAGTCGAGATAGAACTAACCTCTGTTATCTAGGGTATATTTTCTCTCTCACCAAAAGTCAATGTGTTTGGTGGGAGTTGCGTAATGTTTAGTACGTGAAACCGGTTTGAGTGAAATCCGAGACGAGAGTAATGCGTAATGCAGGAATAATAAGGAATAATAAGTATATGTTGTATGGTATCGAGATAAGTGGTTCTGTATTCTATAGTAATTATTACATGTGTATGGAAGTCTTGTGTATTGTGGATACTGGGCGTCAGTAGTGATAAGTAGCGACAGCGTGGTGACTGTGTATACTTGTAAGCGTTAAAAAACATACGTTATTCATTGATCAGATCATGTTCCCGGCGTAGTCAATCGAATGATTCGGAAATCGAATGCAATCGAACGCAATCATATGATTGGATTCGATTGCATTCGGCAATCGAACGGAATCGAACGTCAAAAAATTGTGAATTCGAGGATTGTATATATATAATTTATGATAAAACAGTATTCTTTTGTTATTTTTTGTTATGTAAATTAATAAAAATGTGTTTTGCGTGCAATCAAATGTTCCATTGCAATCGAATTTCTTTTAATATTTTGTGAATTCGATTTCATTCGATTGCCGAATGCAAGGCAATCGAATCCAATCATTCGAATTCGATTGATCCGAACATTCGTTCGATTGACTACGCCGGGCATGTTGTACCCTGGATACCAGAGGGGCTAACCTTGACAATCCTCAGACCTCTGGCATCCAGGGTAATCATGTTGATGCACTATACTTGACTTTGTTTTTCGAAAGTGATTTTATAGTTCGCGTATTCGTAGCCTGAGAAAACAGACGTTCTTTCGCTTCTCTTCCCCCTGCGAAACTATTACGTTACCATGGTTACCAGAGGCTTGACGAACTCTCTCCCTGCTATGTGTTTTTGAGCCGCGAAGCGGCGTATACGTTGCAGGGAGAGAGCTAGTCAAGCCTCTTGTAACCAGGGTACTATTACGGGGACTATCGCGGGGAAGAGGAGCGAAAGAACCTCTGTTTCTCAGGCTTAATTATAGTATCCGTCGTTCAAAGTGAGAAGAGAAGAACACCGGGAAGAATACTAGTTTGTAGGTTGAAGAGCAGGAATCGGTGGAGAGAGAATAGCAAGAAGGGAAAGTGGGATTTAGAAAATGGAGTAAAAACGTCTGTCATTTAAACCCGGTTTAAAGCGAGTTAACTAGGTAATGTAATGAAATTTGTAACATCGTAAAAAATGTTGACTTAACTCTACTAAAGTAAAGTCTGTCATTCGTAACCTGGGTTCCCGAGGATGAAAAGAGGTGTGTGTGAAGAAAGGCCGACATAGCAGGTCTGTATGCTTACAGACTAGTCATCTTTATACAAAGATTTGACATTGAACTTTACAGAAACAACTTATCGACGGACCTCCGACTGAGAGCCGATTGATATAGGAATATGTGATGACAAATACTACTTTAATCGTTTTTAGAAAAAGCATGACTGTACACCTGATATCGTCGGTTTCAAGCAGTTACTTAAAAGGTCAACTTTACTATAAACACCTGCTGCTTTGGCGCTAAAAATCCGACAAAACGAGACGTTATGGTCGAGCGATGAATGGGATTGACTCTACTTCCACATTCATTTTTATCCTCGGAGTTTAAAATGAGACTTTTATTAAGTCTATTAGCTACTGGCCGTAGGGAGACGGGCAATGAATTCTCGTATATCTCAATGTAGAACAGTGATGTCCTTCTCACATACATACATACATACATACATACATACATACATACATACATACATACATACATACATACATACATTTTTATTCTCGTCCTTAAAAGGCTTTTCAGAGAACACAAATTACAAATAAAATATATCTAGAACCAATAGAGAGAAAAAAAATAGTAATATAATAAAAATAATAAGAAATAAATATATATATATAAACATATATACATACATACGTATATATACCCTATAAATTACATTAATTAAATTAAGTATCTATAAATTTGCTAAGCATATTTGTTTTAAGTTTCTTCTTAAATTCAAAGACTGTCTGACTTAATTTTAAGTCTTTGTCAAGACTGTTCCACAGTTTTACACTTCTGTAATGGAATGTTCTTTGTCCTGTAGCAGTGGTGTATAGTGGGATGTGTAGGTTTGTCGAATTCCTTGTAGTTCTTGTACATACTTTGTCACGTCTAATCAGAGGTTCTGTAAGGATTTGTGGAACGCAACCGATCATACATTTAAAACACATCACAGCATCACGATAGAAAAGTTGTTTTTTGATTGGGCACGGCGAGAGAATATTAATGACTACCGGGACGATTTTCTTTCTAGATCAATCTGTAAAAAGTTTTTGTATTTTTGTAACTTTTGTTTTGCCCTGATGAAGAGCAAGTTGCTCGAAAGCTTGGCTTTTTTCTATAAAATAAGCTGATGAAACAACACAATTATTTATTGGTTCTGTAAAAAAGTTTTTCGTTTTTACTTTTTGCGCGCGTAACATGGGTGTCGCCAATCTCCGCCCGTCCGCGTTTGATGATGATGATGATGATGATGATGATGATGATGATAATGAAAATAATAACTTTATTTAACGTGGTCAAATACACTTAGCTCTATTATAAAAATGTATTTGTATTATAACAAATCAAAAATACACAAACGAAAGATAAATATATAAATAGGAATCCGGAGGGAAAAGTAGGGACTGTGCACAGTCTAGGGTAGTAACTGTTTTGCAGTTATCCCAAATGAGCTCTCTTGGTCATCCTCATTAAATTAATTTTTTTTCGACAACGTTTCAGAATCTGCCGGTGGAAAGGGAGGAGGAGGAGGTGGAGGAAAAACAACCGCGAGCTCACCTACCAGCCCAGTCCCCACCACACCGGGAACAGAGGCCTGGTGGAATATCCGTCTACCAAAGAACATTATCCCGGTTCATTATGACGTACTGCTTGATATCGATTTGGAGAAATATCGATTTGAAGGCGAGGTGACTGTTCTAGCCAATGTGACGTCATCAACGAACCTGGTGTTGATTCATAGCAATAAAATGAATGTGACGTCAGTCAAAGTTATGAGTGGAGCTTCACAAAGTGAGTATATATGGTTCATAATGATTTGAAAAAACACTGTAGCTGACCGACCGGCTACGCGACTACGCGACTAGCTCAAGCCGGAGTATGGGTAAAAATCACTGAAGCAATAAATTTGATATGCATCTTATTATGATTTTACCCATACTCCTTTTAGGTCTAGTATCGTAGTCGCGAAGCCGGTCGGCGACAACGTTTTTTCAAATGAACCACTTTATTGTGAAGCCGGAAACCCAATTGTGACCACCCGTGATCGACCTTAAAGCACTCCACCCCCTACTAACTAACGTCATAGTATCAAAATCCTCAGCCAACGACGTGCTATTTTATGCCTTTTGTGATTTTCAGATAGCGAACTGGGCATCGCCAAGCACTTCTGGTTCGAAAAGAATCAATACTATGTGATACAACTAGAGGATACTGTTGAACCAGGTCAAATAGTTATCAAGATGACATTTAAGGCTTTCTTGACCGATGGGCTGGCTGGATTGTATAGAAGTCAATATCGACACGCTGACGGCAAAAAAGTGTAAGTTAATTGGTAGTATCAGTATATCAACACCAGTGTTAAGCGGTGGTCAAACGGCTATGATAGTTGATGATAGTTGAAGGCGTCTCAACTACCATCAACTATCATTCGCGCGGTCAAACTGCAAAAACTATCATGTGAATTTTGAAAATGTTCAAACTCTATGATAGTCCATGATAGTCGATGATAGTGCATGATAGTTGGATAGTGGTCAAACGCACATGATAGTTGGAACTATCATCAACTATCATTGCAGTTTGACCGGGGCTTTAATGTGCAGTTACCTCACCACTTATCTCGCAATGCTTGAAAATGTGTAAGTTAAGTGGTAATATCAGTATATCAACACCAGTATTGGTAATATCAACACTAGTGTTAACGTTCAGTTGCACTGTGCAGTTTCCTCACTTGAAAATGTGTTGTTGTTAGTGTCAAATTGCTGAATACTCCAGTTTTAATGGAAACTAGCGAGTAAACTAGTTTAGGCTGCGTCGGTGTTTGATATAAACGATAGGTAATATAATGATATTTGTAACACCGTAAAAAATGTTGACTTAACTCAGTTTACTGACTTCTCGAGCTTTAGCACTTCGTCTTTTTACTCCGACGAAGGGCTAAAGCTCGAAACGTCAGTAAAGTTAAGTCAACATTTTTTATTATTATATTACTCCAGTTTCATGTTACCTAGCACCGCTGTACAATTTGGCAAACGGCGCATTTTGCTCATGGATAATCTCGATTCGGAGTAAATTTAAATGTGGTTTCTATTGTTAAGCGGTATTTTTCCGTGCTTGGCTTAGAATTTGTGAATATGTTTGGCAACAAATCGAGGCTTAGCCTGTGCAAATGCGCCTTCTGTCAAATAGAACAGCGGTACTAGATAACGTGAAACTGGAGTATTACGTTACGAAAAGTAGAACTGAACTCTACTTTGGAGTTAGCTGTGAGGGAGGCCAATATATACCCTTCCGAGAAAGTTTGTCACCCGTGAAAAGCACACAAGCTAGTGGCGCAAAGGATCATGGATCAGTTCAGAAACTAAATGTGCATTCGGAACGCGTCTCTTGTTGTCTGATAAGTCAAAATGGACATTTCTCAATAACATTGACAAGTGTAGCAATGTGGCCATGAAATCCCTGCGTTATAATAAAGTATACATAGGTTACCCATAATCCCCTGCGCTACTAGCTTGTAGGCTTTTCACTTCACGGGTGACAAAGTTTCTCGGAAAGATGTATATTGGTCTCCCTCACAGGTAACGAAAAGTAGAACTGAACTCTACTTTGGAGTTAGCTGTGAGGGAGGCCAATATATACCCTTTCTGAGAAACGTTGTCGATCGTGAAGTGAAAAGCCAACAAGCTAGTAGCGCAGGGGACTATGGGTAACCTATGTATACTTTCAGCTTATAGAAAGCAGGGATTTCATGGCCACATCGCCACACTTGTCAATGTGTTACATGTATTGAGAAATCACCATTTGACTTATTAATTAGACAACACTGAGAAATGCTCGCCGAATGCACATTTAGTTTCTGGTATGACCCATGATCTTTTGTGCCTCTAGCTAGTAGGCTTTTCATGGGTGGCTTTCTCGAAAGGGTATATCTCCATAGATTCATCATATTAAAGAGAATGATGTACTCAAAGATTAACGACTATAAATAATTCCTTTCACCCGTGTAATTCTCCGGACATTTTTCTGTTTTGCAGTACAATTGCTACTACACAGTTCCAACCAACCGACGCTCGCATGGCATTCCCGTGCTTTGATGAGCCCGCGCTCAAGGCAAGGTTCTCAGTGGTCTTAGTCCATCGTCCTGACTTCGAAGCTATCTCAAACATGCCTATCGTGAAAAGCGTGACAAAAGGGGGGAAGAAATACGACTACTTTCAGGAGACTGTTGTAATGCCAACGTATTTGCTAGCGTTTGTTATTTGTGATTTCGCTTTTAAAGAAATCACGACCAAGGGCAATGTTAAGGTAAGATGGTGCTACCTATAGTGATCGTTACTAGGTTTTCGACTTTCTGCGAACTCAGACATTCCAACTGTACATGTTAATTAGTTGTGAAATACGTTTTTGGCTGCCGTCAATCAAAAACATAAAAGGTGCCAAGGAACTAGCAGCAGACAAATACGTATTTCACAATTAACTAGCCGTTGGAATACCCGAGTTCGCAGAAGAAGATGAAAACCAAAGTAATGGATTTTGCTTTCTGTAATTTACAGCTATTTCAAAAACGTTGAAAACTGAATACAGCAGATATTAAGTGCAAGCCCGAAGTGCATTGTGGATCACGTTGTCTTTCCATGATGGTTATCATCATCATTAACACAATAATCATCGTCATCATAATGACATGAAAAACACTAAATCAGTATCTTTATTTAAAAGTAGCCTTAAGTCTTTCCTCTTCTCCCAATATTTTGCATGATTTGATTTTGTTTTCTCACTATATCGTCATCACCAGAAGCAGTATTTTTGTATTGTGGGTCAATCATCATCAACACAATCATCAGCGTCATCATAATTTTCTCCGCCACAATCACTATATCGTCACCAGTTTCTAACAATCTTTATACTGTTTCTGTTGTTACAGATGCGCTTTTATGCGCCTAAAGATCAAATCGATCAAGTCGATTATGCCGCTTCAGTTGGAGGCAAAATTTTAACTCATTTTGAAGAGTATTACGGAATTAAATATCCTCTACCTAAAGCCGGTAAGTTTTATCACGTCAAACTTCTTACGTAAAATAATATAGACTGAGAGGCCAGGCTTTCTTAAGTAAACTGCGGTCCCTAGTATGGCGCTTGCGCTCTTTGTTTGAGTTTTCTAAGGTGCTGTTTTTACTAAAAGAGGTTTTTGTTTGCAACAGATATGATCGCAATCCCTGACTTCGCGGCTGGCGCTATGGAGAACTGGGGCCTAATTACGTACCGAGAAACAGCGTTGCTATGGAAAAACGGTTCGTCATCTGAATCTAATAAACAACGGGTTGCCACGGTGATATCGCATGAACTTGTCCACCAGGTGAGATTAACTATTAAATGTGCGGATAGAGTGGTAAAGTGTGACGTCAGTTGCCATGGATTCCGGTTCCAAACAGTAACTTTTCAGCACACATTTCTATAGAGGAACAAAAGAAATACGGTTGATCGACTTTAGTTTGGAACAAGTTTCCTTGACAACTGACAATAGGTGACGTATTCACTTCAGTACTCTATTGTAATTACGCGGAAAGTCTCAGTGTAAACTTATTTGAATTAAACCAGCCGACCACTCATGCCACCCACCAACCATTCAGTAGTGATTTAACCGCAACGTCCCTCCCATTAGTTCCGGATTAGACAAACCGGAAGGAATTGTAGGTGAACCTTTATCAAGAAACGAAAAAGCATCTCCGAAAAAGAGCGGGAAAAGTGGATTACCTCAATCGCAATTGTCAGAGAATTCCTAAAAGTTCCGATTGGAAAGACGTGTACCAGTTGTTTTAAAACCGAGTTCCCATGTAAAAGCTACTCAAGGAAAGCACCCATGCATGAAACCTATTGTATTCTCACTGTTTAACTTGGAGTCTTTTGTTGTTTCTATTGAAAAGTCCCCTTCGCGGTTCCCAGCGCCATCTTTAAAGGTAGCCGGGCCTTTGCATCGAAGCGGGCCGAAGGGGACTGTGAAGGGGACTATTAATAACCCTTTCAACAATTGTTTTCTTGGCATTTTTAAGCGATTTTCTGGATATAAACGATATCTGTAGGATTTCTTGACTCCATATTTGGCGTAACCATGGAAAGTGCTGGTGTTGTGTAATCTCAAGGGCTCAAGTTCTCAGGCCACATGCCTGATCGCAAAAATCAACATGTGTGTACGAAATGTAGTGTGCTTATAAAATACAGGATGTAGTGTGGAGTGTGTGTGAGTGATAGCAGGCCCACATCAGCTGTATAGTTGCCAATATAATCAGCCTGCTTTAACAAATAAAAGTTTTATTTGTTTATATATTTATTTATTTATTTATTAATTATTACAATTTATTTATTTATTTTTATTTATTTATTTATTTATTTATTTATTTATTTATTTATTTGTTTGTTTATTTATTTATTTATTTATTTATTTATTTATTTATTTGTTTATTTATTTATTTGTTTATTTGTTTATTTATTTATTTATTTATTTATTTATTTATTTATTTTTCAATGAAGGAGACTATATAGACGTATGTGTCTGGTACACGAAGGAGCAGATGACGCATCATTCTGACTTATGCTTTTGACTCACAATGCGCATTTGATTCATTTGCTTGCAGTGGTTTGGTAACCTAGTAACCATGAAGTGGTGGGATGATCTATGGCTGAATGAAGGTTTTGCCAGTTTTGTAGAGTATGTTGGTGTAACGGCAGTGGAACCTGAATGGACTATGGTAAGTACCAGAAACTCGTAAGGGGTAGAAACATGCGCTCATACGTTTTTGACATGAGCCTTTGGCTCGGAGTTAAGGGCGACCTTATCCCACGTTATACACCGAATCGAAATATAGCAATTTTAATTACTATTGTTCTTGACTGACTAGCCTCTCATACATGTGAAAACGCCATTGTGTTTCAACGTAAGCACGAGGCTACAATCATTGACAAAACTGTTGGCACGATTGTGGATTATTTTATGTTCCTATTTTTGTAATACCCCCTGTCATGTATTGGGCTACCTGTGTAGTCACATGGAATGTTATGTATTGGGCTACCTGTGTAGTCACGTGGTCCAACTTGGGGAGTAAAAGAAGTGAAGCGAGAGCGTGTAGTAGGTTGTGTTTTTACTCGTATATTTCGACGGCCTTAGTGGCCCAAAACTCTACATTGGCGACGAGGATGGACCTGAAAAGTCATCTTCCAGTTTTTGACCTCTCAGGACCGGCTTCTAAGGTTTCTGAGCGCTGGAGAAAGTGGAAAAGGGCGTTCGAATATTACGCCGAAGGTCAAAGTATAACGAATGCCAAGAAGAAAACCGCTCAATTACTACATTATGCTGGAATGGACCTCCAAGATTTGTTCGAAGATCTTCCAGACCCTGGACCGATCCCAGACAGTGATGATGATTATAAGAAAGCTATAAGAAAGCTGGATAATCGTTTTAAAGCCGAGGATAACTTTCCCTACGAGAGACACGTGTTTCGTCAAATGGTGTTCTTTGAAGGCGAAACGGCTGACCAGTTTGTAACAAGACTTCGAAAGCAAGCAAGACATTGTAATTTTGAAGGCACTCTTGAGGATAATTTACGTGATCAACTCATAGAGCGAGTGAAAGACCTGGAACTGAAAAAACGTTTACTAGCAACTAACAACATCACCTTAGAGTTAGCTCTCGTCAAGACACGAGCATGGGAGAGTGCTAACCTTCAAGTTAAGGATATGTCCGGCGGTATTTCGAAGGAAACCGTCAATTCTGTGAAAGAAAAAAGGAAACTCAACTGTTATAACTGTGGAAAAGAAGGACATTTTGCGAAAGACCAAAGTTGCCCGGCCAGGAAAAGGAAATGTGCGAAATGTTCTAAAACGGGACACTTTGCAGTTTGCTGTAGAAGTGGAAGAGAAGAAACTAGCAAAGAATCGGGACAGTCTGGACGGAGAGGACGTGGTCGTGGCCGTCAGAGACGTGGTTCATCAAATGTGGTTGCTGATAAAGGAGATTCAAGTGATAATAACTTCGCATTTAGCGTTGCGGGACAAGAAACTGGGGTGAATTCTGTTCTGAACGAGCCATTGGTACCTGTGAGTATAAATGGAATTGTTAAACCTGTCCTAATAGACTCTGGCTCGGTAAGTAACCTGATTAATGTTAAAGAATATAAAGAGTTACAAGCACAAGGTCTGAATGCTAGTTTGTCAAAGTGTGATAAAAAACTGTTTGCCTACGGAGGAAAGCAGCTCACAGTGATTGGCCAATTTACAGCGGAATTGAAAATCAATGATAAGAAAATCCAGTCTGAATTTGTTGTAACTGACAAAGGACGGTGCCTGTTAGGGCATTCTTCATCTGTTCAATTGGAAATTTTGAAAATTGGGTTTACACGTGCAACTAGTATTGAGACTGATGACATTGAGTCATTTTTGCAAGCAAAATATCCTAAAGTATTCACGGGGATTGGGAAACTAACTGATTACAAGCTTAAGTTATACGTTGATGCAAGCGTAGCACCAGTCGCACAAAAGCCGAGACGGGTTCCCTTTGCGCTCCGTGACAAGGTTACTGCTAAAGTACAGGATTTGATCGACAAAGATATTGTGGAGAGGGTAGAGGGGCCCACTTCCTGGGTTAGTCCCATTGTTGTTGCGCCTAAGCCATCAGGAGATATACGCCTATGTGTAGATATGCGCCGTGCTAACGAAGCAATTATTAGAGAAAGAATTCCTATTCCTACTGTAGACGAAGTACTAGAGAATTTCAATGGAGGAACAGTATTTTCTAAACTTGATCTTCGTTTAGGGTTTCACCAGGTAGAGTTGGATGAAGAGTCGCGAGACATTACAACTTTTGCCACCCACGATGGATTGTTCCGGTACAAGAGGTTAATGTTTGGAGTTAGCTCAGCACCTGAAAAGTACCAACACATTGTCAGGCAAGTCATAGCCGGGATCAACGGTGTCCAAAATATTGCTGATGACTTGGTAGTGTACGGCAAAGATCGCCAGGATCATGACAAGAACCTAGAAGATGTGATCAAGCGGCTTGAAGAAAGGAACCTGACCCTAAACTTGGAGAAATGTTCGTTTAAAATGGACAAGGTTGAGTTCATGGGCCTATTATTGTCCAAATATGGGATTGGACCAACTGAAAAGAGAGTCAAGGCTGTTCTGGAGGCAACTCCACCCACATCTGCTCTTGAAGTACGTAGCTTCTTAGGTATGGTTGGTTTCAGCTCACGCTTTATACCTAACTTCTCTACGATTTCCGAGCCACTGCGAATGTTGACAAGACAAAGCACACTTTTCAAATGGGGTACTGAACAGCAGAACGCTTTTGTGGAATTAAAGAAAGCACTGGCCACTGCCCCAGTGTTGGCCTACTACGACAAAGATGCTCACACCAGTGTAGTTACAGATGCAAGTCCTGTCGGATTAGGGGCTGTGCTTATCCAGGAAAAGGACGGTGTAAGTAAGGTAGTGTGTTATGCAAGTCGCAGTCTTAGTGATGTAGAACGACGTTACGGCCAGACGGAAAAGGAAGCACTCGGGATTGTCTGGGGATGCGAAAGGTTTGATTTATATCTTCAAGGTCTGGAAACCTTTGATCTAATCACAGATCACGAACCGTTGAAGGTGATATACTCCAGTAGGTCCAAGCCCTCAGCTCGTATTGAACGATGGGTTTTGCGCCTGCAACCCTACCACTACAGAGTCCGCTGCATCAGGTCTAAGGAGAATATAGCCGATGCTCTCTCGAGGCTTACAGAACAGAAACCTGGCAACCAGCACAACTCTGATGACGAGTATGTTCGGGCAGTTGCCCTGCAGTCAGTACCTGCTGCAATGAGTGTCCAGGAAATAGAGAAAACATCTGCAGAAGACGAAGAGCTACGAAAAGTCAAGGACTGCTTAGTAAGTGGAAACTGGGAGGACTGCCCAAAGAAATATTTGCCTGTTAGAAATGAACTGACATACATTGGACATGTCATCTTGCGTGGGACAAGAATTGTGATACCGACAGCGTTGAGAAAGAGAGTTACCGAGCTTGCCCATGAAGGCCATCAAGGGATTGTTAAGACGAAGGAAAGGTTACGGACCAAGGTGTGGTGGCCAGGCATCGACCGGCATGCAGAAAGGAAGTGTCGTGAGTGTTATGGGTGCCAAGTCGTCGTTAGAGAGTGCAGACCGCCACCTGTAAAATCCTCAAAGATATCTGACAGGCCTTGGCAAGACCTAGCTCTTGACTTAATGGGTCCAATGCCTACTGGTGAACATTTGATAGTACTAGTTGACTACTACAGCAGATGGATGGAAGTCGACATAACACGTTCTACCAACTCAGAGAAGATTGTAAAGGTATTAGATGTTCATTTTGCTAGGTACGGAGTGCCCAAGTCCCTGCGAACAGACAACGCGCCAAATCTTGTGTCTGCAGAGATAGAGAAGTATCTGGCCGAGATGGGAGTGGAGCACAAGCTGACAACGCCGCTATGGCCCAGAGCGAATGGGGAAGTCGAGCGACAAAACAAGACACTTTTGAAAGCGATGAGAGCTGCTCACGCAGAAAACCAAAACTGGCGAACTGAGTTGAACAAGTTCTTACTGGCATATCGATCGACCCCTCACACAACAACTGGAAAGAGCCCATCAGAACTGCTATTTGGCAGAAATCTAAGCACGAAGTTACCCGATATTGGAGAAAGAGGTGAAGAAATCGACTACAGAGAACAACAAGTAAGAGATCATGATGCGGAAAAGAAGCAATCTTCCGCTGATTATGCGGACAAGAAAAGTCATGCAGTGGAGAAAAATCTGAAGACAGGAGACCTAGTGCTGCTTGAGAAGAGAAGAGAAAACAAGCTGTCCCCTGCCTATGAAAGTGAGCCTTATAAGGTTGAAGCACGTTACGGAGACCAGATTCTTATTGAGTCCCCTCAAGGGGTGAGATACAAACGGAACATCAAACATGTGAAACAATTTGTCCAACCTAGCTTTGACGAAATCCCAGAGAGACCAGTTGAGCTAAGCCAGCCCAACCCTGAGGTAACAGTACCACCTCTCGCAGAGACAAGTGCGGGAGCAGATTCTACAGTGATGCCTGAAAGTGCAGAGATGCCTGAAAGCGCAGAGATGCCTGAAAGCGCAGAGATGCCTACTCTTAGAAGATCTACAAGGACTTCAAAGCCACCAGAAAGATATAAGGATTAGACATTTGATTGAACACTCATAGATATAAGGATAAGACATTTGATTGAACACTCATAGATATAAGGATTAGACATTTGACATTTGATTGAACACTCATAGATAGACGGATTAGACATTTGATTGAACACTCGTAGATATAAGAATTGGACAATGATCGTTTAATTGAACACTCAAGGACTACTTGTTAATGTTTTTGTTAATGTGTTTTTTGTAATTACCAAAGTTCCATTTGTAAAGAAGGGGAGGAATGTCATGTATTGGGCTACCTGTGTAGTCACATGGAATGTTATGTATTGGGCTACCTGTGTAGTCACGTGGTCCAACTTGGGGAGTAAAAGAAGTGAAGCGAGAGCGTGTAGTAGGTTGTGTTTTTACTCGTATATTTCGACGGCCTTAGTGGCCCAAAACTCTACACCCCCCCCCCCCCCCCCCCCTGACAATGTTACTGGAGGGGTATATGAACCTCCAACATCTCTAACATCTCAAACATCTCAAACATCTCCAACTCTTGTACTCTTTCATGAAAAACAACAACATTGGGGGAGGGGGTAGACAATCTTATCCTCATAAATGAAAAACATGATAGACCAACAAAGAAGTGTCCGAAATGTGATCGTGCCAACACATTTTGGCAATGATTGTAGTCAGTCAAGAACAATAGTTATTAAAATTGGACGCCATATTTCGATTCGATGTATGACTTTCATAAATTGATTGATTATTTGATTGATTGATTGATTGATTGATTGATTGATTGATTGATTGATTGATTGTTTAATTGATTGATTGTTTGATTAAAACATGCAATACAATAAACGTATATTTACAACGATCAATCCCCGTCGGGGCTTTTCCGTGAGTTTCACTCACACTCACTACCGCTACATTCAATATTTACAACACACAACTCTGCTCACATGTTGATGTTTGCGGAGGGAGGAAAACCGGATAACCCGGAGAAAAACCCTCGTGGCATGAGAGAGAACAACACATCAAACAAACTCTATTCACTTGTCACCCGAGCCAGGAATCCAACCCAGCCCCCAGCACTGAATATTCAGATATGCAAATTAGGAGATTTGATACCTTATTTGGTATTTGAAGCTTAATAAATAAAAATGGCTGCTTCAAACGTTTTGCTAAATTTGGTGGCATTCAGAAGACCAAATTATATTGAGCGACTTCATATCATTGTAACATTCCTGTAAAATACATACATATCTATATAATGTTTTAGCTCATGACCACATTCACAGTCTTTGAGGGATCCTTTCAGATCATATCTTAAATCTTACTCTCAAGAGCCTTTTTGTAGAAATGATCTGCTGTTAGTCTATGATATTATGTTATATCTAATATGATATTCTATAATACCCGCAGGATGATCAGTTTGTAATCAGTGACATGTCAACCGCATTCAGTCTTGATGGACTGACATCGTCTCATCCAATTAAAGTTGATGTCAATCATCCTGATGAAATCAACGAGATCTTTGACTCGATCTCTTATAACAAGGTAAGCCGAGAAATAGACAGACAAAATTGTCCGTTACGATCGGCGATATAAATTCACTTCGCAAGGAATTTGTGTAAATGATATCTAACTTTGATAGAATTGAAGTTTCTATTTGTCTTTTGGCCTAACTATTCACACTGCATAAATTAAAGCAGCGTATATAAGATCAGTAATTATGAATAATTATCAGATTGCTCAACTGCAGATCGAGAGGCAATAGGTTGAATGGTAGGCGATACTGGACCTGAGGGGTGGTGCGCCAATGGGGGCCGGCGCACCGCTGACCCACCCTCCCACCCATGGGCTATGTCTTTTCTGCACTGCGTCCAAAGTCGGATCACCAAATTTATCCCCAATCTTAATACGATGCGACAATAGATGCAGTGTAGAATAGGTTACTTTTTTTCCTAGTATTCCCTGGCCTCAATTTCAAAGAGTTTTTAATTGATTTTTTAAAATCATTTATTTAAATCATTTTAAAATCATTTTAACGGACAGAAATTCTGTGTAGCGAGTTTATCGCTGATCTGCAACGGACATTTTAGTTTGTGTTGCCCTGGAGATACAGTTGATTGACATCGTTTGTGTTTGAAGGTCTAGTTGGTCGTGTGTGACTGGGAACCGTAGTAAGCGAGTAGATGACGATGGGACTATTATATCCTTGTAAAGTTTTTATCTTTTTATTAGGGTGCTTCTGTTCTACGTATGCTTCAAAGTATACTAGGAAAAAATGTCTTCCAGTCAGGTCTGACGGTAAGAAATAACACATCCTTCCTTCCTTCCTTCCTTCCTTCCTTCCTTCCTTCCTTCCTTCCTTCCTTCCTTCCCTCCTTCCTTCCTTCCTGATAGAATTGAAGTCTCTTTTGCCTAACCTTTTCTTCTTAGTATTCCCTGACCCCAATTTCATTCATTTATTCCTTCGCATTCATTCATTTATTGTTTTTTTTTCTCTTTCTTCAGAGTTACCTAAAAAAACATGCATATAGCAATGCAGATACTGATGATTTATGGGCATCGTTAAAAAAGGTAATATAAAACATTCAAATAATATGCAATAAATATCTTATAAAACTGATATTTATGGTATTGGATACAGCTCCAGTTTAATTGGAAGGGTTTTTTCACCCCCTCCCCCCTTATCATGGGATGTGTTAGTACAAAACCCACCCTTAAGGACATTCCGTAGTAATAGATTTTGACATAACTTTTTATTGAAACTTTGTACAGTTATACTTTAAGACATGGGCATTTCAAAAATGAAATAAAAAAGGGGGGTCACCGTGTTGGTTTTTGCACTAGATCACGTCAAAGTTACTCATTTTGACGGCGCGCGAGAGTAATATTTTGATGTATAAAATGAGAAGGAAAGGTGATTAATGGCACTCTTTTTTGATATTAGTATTGAAATATTAGGTTTAATTACATCTTAGCATCCCAAGTCTTCATTCACACACAATACTTGGATAGTAATGTGAACCTGTTAAAAGAAAATAGCGATAATGCAATACACGAGCGTATTGATCGCGAACACCTGGATGACAGAATATTACCACAATTCTGAAATATCTCGAAATGTGGACATAAATTTTTATTCAAACTCGGATATGTGTTTGCAAACCTGGTTACCATTAGTTTAACACCATAAAAAAGATAGGTCACCGTATTCGTTTTGGCGCTATGGCACTTTGAATGTACGAATTGTGATCTTTTAGTAATACCGACATAGCGCTCGCAAGGTGCGCGGGCTGTAGCGCGCGCTCTCGCTGGTCAAAATTGTGCGCAGTAGAGCGTGCGCAATGCAAAACTACGGAATGTCCTTAATCCACACTCGTCCGTGTTTTATTAATAGCTTGTTTTCTTCTAATCCAGAGGGAAAAGAGGGACTCTCAGCTTAGTGTCTGGCATGTCTAGAACCTTAATGAAATAGTCACCTTGATAATGTTTTTTTTTTTTTTTGTAAATGGAAACTAGCGAATAAATTAGTATAGGATGCGTCGGTGTTTGATATAAACGATAGGTAATATAATGAAATTTGTAAAAAATGTTAACTTAAACCCTTTGTGGGAGTAAAACAGCAAAAATAACTTTTTTACTCCGATGAAGGGCTAAAGCTCGAAACGTCAGTAAAGTTATGTCAAATTTCATTATATGACCTATTTTTTGTAGGCAAGCTGTGACAATGGTACTTGTGTAAATGTCAAGCATATCATGGACACGTGGACACTACAGATGGGATATCCTGTCATCAACATGATCAAAAAGAACAGCACCCACTACCATGTAACACAGAAACGCTTCCTGTATGACTCTGCAGCTAATGTCAGCGCATCCAAGTTCAAATCCAATTTCAAGTATGTTATAGTTGGTATTAGTATTGGAAATCGCACGATCTCGTACAATTTGTAATTAATAGAGGTTCATCCTGAAGGGGTAAAATGAGAGCTGGGATTGACCTTATTTTTGACTGGGAAAATGGGATTGGATGCACTGGGACTGGGATTTACAAATAAAAGAACAATAGAAAATGGGAATGGGATTGCAAACTTGAACAAAACTGATGGGATTATGTGATTTTTGACTGGGATTTGATCCAAATATAAACTGGGAAATGGGATTCTGACCCCCTTATCTATTAATTAGTATCTATTAATTACAAATAGTACGAGAAGATCGTCCGATTTTTTTATGTATAATATACTGATAAACTGCACATCATCATCATCATATCATCATCATCATTATCATCATCATTATGACTGTCACTGTCCTTGTTACTAGTACTGTCATTGTCAGAGTTATTTTGTCTTTGTATTTCTTATTTAGTTATAATTAACCATGGATATTTTGTTCCAGTTATACATGGGCTGTTCCGTTTACTTACAAGACCAGATCACAACCAGCAAAGACTATGTTGATGGATATAGGCCCAGGTATGGGATACTCATTTCTTCATTGAATATACAGTGGAACCCCGTTAATCCGGCCACCGAAGGGACAGCCCAAAGAGGCCGATAAATTTTATAGAAAATGTATGGGCATGCATTTCGTCGGGACCTAAAAAACTGGCCGCAATAACGGGGTAACGTACGCACCACCTAGAGATGAGCTAGCAATTGTCCCTTTCACAGGTCCCTGCGCCGTCTTGAAAGGTATAGCCGTGCCTTTGCATCGAGGCGAGAAAAACGTTGAGCTTGCAATTGTAAAGACATTTTAACACCTTGAGGGACAATTATTTATGTGTCTCTATCATTGTAAGATCAACGTGCGTCTCGCTTCGATGCAAAGGCACGGCTACCTTTTAAGATGCTGCAGCGAACTGTATATATAGGCGACAATTTTCAATTCAGCTAATTCGTCATGCATGCTACGGCTATGGCTATTGTAAGTGTTTTTTGGCATTTTTTTGGCACCCTTGGTATACCAGAAGTTTTTTCAGTTTAACTCGTGGATTGAAAATGTTTGATTGTTAACGAAAAAAGACGTACAAATGATAAATACAAATACTAGAACATGCGATTGAAATCTACCCTAGCTCACTGTCGTGTCTATTGGGCAGTTATAAAGTTGATAATTTCAATTGATGATTATGATTCTAGTGATGATGATGATGATAATGAGTCTCCCCAATAGTCTGATTCTCTCCAATAGTCTGATTCTCCCCAATAGTCTGAGTGTCCCCAATAGTCTGAGTGTCCCCAATAGTCTGAGTGTCCCCAATAGTCTGAGTGTCCCCAATAGTCTGAGTGTCCCCAATAGTCTGAGTATCCCCAATAGTCTGGGTGTCCCCAATAGTCTGGGTGTCCCCAATAGTCTGAGTGTCCCCAATAGTCTGATTCTCCCCCAATAGTCTGAGTCTCCCCAATAGTCTGAGTCTCCCCAATAGTCTGAGTGTCCACAATAGTCTGAGTGTCCCCAATAGTCTGAGTCTCCCCAATAGTCTGAGTCTCCCCAATAGTCTGAGTCTCCCCAATAGTCTGAGTCTCCCCAATAGTCTGAGTCTCCCCAATAGTTGGACACTCGTGTCTGGTTATAAGAATATTGGGATGATAAAAATGTGATCCATTTATTTTGTTTTTAAATATAGTTGATATCCCATATGACGGTAAGGGTTGGATTAAGGGTAATTACGGACAAAATGGGTCTGAAAATGGGTCTTGTGAATCTGAGTCTCCCCAATAGTTGGACACTTGTGTCTGGCTATAAGAATATTGGGACGATAAAAATGTAATCTATTTATTTTGTTTTTAAATATAGTTGATATCCCATATGACGGCAATGGTTGGATCAAGGGTAATTACGGACAACATGGTTTCTATCGTGTGAACTATCCTGCTGAGCATTGGACTGGTCTTGTAGATCAGCTGAAAACAAACCATAAGGTGAGGAACCTGGACAAATAAAACTCCTTAGATTTGATTTACGTTTTTAAGAACACTTGAAAAGTCCTTGAATTTTAGAAAAAAACTCCTTTATTATACCTAAAGTAGGGTAAAAATTCTAGTATTGCAAATTAAAGTTCATTAAAAATTCTAGTATTGTACATCATTTTCGTAAATTCGTAAATTTCAAAATATATTCTTATATCGAAGTTGTCGCAAAGGGTGCTTAAAAATTACTTTTTGGTCCTTGAAAACTCTGAAATAAGAACACCTTACCTTGCTTTAGTTATTTAACATATTGAGGCTTTACATATGCGCCCTAACAAGTGCAATAGAGAAATTTCATGGCAGCCATGTTAGTGGGCTAGTACAAAAGAAAGTTTTTGAATGACGAAGGATTTCGGTTCCCTTGAGAGAAAAGCTCCATTGTTTTGACCACAAACATGGCTACCTTGAAATCCCTCTCTTGAATCAGTTGAATTACATTGTTTTTATCGATCCTTATTATGATTACCTAATTTAAATGATAACGATGATGATATTGTTGTTCTTGTTGAAGATAATGATGATGGTGGTTGTGTTAATGGTGGTTGTGTTAATGGTGGTGGTGATGATGATGATGATAGTGGTAGTGGTTGTGTTAATGGTGGTTGTGATGATGATGATCGATGATGATGATAATGATAGTGATGATGGTGGTGGTGTTAATGGAGGTGGTGTTAATGGAGGTGGTGTTAATGGAGGTGGTGTTAATGGAGGTGGTGTTAATGGAGGTGGTGATGATGATGATGATGATAGTGGTAGTGGTTGTGATGATGAGGATGATTATGATGATAGTGATGATGGTGGTGGTGTTAATGGAGGTGATGATGATGATGATGATAGTGATGATGGTGGTGGTGTTAATGGAGGTGGTGATGATGATGATGATGATGATAGTGGTAGTGGTTGTGATGATGAGGATGATGATGATGATAGTGATGATGGTGGTGGTGTTAATGGAGGTGGTGATGATGATGATGATGATGATAGTGGTAGTGGTTGTGATGATGAGGATGATGATGATGATAGTGATGATGGTGGTGGTGTTAATGGAGGTGATGATGATGATGATGATGATGATAGTGATGATGGTGGTGGTGTTAATGGAGGTGGTGATGATGATGATGATAGTGGTAGTGGTTGTGATGATGAGGATGATGATGATGATAGTGATGATGGTGGTGGTGTTAATGGAGGTGATGATGATGATGATGATAGTGGTAGTGGTTGTGATGATGAGGATGATGATGATGATAGTGATGATGGTGGTGGTGTTAATGGAGGTGATGATGATGATGATGATGATGATAGTGGTAGTGGTTGTGATGATGAGGATGATGATGATGATAGTGATGATGGTGGTGGTGTTAATGGAGGTGATGATGATGATGATGATGATGATAGTGGTAGTGGTTGTGATGATGAGGATGATGATGATGATAGTGATGATGGTGGTGGTGTTAATGGAGGTGGTGATGATGATGATGATGATGATAATGATAGTGATGATGGTGGTGGTGTTAATGGTAGTGGTTGTGATGATGAGGATGATGATGATGATAGTGATGATGGTGGTGGTGTTAATGGAGGTGGTGATGATGATGATGATGATGATGATAATGATAGTGATGATGGTGGTGGTGTTAATGGTAGTGGTTGTGATGATGAGGATGATGATGATGATAGTGATGATGGTGGTGGTGTTAATGGTGGTGGTGGTGATGATGATGATAATGATAGTGATGATGGTGGTGGTGTTAATGGAGGTGGTGATGATGATGATGATAATGATAGTGATGATGGTGGTGGTGTTAATGGTCGTGGTGGTGATGATGAGGATGATGATGATAGTGGTAGTGGTTGTGATGATGAGGATGATGATGATGATGATAGTGATGATGGTGGTGGTGTTAATGGTCGTGGTGGTGATGATGAGGATGATGATGATAGTGGTAGTGGTTGTGATGATGAGGATGATGATGATGATAGTGATGATGGTGGTGGTGTTAATGGTCGTGGTGGTGATGATGAGGATGATGATGAATATCTTTCAACTTTCACTTTTATTTGAGTGAGTCTGCTACAGTGGTACCTCAATTAAGCGGTCACCCACGGGACTTTCCGAAGTGGCGCTTAATAGAGGTTGACCACTGAATAGAGGTATAGAATAGATATAGGAATAGATTTGGGACTTTTTATTGTGGCCGCCTAATAGAGGGTGACCGAGGTACCACTTTATTTCCATTTCCAACTAAATTTGATAATTTGTTTACTATATCATAAAGGTCTTCTCCATCTCTGATCGTGCTGGGCTTATTGCTGATGCGTTCAATTTAGCAAGGTGACATTTTGTTGTATTTTATTCATGGAAACAAGCGAGTTAACTAGCTTATGCTGCGTTTGATTTTAACGATAGGCAATGAAATTAAATTTGAAATATCGTAAAAATGTAATTTGTTATGGTTTTACAAATTACATTTTATTGCCTATCGTTCATATTTTATTAGTCAACTTATCTTTCTCTATTTCTTTATTCATTAATTCATCCATCCATTCATTGATTGATCAATTAATTTATTTGTTTATTATTTCGTTCGTTTAGCATCATTGATCATCTAGTTATTCGCTTATACATTGAATGCTCATACATCCAACTATCCATCGCCCCATCAATTCATCCATCAATGTTTTAATATTTCTAATCACTTCAATTCTGCGTTTCATTTACGGTGTTCTGATTACCTTTAGAGATTAATATCGCCCTAGGAACCCCTTAACCCCCCCCCCCCCTTCCAACCTCCCTCCCCCACCCACCCCCACCCTGCCTTCCCCCTCCACACAGTTGCCCTTTACTACAGTGTCCGGCTGCGTATCCAGCGTGGTTGGTCCTTGTGGTGTAGTGGTTAACACATCGGACTAGAATCTGTGGGTACAAGTCCCACCAAGGGCAATATGGTATTTTTCTCATGTATCTGTTTTTCATTCTTTCAATCATTCATCCATCTATTCATTTTCTGCTTAGAGCTAAGGTTGTAAACTACTCCGTCGCCTTGGAGACTACCACGTACTTGAGAAATGAGACAGAGTGGGTACCAATGGAGGCCGCTGACATGGGCTTTGGCTATATCATGTCGCTATTGTCGGTAACAAGACCCGCCTACAAGAATTTAGTGGTGAGAATTTGATGGATAATGCAGTTGAACTTGATCTTGCGCAAATTAGTAGCTGCTCCATAAAATAAATAAATATATCACTTTTTTAACATGCTCTACTAATTGGGGAGACTCAGACTCACACGCACTTCCTCTAAATGTTTAGCACACAACTAGGCTCAAATGTTCATTTTTGCGGAGGAAGGAAAACCGGAGAAAAACACTCGTGGCATAGGAGAGAAGAACACATCAAACAAACTCAACTCGCATATAATCCATATTAATCTCGACCATAGCGGTGAGAGGCACGTGGTAATCCACTACGCCAACCATTCAAACCATCATTTAAATAAACTGCATACTGAGGTGTACAGTGGAACCCCGTTAATCCGTCCACCGAAGGAACATCCCAAAGTGGCCGTATTAACGGGGTGGCCGTATTAAGTGGGTGGCCGTAAGGCGGGGTTCCACTGTATGTCAGTACGGGCGACGAACCAAAATATCGACGAAGACAAACTACAATCTTCGACAAAAGTGTTGGGACGATTTACAATATTTAGCTGTTCATTATTTTCAAATACCCCCCTCCCCCTTCACAATATATGCTGCTACAGGTGGAAATGAACCTTGACAAACGCAGGAACCATCTCCAAAACATTTATTCTTTCGTTAAATATAGCAACATTGCATTGGGGGACGGGGCCAGAGGAAGTACGATTTTCAATATTTAGCTGTTCATTATTTGACAATATATGCTGCTACAGGTGAAAATGAACCTTGACAAACGCAGGAACCATCTCCAAAACATTTAATCTTTCGTTAAATATAACAACACTGCATTAGGGGACGGGGCCAGAGGAAGTACGATTTTCAATATTTAGCTGTTCATTATTTGACAATATATGTTGCTACAGGTGGAAATGAACCTTGACAAACGCAAGAATCATCTCCAAAACATTTATTCTTTCGTTAAATATAGCAACATTGCATTGTGGGACGGGACCAGAGGTAGATACACTCATAAATTATAGAATGATAGAAAACTCTAAAAGCGTTCAAAATGTAATCGTGTCAACACATTTTGTCAAAGATTGTAGGTCCGACTTATGGAATCAGTTGTCTGATCGATTCTTTGTGTTTTTTTGTTTTTTGTCTAGAAATACCTTGCCCATCAAACAGAATTACAGTACCAAACTCTTGGTTTCAAGGACGAGGGGTCACATCTAGACAAGTAAGTAGTGATCCTTTCTTAGTTAAACTGGTTTTACCTCTAGACTTGTTTGGATTTACAGTTGAAATTCTCTGAACGACCACTCCCGACCACTATTTCAATTTACCGTTTAGTTTTCCATATAAACTCTGTAATAAATCTCTCTCGTAGGACCACTCTCGTATAAAAATAAATCAAAATAAAACAACGAAAAGAGAACAAAAACATTTCAAATAAAAGAATTTCTAGTTATAAAATTAATATTAGCGGTATAAATTTGCGCCGGACGTTTCTAAGTCGCCATGACTACATATCATCATCAAGACTTTAAGGGAAAATCAATAGTAATTGATTAAGTCATGTGTACTTCGAAACTTCGCAAATTTATATCGCTTTTATTCATTCTTAAAACATATAAATGTATATTTATATATCCTTGCACCACTATTGTCAATGATTTTCACAATGGCTTGTGACTCAAGGTAAAAAACCAAAGCACATAGCTTCACGCATCCCTCATTAGCATGTTATTTCACACACATGCTCATTTGCATGTTAAAAGTGGGTTATACGAAAACGCTCTATTAGCTTGCCAATACTTAACCATTTCAATCATTTATTTCATGCTCATTTTACTCATAAGGGCCTCTTTAAACGGGCCCAACATTTCGTGCCAACATTGTTGCGACGGTTTGTTGAACACGAGAACAAAAGAAATGTTGGATGATGTAATGTTGGCCCAACATGTTGGGCCCGTTTGAAGATCCCCTAAGTACTAGTTCCCGTCCGAAATACAAGCGCTGTTCAAGTTTTAACTATATGTGTGTAATTCATTAAAGGTATAAGAGGTCCATTGTACTCTCCGTCCATTGTCGAGCAAAGAATCCAGATTGCCTAAAAAAAGCAAGTGATTACTTCCAGAATTGGATGAAAGATCCTGATGCCAACCCGTAAGATATTGAAGAAATGGGGAAAACAATCCACCAATCCAAAAAATTATACGCCTATTTCAAATATCGTTGTCGCAATCAAAGTCCACAGTCTGAAGCCTGCAAAGGATGTCGGTATTTCTTTTCTTGTTATCGATTTATTCATAGCATATTTTGGTTGTACGTGTTTGTGTTATATGACCATAACAAGTGCTTGTAGTGGTAGATGATGATACACATTTTTCTTTCAAAAACGTGTATTAAATCACAAATTCTGTTCATATTACGGACAACCTTTGCAGGCTTCACAGTGTGAACTGTAGCTTTGGTAGTGACAACGTGTTTTGAAATAGGTGTATACTTACAGCGATATATAATCGTTGCATCGAGACTTGCAGATTGCGAACTTTTTTTATTTTAAGTTTTTCTGATCCGTCAATCTGTTTGGGAGGCGGAGTTTGTACGTAAACTCGTAAAGTCATTGGTTGATTTGGTGTAAGCTCCGCCCTCAAACTGATTGACGGATCAGAAAAAAAATTGAAGTTTGCAATTTGCTGGTCGCGATGCAGCGATTAATATTGCTGTGATGCTTGGGTATTTTCTTTTATATTAATTATTCAATACAGTGGAACCCCGTTTATCCGGCCACCGAAGGAACAGCCAAAAGTGGCCGTATTAAAGGGGTGGCCGTATTAAGCGGGTAAATTTTATAGAAATGTATGGGCATACATTTCGTCGGGAACTAAAAAACTGGCCGCAATAACGGGGTGGCCGTATTAAGCGGGTGGCCGTAAGGCGGTGTTCCACTGTATTAACGAAACACCTTATTTTCATTATTTCAAACATTTTTACATGTGAAAATATCTTAACCATGGGTACCCCCCTTAAGGGGGCTCTTATTCATTTGTGTATGGGGGGGTCGGTAATATTGAGGGGAGTCACATTATTTTCGGAAGCTATATAGGGGGTTGTTAGTAATTTTATGCATCTTTAGTTATAAACTTGGTAAATATAGGGGGTTATGATATTTTTACCAACCAGGATGGAGGGGGGGGGGGGGGGGGGGTGCGTAATATTTGGAAGACAACATAAGATTTTGCCGAGACTCCTCACCCCCCACCCCACCCTAACGATAGCTTGCTGTGCTTAAAAAAGTTTATTTTCTTTTTCATTGATAATTATATAATAAACAGAATATTAGTTATGCGCTGGGAGATACAGATTTAATTTAGCATTCTTGTGTTGAAAATCTTTCGGTGAAAATCTCGCACGGTGCGAGCGCTCACACGTAAAGGATCTTCTCAACGCTCGAAGATCAACTGTATCTCCCCACACCCGTTTGATATCCTCCATTTTTTTCTGTGCAGAGTCCCGCCAGACTTCAGATCCTTGGTCTATTATTATGGCGTTGCAAACGGCGGTGAGGAAGAATGGGATTTTGTTTTCGAACAATTTAAAAAAACAAATGTTGCATCTGAGAAGATCAGACTTTTGTATGGTATGGCCGCCTCCAAGGAATCCTGGATTTTAGAACGGTAGGCATAAAATGATAAATACAAAGTATTGACCTGACACCATCAAACCATATCATACCATGTCATGTCAATCCTGGATTTTAGAACGGTAGGCGTAAAATAATTAATACAAAGTATTGACCTGACGCCATCACACCATATCATACCATGTCATGTCAATCCTGGATTTTAGAACGGTAGGCGTAAAATAATTAATACAAAGTATTGACCTGACGCCATCACACCATATCTTACCATGTCGTGTCAATCCTGGATTTTAGAACGGTCGGCGTAAAATAATTGATACAAAGTATTGACCTGACGCCATCACACCATATCATACCATGTCAAATCACTGCCTTTAAAGTTTTTTTTGTATTTTTCGTTTTGGTTAGGTTTTTTTCCCCATTTCTCTCTTCTTTTCGTTTTTTCTTTCTTTCTTTCTCTCTTCCTTTTGTTCTTTCTCTCTCTTTTTTCTCATTCTTCCTCCATTTCTTTCTTTTCCTTCCTTCCTTCCTTCCTTCATCCTCGTTTTGTATCTGTAATTGATGTATATTTGGTTTTAATCTTGTAGTTCCTCAATCCTTTTTATATTCGATGTTTGTTGTTTTCCAGTTTCAATTTTAGTAAAAGCCTTGAGTTTTAGATATGCGTTCCAAGCAGCCTCTATTATTATTATTATAGTTATCTGAAGTATTCGCTGGATCCTACCAAGATCCGTATCCAGGATGCTATTCGAGTAGCGACATATGTTGCCAATTATAACAGTATTGGCAGACAACTAGCATGGAACTTTTTACAGATGAACTGGGACACTTACAAGAAAAGGTAATTATATGACAAGTGAACTATCACAATACGATATAACCTGGCGTTCTTTGGGGGTTTTGGGAAAAATCGGATTTTGGGGTTCCTGTGTTGTCGTGATACCCGTGAGAAACATTGGGCCTACTTCAACACAGGAAGCCCAAAACACGATTATTTCCCTAAACCCAAAAGAACGCCTGTTTTGCAGGCTAAATACGATATTAAGCGGAAGCAATAGGCCTTACCACTGTTCAACTCGTCGATCACCCTCAGCCTCGATAGCATGTAATATATTCTTTACAATTGGACTACAGCCGGTGAAATTTTGAAGTGTTTCAATGAGCTTCAATTGTTTGATAATATGTACATTCATTGAATTACCAAGTGCTGTAGTGAAATTCTACAAAATATATTACACGCTATCGAGCTGGCTGAGGTTGATGGAAGACAACCGTGGTCGGCTATTAAAAGTACGTACTACCTTGAGTACTGTGTTGCAGATTTACTTCAAGCTCATCAAGCAATATATAACACTTTGAAAGAGTGCAAGCGATGATTTTCAGCCAGGGAGAAGTTTGAGTGCTGGTAGTGGTTTAAGAGGGTCCCCTATACCACCTCGCAAAATGCATTCACGTAAAATAAATTGGTCATTTCACGAATCACGCAAAATACTGAAATCTTTTTCACGTTCATGCAATAATCGACGTAATCACGTTTCACAAATCACGTTAAAATTGTTATTGTTATTGTTTCCGTTCACGAATCACGCATAAAGGAAAAGATGGATTCACGTGGACGCAAAAAGTTTGAATCACGAATCACGGATAAAAAAAAAATGCTCCAATCATGTTTCACGCAAAAATAAATGCTCCAATCACGATTCACGTAAAAGGTATAGGGGACCCTCGTTTAATTGTTTAGCTACTTGCATATTAACCATTCTATTGTCTTTACATACGAGAAGTTTTTCACCCGGGTCATTCTGTTCCCTTGTATCTAGTGTATAGCATGTGTATCAACGATTTCACGCATTTTGCTCTTGCTCCCTGCTACTAAACTGGTTAACTGTCAGGGAACACGTTCCGAGGCATAATAGTTCCCTTCACAGTTCCCTGTGCCATCTTAAGTACTTATTGACTGAGTGGGAGGGCCGTACGGGAAAATATTTGGCTCGCGGTCATGTCAATAAGTTTGTTATCATATGACCCACTCTTTAATTTAAAGGCCATTTTTGTTGTGATGTTTCGAGTAGCTGGTCCGTACGTGTTTGTACGGTCAGGTGAAAAAAGCCGTACGGACCCCATCACGTGACTTTTTACCGAAGGTTTTCTTAAGAGCGTGCGCCGGGCAAAATACGGGTCATATGATAATGAAAGGTATCTCGGGTTTTGCATCATAGTGAGACGAGCGTTGAGCTTGCAATGATGGAGACACGTGAATAATTATCCCGCAAGGTGTTAAAAAGTCTGTATCAGTGCAAGCTCAACGTTCGTTTCGCTTCGATGCAAAGGCCCGGCTACCTAATCTATTATAATTTAAATCAAACCAATTGTAATTCAAATCAAACAAATTACAATTACAATATTTACACCCTCGAAACAGAAGGCATTATGGTTAAATGAAAGAATGCATCATCATTTCATGTTTTGGGTACCATGTGGTGAAGTTTTATATGCTGTTTTGTTCAATCTTTTAGATATGGTAGTGGTTTCTTTGCGTTTGGCAGGCTGATAATCGGTGTAACTAGAGGATTTACAAGTGAATACCAACTCAATCAGGTTAGTTTAATATTACTGCATGAAGCTTGTAGTAACAGCAATAACCAGGTGATCTCGAAGCGCGCAAAGGATTGTTTGTCAAAACAAATAGTTCCAAATTGGCGCCTCGAAACAAAAACAATTTCGGTTACATTAGGCATTTGCGTTTTGTTTTTATTTATTTTTATACCTGATAGAGCAGCAGTGATATTTTATTGTCCAAGTAAAATAAAACTTTTTTAATGTTCAGTTATTTTAAAGATGCATTTATCAAGGGTTAACACGGGAAACAAATCTCTCGAACGACGCCAACTTGGAACTGCATGTACGTTGGCGATGCGGCAGAAATGCTTCTGATTGGCTTATACTAAAATCGCGCGAAATCACCAGGAAGTTCACGTGCCGCCGCGCTTACTAAATTTTTCTCGATCTCACTGCCCTCTTCTTGATCAGAGCTACAATTATCGGGAAGTCAACTTAATGGACGAGCGGTGAAATATAATAACTTTGAACTGAAAAAATATAGCTTTTGATAAAAAAATATATTTATAATGCTGTTTGAAAAATATGCAGCTGTACCTCTATTAAGCGGTCACCCTCGGGTCTTTCCAAAGTGGCCTCCTAATAGAGGTTGGCCGCTGAATATAGGTATAGAATAGGTATAGGAATAGATTTGGAATTTTTTACCTAGCTAATAGAGGGTGACCGCTTAATGGTTGACCGCTGTATTATAGCGTTAAATGCGGCGCTTATTCGAGGATGGTGCTTATTCAAGTAAATGCGATATATGTATAAACCTTTTTTCTGATTGTTTTCTCAGCTTTCTGAATTCAACAAGGGTCACAAAGATTCTGGCTCGGGACAGAGGGCTCAAGCGCAATCCATCGACCGTGTCAAAGCAAACATCCAATGGTTGAATGAAAACGAGAAAGAAGTGGAGGAATGGGTAGAAAAGTTCCTTAAAGACAACAACATATCTTAAACATCGTTTATGTATAGCATCTTACGGACATTAGTTCACTACCTTCACACAAACATAATGCCTTCTGTTTTCGGGGGATAGATAGTGTTATAACAATTTGTTTGATTTGAATTACAATTTGTTTTATTTGAATAACAATGTGTTTGATTTGAATTACAATGTGTTTGATTTGAATTACAATTGGTTTGATTTGAATTACAATTTGTTTGATTTGAATTACAATTTGTTTGATTTGAATTACAATTTGTTTGATTTGAATTACAATTTGTTTGATTTGAATTACAATTTGTTTGATTTGAACTACAATGTGTTTGATTTGAATTACAGTTTGTTTGGTTTAAATTACAATAGCTAACCACCAAAAACAGACGGCATTGTGGTTATTGTGAAAGTATAGTAGAGTCTTATAAACCTATTTCAATAATCATTGTCGCAGTCAAAGGTACAGTCTACCCCCTGAAGCCTGCAAAGAATGTCGGTAACATGAACATAAATTGTTGGTTTATTTCTCTTTTTTTCAATAAATATTTGTTTCAGCATCTACTTCTGCAACAGCTAGTTGCTGGTCATATAACACAAACGCGCACAAGCAAAAATATGCTGTGAATAAATCGAGAAGAGAAGAAAATACCGACATCCTTTGCAGGTTTCAGAGTGTGGACTGTAGCTTTGATTGCGATAACGCCGATTTTTGAAATAGGTTTATATGCATAACAGTTATTTACTCTTAAGTATCGCGTGAAAAAACCCTTGAAACGAGTTGAATTTTGATATAATGTTTGTCTTGATTTTGAAGGAATCGGACTAAAGACGAGACAACCAGTAGATCGAATTTTGCCTCGTTTTCGCGGGTGCATGAACATATAGCCTAATCAGATTTAGTTAAAAAGTAGGGAAAATGTATCTATATCTACTTATTGTGTTTTTAGAGTTAGTTTTCTTTTCCAAGAACTCGCGAACTATTCGTGAAATATAGTTGTTGGTTAATTTCGTTTGTTTTCGTTTAATTTTGTTTATTCATTTTTTATAATTAGTTTTCTTGTTTTACTTCAAATGAGCGATTTGCATTATTGATAGCGTCATATATCCCCAAGACCAGAATGCTGTGCTTGCTTTATTTTGTGAAATAACTCCCCCAAAAAAAACATTTCGTGACGTCACACTTTTAGGACTCTATTCTTAGGTTGCAACTATTCCCAGGAGAGTGAATTGATCAAAAGAAACGACAGCCATACACCGAATCGAAATATGGCGTCCAATTTTAATAAGTATTGTTCTTGACTGGCTAGCGTCTCATACATGTGAAAACTCCATTGTGTTTCAACGTGAACATGAGGCTAGTCGGTCAAGAACAATAGTTATTAAAATTGGACGCCATATTTTTATTAGGTCTATGATGGTGGTCTTCACAAAAGAAAATAATCACTCTGACTGGTGGTACTTTTGTTCAATTCGCTCTCCTGGACCTCCTGGGAATGGTTGCAAACTAAGAATTGTTCAACTATATAGCGTAAACATTCAAACCATGACATATTCAACTAGAAACATCAAATACAAATAGGACAACACCTTGTTACATCCTGTGATGTCACACTGAAACAAGGAAGGGAAAGTCTGGGGCATAGCCTGTCCATGTACCTGTAAAAAACTGTACATACTCAAAAGAGTACACACATTTGTAATAAAGCGATAGGTAATATATAAGAAATTTGTAACACCGTCAAAAAATGTTGACTTAATTTTACTGACGTTTCAATATTTTTTTACGGTGTTACAAATTTCATTATATCACCTATCGTTTTATATCAAACACCGACGCAGCCTATACTAGTTTACTCGCTAGTTTCCATTTGTAATAAAGCGATCTGTCTCTTAATTGTGATTGGTTAACGTTGATTTGGCTTTTTTTTTGTTTTGTTTGAAAAACCTCAGGGTTTTTACATACATTGCCCAAACTAAGTCGAATATTAATCGAATCTTGGGCTTCCTGTGTCGAGCTTCAAAAATTATAAGGACCATTGGGAGAAAACAGAGAGTGAGGTGAAACAAAGTGAAAGACGAATCGTTAACCTTGCAAAATACTCATTTTTATTCGCTTGCGAGAGGAAAGCACATACAGTAAAAACCCGCATATAAGAACCAGTGGATTAAGAACCACTAAGCTAAAATTTGCTAAAAAAACTATAGAAGGGAAATTGTTTTTGCTTTGTAAATAAGAACCACCTTAGCCTAATTTCTCACTAAATACCAATTATATAAGAACCACTTTAGCCTAACCTCGAAAAATAGTGGTTCTTATATGAGGGTTTTTATTGTATCGGCTCACGTCCAGTTGAAGATGGTCCCTGCTCGGTGCTGGGGGCCTGTAAATAATATTGAAGCCAGTTGGTCTCGTAAAAGCACTAATTTCCCAACATTCACCGCGTTTTACAGTTTATTTTGTGAACGTTACTAACTACATTCAAAACATTACTAAACGGAACTGTTTGATGTAAATCATTGGCGTCTTGTTTTACAGTTTATTTTGTGAACTTTACTAACTACATTCAAAATATTACTAAACGGAACTATATATGATGTAAATCACTGGCGTCTTGTTTTACAGTTTATTTTGTGAACTTTACTAACTACATTCAAAACATTACTAAACGGAACTATACATATGATGTAAATCATTGGCGTCTTGTTTTACAGTTTATTTTGTGAACTTTACTAACTACATTCAAAACATTACTAAACGGAACTATACATATGATGTAAATCATTGGCGTCTTGTTTTACAGTTTATTTTGTGAACTTTACTAACTACATTCAAAACATTACTAAACGGAACTATATATGGTGTAAATCACTGGCGTCTTGTTTTACAGTTTATTTTGTGAACTTTACTAACTACATTCAAAACATTACTAAACGGAACTATATATGATGTAAATCACTGGCGTCTTGATCTAAAAGTCATCTGACGGAACCTTCGACGTGACCATTTTGATTTCGTTGAACTCATACACTTCAAGCTCTTGTATATGTACGGTGGACTGTAAACGTAGGAAAAGAGAATTAATTAGTCATGTATTATATAATTATGAGGGCATGTACTAATTGGACTAACCTAGACGAGGCTTAGGAAAATACCACTAAAATAGAGTTCATTTCCCTCCCTCCCTTCCTTGAGGGTTCCCTATACCTTTTGCGTGAATCGTGATCGGCCTATTTATTTTTGCGTGAAACGTGATTGGAGCATTTTTTTATCCGTGATTCGTAATTCAAACTTTATGCGTCCACGTGAATCCATCTTTTTCTTTTTTCGTGATTCGTGAAAGGAAACAATAACAATTTTAACGTGACTCGTGAAACGTGATTACGTCGATTTTTGCGTAAACGTGAAAAAGATTTCAGTATTTTTCGTGATTCGTGAAATGACCAATTTATTTTACGTGAATGCATTTTGCGAGGTGGTAGAGGAGACCCTCTTCCTTCCATCCTTAGCAATTGCCTTAGGGCATATTTTAATCCTTTTAGGAGCCCACCTCACTACATTTATTTTGTGTATTAAAATGAATACATCAATTGATGCGTCCTTTGCATGTGATTAACTATCGTCTTTGCTTGTTGCAAATGCCGTAGTAGTAAGAGCAGTCTGGGCTTATCTGTTTGCGTTATTATAGTTACAATCGTTTCAAACAACATGTAACAATGAACCACATGTAACAATGAGCTATACACCGAATCGAAATATGGCGTTCAAATTTATATTAATAACTAGTACTATTGTTCTTGACTGGCTAGCCTCGTATTCATGTTGAAACTCAATGGAGATTTCACATGTATGCGAGGCTAGCCAGTCAAGAACAATAGTTATTAACATTAATTGGACGAAAGAATTTCGATTCGGTGTATACACCTATTTCAATTAACGTTGTCCATCTGGAATGGTTGATCTGAGACCGATAGGAATTGTGGGAGCTCGTTAAACTGCAAATACACTATTATAATCACGCTGGAATATTAATGTTTACTTCTGAAATACTGATATCCATAATTCAGCACCATTCAAGTGTGATTAAAACAATGTATTTGGAATTTAATGAGCTCCCACAATTCTTATCGGTCTCAGATTAACCATTCCAGATGGACAACGTTAATTGAAATAGGTGTATGCTAGTTGACTCTAAATCAATTCTAACTGACTTACAATGGATCAACATCAGTCGTAATTACAGGGAATTTCTTGAAATCAGGCGAAGAGCTAACCATTTGAAACATCCAAAGCGACAGAAATGTACCAAAGACACTGATAATGAGACTGCTAGGAAAGGCACCCATCTCGTCCCATTCTGACCATTCCTGATCTTTTAAGAAAAGCGCGACTTGGCTTACGATCTGGCTCATCTTTGAAGCTCTCAACATTCAACTACAACTTTTGAAAGTTTAGATACGCATTTCATTGTGACAACATTTTGGCGCGCGGAATATAGAATGTCAGCTCGCTCTCTTTTGTAAGACATTTTGTTTTCGGGGTTCCTGCGTTGACGCAAACTCAAGTTGGATTGTGGCTAGCATTCCCATAACCGATTCTACTAACAGATAAATGATTAACGTCTGACAGTTTGATTGCGCAAATGTCGAGTACATGCACGCAAAGACACTCAGTGATTTTTAACAGCTTAGTTTTTCTGATGCACGGGATCCAGTATAGCTTCTTTGGGCTCCCTGTTTTGAGAAAGCCTCGAGATGCATTCTGGGCAAAATACAAAATGGCGGCACAAATGGACACAATGTGAGTTGAATAGACTCAAAAGAAAAACCCTCTTACAAGACTAAATAGATGATATTAACTCAACAAGTACATCAGGTAATATTATTTAAACCATTTTAATACTATTTGATTGAAGACAAAGTCAGTCGTTTCTCGTAAACGTTTAAATTTCGAAAACTAAACTTATCAATCCAGTGTTCAAAGTATACTGCATTATTCTTCAATTATCGATAAATTATCTTATTAAACTCAGTGCCCGGTTGGTCTTTATAATTTTTACGAATGGATAACGCAGGATTAGCACTATTTGAGTTTATAGAAGTCTAGTTTATTTTGCTTGTTTTAAGTGGTAAATGTTCCTTTGGTAATCCGTTATTTGAATGTGTTATATTTTGACTGTGTATTTTATTGTGTTTTAGGTAATAACTATATAATTTACGCCGAAAGTTCATAAGTAGATGTTGATGCAGTCAGCATACAAAGACCATATTATTTAAGCGAGTAGAAAACGTGAGCATCCTCCAATAAAATGGCTTCTTCTGCATCAAAGGTAAACTAATTAGTTTTGTATTCATTGAAAATAAATGGATAAACTTACACAAGCAATAATGATTATGATATATAGTGTATACAAGTAGTCCTTTTCACAGTTCTGTTCAGTGACCATGAATGATAGTTCCAAGTTAAGGATTCAGTTGCTGCACATGATAAATTATAGTTTTGCTATGTGCAGCAACTGGAACCTCGACTTGGAACTATTACTTGTGTTCACTGAACGGAACTGTTAAAAGGTATATTTAATTGTATAGGTTTTTTACTGTTGAAATGTTGAAATGTTCAGGCTTTTGAACTTACAAATAGACCAAATCGACTAACATGTTGCTATGTATGTTTCAAACCAATTCAAAACCTCTGGGAATAAAAAAGTTTGTTCCAAACATTTTCCATGTGATATTGAAATACATAAGACAAATAATCTTATACCTTAAATATTTAATTTGGTTCAAAGTAACACACATACATATTTTTGTAGCAACGCATTAGCCAATTTTGTCTTTTATAATTAATTATGTACGTTACTTAATAATATATCTAAATTATAAAGCATACAATTTGTTATGACCAATCCCCCCCCCCCCCCCCTGGCCATTATTTTATCCTAATTATGGATATTTTAGAATTATGATAATTTCATGGAATTGTTTACAACATTAGGTTGCTCAGATCTTCGCAGCTGCTGGTGAAGCATTTTCTCATCTTGGTGATCTTACAATGCAGCTTCATCCACTAGGGGACCCTGGTTCTTCTCAACATCCAGCAAACAGGTATGTTCACAAAACAACAAATCTGCAATAGAGTCGTATTCCAACGTGACTGACATAACATCCACAGCACTAAATAAGCTTGTGTTTCGTACACAGAACTTTGCATAATCTTGCATTTTATTTTTTTCGAAGCTTGTCTACAATTAGCATTTAAAATGTTTTCAGTAACATTTCCTATTTGCCTGGTTTTGTTTTTCAAAAAGGATGTGGCAGATATTATGTACAGCTAATTAAGCAGGCAGCTGTTTGAACAAATATAATGAAAAATTATGCAACTGTGTATGAAACAGTAAAGCTTATTTAGTTATGTGGATGTAAATGTTCGTCATGATGGAATGACCCAATAATGTTGATAGACCAGTTTTTATTTCTTCATTGCATTACTCTAGCATTCATTTGTAAGATGCTATATTTTGTCATTAAAAGAATACCGATAAATATTGTCTTTTTATTGTACAAATATGATGGTTAATATACTATGATAAATAATCAACCTTTGACATTCTTTTCTAAATCAAAACATTGATATCATGCTAAGGCCTGAAAAAAAAAACTTTAATGACTAATTAATCACCTAATATTAATATGATTATTGAGGGTACTATTTATGGTACAATTGTGGCGCCATCAGAACATTTGATAGCCAGGTGCCCACTTAATTAATATTATTAATAATGCAATGCTATGTCTCTAACTCTAAAAGTTATGGAAAGCCACAAGCTGATAAAAACACAAATTTAAATGCAAATTGTTTGTCTGTTTGTTTTTCTGTCTGTTGGTTGAATTGTTTATTTCTGTGTATGTTTGCTTGCATTCTGTTTGCTTAGTTGGTTGGTTGTTTGTTTGCTTGTTTACTTGTGTGTTTGTTTGTTATTTATTTGTTTGTTTACTTGTCTGTTTGATTTTGTGTTTGTTTGTTTGTTTGCTTGTTTTGGCATTTTCATATTTTGTTTTTTGTTTACTTGTGGTTGTGTGTTTGCTTGGACTTGGTTGTTTGTTTATTTGTTTGTTTATTTTTTTTCTTTTCATCTTGTATAATTGCAATGCTGCCAATAATATTATCGTTGTTTAAAATGTAATTTTCACCAAACATGTTTAACTGTACTTAATTTGTTTGTTTTGTCAGTGAAAAATGGAGTGAAAAAGAGATTGACATGCTGAAAGTTGCAGTCACAAAATTTGGAGATGATCTCAAGAATATTAGTGAACATGTTAAGACCAAATCAGTGTATGTAACTATATCATTCTATAGACGACTTTCATAAATGGCCACCACTAATTATCATAATTTTTAAAGTTGATGTTTTAAGAAAAAGAAAGCTATCATATGATAGACATTCACCATAACAATAACTTGTGAAAGTTTGAGACAAAAACGATTAAATTTGCAAGAAGCTATAAGAGTTTGAAAAATCAGAAAAACACCAAAACGAGGCATCAAAGGCCTCAGCAGAAAATTATATACAAATCTCTACATTGAGCATATTGACTTCTTTGGTATTTTATCCAGAGCATCAAAACCTTCCAAGCATGCCTATTTCAGGTGGTTCTTTCCTATGACGATGCTAAAATATTAAAATATCTGTTTAATACTTGAAAAATCATTTTCCGGTACATATTATGGTATTTATGAAAGTGGTCTATATAGCCTTCAAATAATCAATAACTTGTTGCTAAAATAACGCAATGCATAACATCATATATAATATTTATCTTAGTTTTTATTTATTTACAATAATTTTGGACAAGGTAAACAAGATCATAACCATAATTTTTCATGCTCCATACATCATTTTTGTCTGTCTATCTAGTATGTAATGATAATCCATTTGTCATTTTACTATTTTATTTTTGAATGTTTACCAATTATTTTCTCATACATTTATTTACTTTACTTATTATCCTTAAATTTAAATGGTCTTTGAATCAGCAATGATGAGATCAATCGTAGTAATAGTACAAGATAGTGTTTTAATTGCCCTATTTCATTATGATGTCACAATGTGTTTACAGTGGGGGATAAAATCGCCGAAAACAATGGCAATTTCAACTAAATCTTCCTTCCCTTTGAAAATTGAGCTTCAAATTATCTAGTTTTTATGTATGTTATGTGTCTATGTTTATACTTTCATATTTATGGCATTTTGTTGTCATTTCTTTCCTCTCCGTCTTGTAAATGCAATTTTATTGTGTATTCTTGTATTGTTGTTATGAATCTGTCCCCCACTGGCGTTCATGATCCTTAGCGTTAAGACAATAGTCAGAATGTTTTGATGTGACGTCATAGTGAAATAGGACAATTCCAATGGCAGTTAATGCCGAAACATGTATGGAATTGGAATTAAAACACTTGTACTATATTACTATGATTTATCCTTAAATTTGCCACTCGTTTTCACCAAATTATCATGCTTTCATCTGTCCATCCATCCATCCAATCAATTCAATGACATTCAAATATTTATTCATTATCTCATTTATTCATTTGTACTTTCTTCCAACCAGTTAATCATTCATTCCTAACTATTGTGTGGGGTTGTTTCTGTTAGGTCTCAAATGAAGACAGCTCTAAAGAAAAGGACCCATCAAGAAGAAGTGAGCTCTAGCAAAAAGAAAAACTCCTCCACAAAGACTCCAAGTCAAACAGAACCCAAACCAAAAAGACCTAAAATACCAATGATGAAAGGTATATATGTCATGTAAATACAATTACTGCACATACATTGCATTCCAAGACTGAGTAGAATAGACCTTATTTGACATCAAATGCAAAACTCAGACATTCCAATGTTCAGCTTGTTGTAAAATACATATTTTGCTGCCGTCAATCAAGGATTTAAAAGGTACCAACTTATTAATTTTGATTGACGGCAGCTAAAAACGCATTTCACAGCAAGCCTTGGGAATGTCTGAGTTCGTTGAAAGATGAAAACCGTAGTAGATCATCATCATCATTTAATAAATTTTGCTTTTCAGATACCACAGAGCCAAAAGCTGTACCACTAAACCCCCCAGTCTTCTCTCCTCCGTCATCTGTGATGCTCTCAGACTCAGCACTAAAAAACTTAGACATTGATGTCATGTTTAACAACAGCGAGCAACAAGCAATATTTCCTGACATACAAACAGGTTTGTTTTGATCATAAGTAAGTAAGTAAGTACTAAGTAATCATAAGTGTGTAAGTAAGTTTATTAAACTAACACATCAAGCAGTCAGAAAACTGAACTACATGCGTACTAAGAAAAAAATTATTATTTTATTACACTAAAATAGATGTCTAATACATACACTATATATACAGTCAATTCAAAAAACATTGTCATCAATAGGCATCAAGTCTATGCAACTAGACTGAAAGGTAGCATGGGTTGAAATCACCGAAGCGGATAAATGCACTGCCACAGTATCTAATGTAATACCATGCGCACTCAATAATTTGCCGCTTTGGTTATTTCTACCCATGCTACCTTTCGGTCTAGTCGCGTAGACTTGAAGCCTATTGACGACTATGTTTTTTGAATTGACTGTACACCTAATTGCAAGAACGTTGTCAAGGAATTCATTAAAAGACAAAAGAAGATCACTCAAGCTCAAGGAATAACAAAAGAAAGAGTTCAGCTTTAGTGATTTTCTTTTGTGTTTTAATTAATTCCTTTCCCACTAAATTACAAATATCAGGACAACGATCTTGCAATTAGGTGTATTGTTAGTAGTATAGTACGTGCCAGTATGAGAGAAAGGGTAGCCTCTGCTAGCAGGGAATGAGATATTTACAGTAAGTTAAATTTACCTGTATTCAGCAATCAATTGATCAAGTGCTATTTTTTTTATCACTTGGTCAAACCATATAATTATATGAACATAATATCTATCTCATAGAGTACAAACATTAAAAGCGTGCAACATAAATAGTACTAAATAGTGGTATTTTATGCTATTTCTATTGTTTAATTAGCATTGTTTAGTACTATTTAGTACTACTTGTTTCACGGTTATATTGTTTGTACTCTATGTGAGCAATGATTCTTAAATTACATTTTACTGTTTCCATAATTGCCATGGTCAAATAAATACTTGTAAGTAATTGCCTTTTCTCTGTTATGCAGGATTGGATCCTCTAGAAAGGCAGATTGCAAGTGAGATTCTTTCAGAAATGTGACTACCGCAACTCTCCAATCACGGCAGTTTTAAATAACTTGTTATCCAACCTCAGAGTGTGGTTGAATTGTCAATCATATTAGACAACATTTGGCAATCAGCAACAACATATATATGTCAGTGATAACAGGCCACTAACAAAGAACTAGAAAGTTTTCAGTCTTTAATCATGTAACATGATGGTGGCAGTAAGTTCAGCTTTGCCAAGTTTGACTAGCAGGAGAGAAGGAAACAGATGTCACTAATATGGCGTCCAGTTTTAATAAATATTGTTCTTGACTGGCTAGCCTCATGTTCATGTTGAAACACAATTGAGTTTTTACATGAATGCGAGGCTAGCCAGTCAAAAACAATAGATATTAAAATTGGACGCCACATTTCAATTCAGTGTATAGATGTACATAAAAGAGAACATGGTTGTTGTAAAAGGGACAGCTATTGATAACTTAAACTACTATATACAGGAGTTTCCATAGCAGTGCATTATTTGGTCAACACAAAGTAATTTGCACCTATCTCAAAAAACCTTGTCGCAATCAAAGCTACAGTGTATATTTTGAAGCCTGCAAATGATGTTGGCATTTTTTAATATTTTTGCACTTGGTTGTATAGAGATTGAATGGTTGTGATTGACAGTCATTGCCAGTGTAAACGTGTAAAGTTGTATGTAATAACCAGTGTGAACTAGTTATAAAATCTAGTAGTAACCCACTTTTTGCCCAAAAGGGCTTTCACCTTTGGAGATAAAACAGGCCGGTTTATAGACCATATTACGTCATGACAATTCAGGCAAAAGGAAGATTGAATTAGAAGCAGACAAACTCATTTCATTTAAATAAATGTAGGGACTGGGAGCAGCATTGAGATCTAGAGGACACTAGTCATACCTTTAAGTAATAATTGAGATTTTATTTGATTAATTTTTAATTAATTTATTAGTACATGATTTCAGCCTAGTAGATAATAAATGTCATTTAAGTGATTAATAAGAAACCATTTCATTCTTTTGTAGATCAATATTTTTGACTCATGCTAATATATATATATTTAATATAAAAAATAATGTTTAATTTCTGTTATAAATTTGGTAGTCATTATTAATACTATTTGATACATCCTATAATCATCTTTGAGGTTTGTTAAATGGTTTGTCAAAAAAGTCCCAGAAGTCATCGCCATTGTCTGCATCACCATCATCTGGAACATATGGTGGTGGTGGATATGGCTTACTTGGATGGCTTTCTGGCTCCTGAAATGAGGTATCATCGGTTACTATATTGTCCTGTTTTGTTTTAGGTTTGGGTGGGTTTTTCTTAGGTTTTGTTTTGGTTTGTTTGGGTGCTGGAGGTGGCTTTGCATGTTCTGTTGGTTGTGGTTGTTCCCAGTTAGCTGAAAGAGACGTTAGAGTGATTAGATGATTGTTAGTATTTTGATATGTAAGCATGAAGGTTGTGTACAATAGAGCAGATTTCGTATGAGTGTGTAAAGTTCAGTGCTGTGTGCGTGCGTGCCTTGCTGCGACCATGATGTTTCTAGTATTTTTAATTTCTAGTATTTTTGACCGTGTAAGTTCTGTGAATGTTTCATATTCATACGAAATCTGCTCTAGTAAGGACAGTGAGTTCTTTACAAACCTGTTTCAAAACATGGTCTAGTGGATTACACATACAATATCTATGTCATTTGGTATTTTAGGCTAACAATGGTTATGGCCAGTACAAACTAGGTGACAATTTGCTGCAACAAAAAATCCCTTATTGTGACACATTGAAATTATGTGAAAATATTTGTCCAGGTTATACATTCTTTTCGTCTGCAGTAAGTTGCACTTGCAAGTCAGTATATGTGGTTTGAATGCGAGCATACAGTCGCAGCAACAAATAAATAGCATTACACACGAAGTGACCTGTTGTAGTGACATGTTGCAGAAACTAGTCACCTAGTGTACACCTGGTCTTAAAGCTAATGAAGGTATCACATGACATCCCTTCCCATACCTTTAGCTTTGGGCACAGACTCTTGATATTCTCCCCAAGCTTTCTTCATTCTCTCATTGAGTACATTAGCTGCAGACCATGCACCAAAGTCGTCGGTTTGAAGTCCAAAAAAGACTTTCCTGTCTTCTACAGGTGTGACAGGTTGCTCAGTAAATGTCCTTGCAGTTGTCGTATTCCATTGGTAATTTCCTATTCCTGGGAACACATTTGACCTAGTTATCATTCCTATATTGTTATACACTGAGCTACTGTCTGAACCTCTTCTTGACTGGGGCGTTTTTCCTCTGAAATTCTGCTCTCCATAAGACTTGAAATTGTCATAACGAGATTTTTCGAGAGGTGTGTTAAGACCACTACTACCGCGACTTGAACCACTGGTTTCCATGCCAAATATATGTTTCATACTTGATAGATTTGTAGAATCGACAAGTTGGAGTTTTCTACTTGGGATGTGTTTTTTTGGTCGCACTTCTCTCCATCTTCCAAAACCGTCCATTACAATTCTTCTCCCTTCAACTTGGTCGTCATCTTCTTCACCGTCTTCATCTTGTTCTCTAATCTTTCTACGTTGGTTTCTTGGAGGAAATTGTGGCTTTAAGAACTCTTCTATGTCGTCCATTGTTTTAGGTAGAACGATTTGTGATAAAGCTGTCTTTGTTTCTAGGGAAGGATGCTTTTTATTGTTGGCCATTTTATGTGTTGTTCTTTTGGAAGGCAACTTTCACCAGAGCAAAATGGCATTGATTGAATATTTGGTGTGGATCTAGTTGGGAAAGAAAGCAAAGAAAGCTTATAATCAGTTCATTATATTAGTGTCTAAAAATCAAATCGGTTTATGAGCTTGCGCAAGATAAATAAAAACTCAACTTCAATAAACTGTATTTATACCTGGAAACTCTAAAATGTTTGCGAATATTCTCACCTCCAAATTTCAAATCAATTGTACGTTCATGGTGAATGTGACTAATTCTCTCTAACCCTCTCTACTTCTTAACAAAAGAACTAAATCAAGCTAGGATTAATCAAGCCTGCAGTGAAATTCCTTCTCAGAGAAGCAAATGAGCAGCATCAATGTTGGCTTGTAAACTAAACATTGACCGCCATTTTGTTGCTTATAGCAACGTCAACCCAAAATGCAGTTCGACCGATTGGCAAAATCCGTACAGAATTTATTTTTCATAAAATTCTTAGCAAATGATAAGAATAATCACAATAATTAACTTCTTATAATTCACAGAATGCAAGTTTGGTATATTTTTAAGGTTATTTCATAATGGACAAAAGTTCAAGAAAGTAGAGTTTGGTTTTTAAAACTAATGTTGGCGGGTATCCTGTGTTAAACAAAGACCGTTTCGCATACGAAGGACTAAGACCAAAGTGTGTTGACGATAAAAAAGTTGGATTGTGTTCAATAAATTCTGTTTTCCTTTCCACCTTCAATCATCGAACTTTCTATTTCTCTATTCAATTTAGGTAAGTACTTATACTGTAGCTATCAATTTATTATACTATATGCTTTTTGTTCAGAATTATCAGCGAGAAAGTTGCACTATTTCGGATATAAATATTAAATATGAATGATATTGTGCATGACAGCTTCGAACCATGCAGCCTCAGATCAGAACTTCATTATGAATTTCTATTAAGTTCGTAAGCCTTTAACATGATCTGAAGCTGTAATATAGCGTAAAGAATAGTTTCAACTTTGTTAAATACGAGAGTTGCATACATGTGTGCAGGATGCTTTTGTTGTTCAGTTTGTTGCCATGTGCCTGATATATTATTCCTCCATTACTTATGTATGTGTTGCTGAATTACAATTGTTGTTATGGTGAATATAAATGACTTGTATAACACAGCTGCTTTAAAGTTACCTCTATATTGCACAGTGTAAAAGATAGATAAAAGATAAAAGATAGAACCAATGACAAAATTGAAGTTTTACTTCATGAATTTATACTCACTAAGTAAGGTATAAAGTCTCCCTTGTTAAAAGCAGGGGTCACATTTCAGTGTTACATAATAAATGTGGTAGAGTTCTCAGACTACTGTCTTTACGAGAGTTTTGTCTCTTCCTGGAGGTATTGACACACTCATGACTGGCCTTCAACAATGTGTGCCTTAATAAACTGTTATTACAGTCGAAGGACATGAAGCGTGCCCGTCTAGACTGCATTACTCATTTCATTATTAGATTTTTGACTTCATTTTTCATGAGATTTGAAGAGGTTTCATTCAGTTTTTGAATACTTTAACAGAATTCTGGAAAACGAAGAATGAAGTCAAGAATCAAATAATAAAACAATTAATGCAGTCTAGACGGGCACGCTTCACGCTCTGGCTGTAAAAGCTCATTAGAATTCTCGCAATAAAACACTAGTTCTTGTACCAGTGCACAAAAGTATCTTCCCTTTTCTTTCTAGTATGGCTCATCGACTTGCCTCTCACCATCGTGCATTCTTCCAGCCCAAATACTTCTCTGGAACAGCAGCTCACATCACAACATCATCAGTTAATCGTATGCCTTTTGATGTCAAAGATGAGAATGATTTTAAAGCAAGAGTTATTGACTCCAAAACACCAGTCATTGTAGACTTTCATGCAGGGTAAGTCAATAATTGTCTGAGTCAAAAATCGAATTGAAAAATGAAATTAGTTGTATGTCACTCTTACAGTGCAACAACTTCAACCAATGCAACTTAAGCAAAATTATATCTACAAATTATTATCTTTTACTTATAATTTTAATAATATGTATATGAAACACTTAAAGATTGAACTTGATTTAAAATAATTTTTTTCAATATGGCACACTGTAAAAACTAATTTATTAGTTCTGTTTAAAAAAAATCCTCAAATCACTTTTTTTAACATCTCAAATCTTCTAGCTGGACATGTGTGCCCTACTAATTGGGGAGACTCAGACACACACTTACTATCTCTGCTTTAAATATTTTGCACACACTTGGCTCACATGTTCATTTTTGCAGAGGAAGGAAAACCAGATAACCTGGAGAAAAACCCTTGTGGCATGAGAGAGAACAGCACATTAAACAAACTCAACTCACATATAATCCATGTCCAAGCTGGGACCATCCTCGGGAACCCATGGGTAATCTTCTGTCACTCGTTTCTCACTCCCAGAATAAATACCCCTGGGAACGTAGTCTGTTGGAGCTTGTTCCGGAAGTCAAAATTCAAACTTATTTAACAACTTTCTTTGAATGGTTATCTTGATTTTCATTGGTCGACCTAATAAGGTCGACCAATCAGCAAAGAGCTGAATTTTGACTTCCAGAACAAGCTCCAACAGACTACGTACCCAGGGGTATTTAGTTTGGGAGCGAGAAAGAAGCGACAGAAGATTACTAACCCTGGGTTTCCGAGGATGAGCTGGGACTCGAACCTGGACCACAGTGGTGAGAGGCCAGCGCTCTGACTGCTAAGCCACCCATGCCACCTCAGATATACTAGCTGGGCTGCCTGTGGGAAACCCTTACATTTTTAATAATTTAACCGTATTAGCAGCAAAACTTCCAATGAATGTCTGTTTTATGATTGTTCTTTCAACAAAAATAATAAAATATATCTAAAAGTTACTTGTAAAAGTCATTTTCTGCCATTTATTAATAAGGTCTTTTGATCAGAATAAAACAGTTAATTTTGAGCAGAGAATGGTCGTATGTATTGTCACTTTACTCTAACCATAACAACAAATTTTTTTGGTACTAATTTTATGGCTTCTTTATTCTTTCTTTCAGTTGGTGTAACCCATGTAAAGTATTAGCACCAAGACTAGAGGAACTGGTTGCCAAGGAGGAGGGCAAGGTTGAACTAGCCAAAGTAGATGTTGATGCAAATGGTGAATTGGCTTTTCAGTATGGAGTAAGTACTCCTGTAATAATGACTAAGAAAATCTAAATTTAATATATAAATATTTGTTGTTCAATTGTATAACATTGAGTCTTTTGCTGTCACCATTGAATGACAGCATGATGCGCCTTACCATGGCCACCCAATTAAAGTTTTGTACAAGTTACCAATCAGACACAACAAGTGACAAACATATTTATTCCAACATTTCAAAGTGAAGACATGAGTGAAATGTATAACTGGCTGAAAAACCTCCCAGGAGGTTTAAATTAAGAAAGGTGTAGCAAAGAATTTGAAAAGAGAGGCTTTTGTATACTAAGCTAACTTGTACCAAACTTTAATTGGGTGGCCACGGTAATAAGGTGCATGGCACAGTAATATTACTCAAACATAGTCCTATGCCCATGTTAAGATTCATGTTAATATACTATTCTTTACCATAGGTGAACGCAATTCCAACAGTACTAGGATTCAAGAATGGTAGAATTGTTAGTCAATTCCAGGGTGTCCTAGAAACACCAGAACTGGTTCAATTCATGGACAAGCTTACTAAATAATGGGAGTGGCTCAGTTTTAGAAAACGATTGAAATATGAAAAAATGAGAGTAAAAATAGGGATGGATAAATATTGAATGAATGCAACTTTTCATAGTGGAATAAGAACACCTATTTCAAAACTATGTTATTTCCCCCAACTGAACAATTTTCTAACTTTGAAAACATAATTTATTAATTAATCCCACAAATAAAACATTTAAAAAGAAGTCTTCATTCCATGATAACAAACAGTTGTTATATATAAACTCAATGCCATTAAGTGAGGGGTTTTTTCTATTATGATTTGTTGCCAAGAAAATGCAGGTTATTGTTGAGATATTTAGTATATCTTTATACACCTATTAAATAGACCTCTTTACCTCCGTATGCAAATTGCCCATTTCAGACCACGTGTCCTTGAGAATTGTTCTTTTATAATGAACATGTTGTATCATTTACATGTGAAAGAAACAATTCCCAAGGGTTGCATCACGTGACCTGAAATGGGACAACAAACAAGGAAGGTAAAGAGGTCTATTGCAAGAAAGTTGTCACGTGAAAAATAAACATTAGTCCTGTAGTAAGATTTGAATAAGTAAAGAAAGAGTTCAGCTTGGGCGATCTTCTTTTGTCTTTGAATTTATTCCTTTTCCACTAAATTACAAATGTCAGGACAACGTTCTGTGAAACAAAAATGTGTAAACGTTGAATGGTCATCATAAGGGGAAAACCCAGAATGCCTTTCAGTCACTTTTGAATTGCATCGCTTTTAATGAACACAACTCTTTTGAAATAGGTGTAAATAATTTTGTCTTTTGAGTGCTTTCAGTTTGGTTCCAAATTGAAATATTGTTGGTTTATTTATATAATTCCATTATTGAATTTGCTTTAGAAACTTTGACAACGTGCGTTTTGAAATATAACTATATACCAGAATGCAATCCGGTTCGTATACACAGTTTTACTGCTTTGTCAACGTTCTTTAAATCGGCTGTGCGTTTAGAATGCAATTCGACTATGCAACAAACCTTAGACAACATTTTAGCCATTTACTACAATTATTAGCGGTTTTACATTTCAAATCGTCGGACTTTTCGTCTGGTATTAAACTGACGGGAATGACCATAGTAAACAATTTGAGAAGAACAGGTCTGATTTTGTTGACTTCACATATCAAGGCCTGGATAAACGGCTTCAACATCCGTTCGATTTTGTTGAATGGCAATGTTGAAGCCGTTTGCCTCCCCATGTAAACATTGTTGAAACCGTTTGCCCTCAACGTTCAACATCATTCAACAACCAGTCTACAGCGTTCAACAAAATCGAACAAATGTTGAAGCCGTTCCGGGCCTTAAGCCTGGTTCACACTAGCAACATTAGCATTAGGGCCCGGGCAAACGGTTTCAACATTCGTTCGATTTTGTTCTATGGCAATGTTGAAGCCGTTTGCCTACCTTTTCAACATTGTTGAATCGATGTTGAATTGATGTTGAAAGAGTTTAAACGCGGTTAAACTTTGCTTCAACATCCATTCAACATTTCTTTTGTTCTGTGAATGTTGAATCGGAGTTGAAGTCGTTTGCCCTGCTCTGTTCAACATTGTTGACTACACCCATGCGCATTTAGTGGTCTTTCAAATACGTAACACGCTTCAACAATGTTGAAAAGGGGTGGCAAACGGTCTCAAAATTACCATTCAATAAAATCGAACGAATGTTGAAGTAAATGTTGAAACCGTTTGCCCACCTTCGTTCAACATCGCTCGACAACCATTCTACAGCGTTCAACAAAATCGAACGAATGTTTAAGCAAATGTTGAAGCCGTTTGCCCGAGCCTTAAGCAACATACGCAGACTCAGTGAAGCATTTCTCGAATATGTACGAGAAAAGACAAGTGTTGCTAATGAGTCTGCGTATGTTGCTTATGCTTATGTCGCTAGTGTGAACCAGGCTATGAACAAAATTTAGGTACGATTTGCCCATACGTCCTTCAGTGTGAAAAGAGCCAATGAGATAGCTTGTGCGTGAGCGAACAATAGAACACGAAAAGTCATGAGAGTTTGAATACACTGGTAACCACAGGGAGCCCAAGCTCATCACTTTTACAGTAAATGTATGGAGTCGAGAGATATCCTTTCGCTGTGCCTCAAATATACAATAATAAAAAAAAAAATTTACGTAGATAGTTGTGTATAATTGTTTTCTAGTCTGTGACCGAGTTTTAGCTCAATTTGAGCGATTTTGACGAAAACTCGGTCACAGACTAGAAAACAATTATACACAACTATCTACGTAAAAAAAAAAAATATTATTGTATATTGAGGCACAGCGAAAGGATATCTCTCGACTCCATACATTTACTGTAAAAGTGATGAGCTTGGGCTCCCTGTGTTGTAACATGCAAATCGAATATCAGAATCTGCTTCGGTTCACTGAAGCGCATAGATAATAAGTTTTACTTATTAACTCCAAACTAGAAGAATCAAATTGTATATAAACGATCGCACAATTATCAGCATCAACTGAATTCAATAACTTTTCCCAAAGATTACAAGTTGTATTACCATCGTCGACTTGTGCTGACACCACTCTCAAGGTAATTGTATATATTTTTAAGCCTGTAAACGTTTAGGAAGACAATATAGCGTAACCATATTATGCAAAGCGAGCCGCATTTCAACTAAATGTCTTAGATTTTTTCGTTAATAACTCACGAAATACTTAGTGATTAGCCATATAGCACCTTGTGAAATTTTGATAACTCCCTATAGGTTTTAGTAACTATTGAAAGCCAGCAACATAGCATGAATCATGACGGTTGGTATAGTTGGGTATGCAGTTTAATGCGATTATTATAGTTTTGAACAGGCGAATATGCAATGGAATTTGATAATTTCACTAAGTTAACTTCGTTTACAGAACTGTCAGTTTCACTAAGTATTATCACAACGAACATTTTATAAGGAATTCAGTTATTGTTAGTTATTTTATTGAAATAAAGATTCAGTCTATATATAACAGGGGAAAGACTATAACTGTACAAATTCCTTCGGTAATACAAAAAGTTCATTTTATGGAAACTCAGGCAGTGTCATAATACACTGTATTAAATACACTGTACTGCATGTAAAGAAAAGAGTTGAAACAGCCCAAAATGATATAGGTCAAAAATTGTAGCATATTCAAACTTGGTAATATTAAATTCGTTCATAATAATATTAGCATAATATATTTCACGCACAGGAATAAATTGAACACAGTTCAGTTGTAATTTGATAAAGTCATGGAGATGGAAAAGTCCAGAAGTCAAGCCAGTGGTCAGTTATCAAAAGAAGACGAAGCTTTCACGGTTGGTACATCATTCCAGTCAGTTTTTGTTCAGTTTAAATTAGATATAGCAGTAACACTGGGAAAAACACCATCTTCCATAGTATGTAAATAGTTTGTAAACTCATATTTACATACTATGTAAATGTACCCTGGATCTGGTAAATTTGTATTTACAGTCTAATAAGTCTATTTATAAACTATTTACATAGTATGGAAGTTGGTGGTTTTTTTTCAGTGTAATGTGTGAAAGTAGAAGACGTATAACGGCCAGATGATGATATGTGATCCTGGGTCGACATGCCTGCCGTTTGCTGCATGGCCCGGGTGACTATATGTTGTGTCCTTGGGCAAGATGCTTTTCTTCCACATTACCTCTCTTCACCCAAGAGTAAACAGAGGGTCCTGAAGGGTCCAAGTGCATCCAATCCCATTTTCCCAGTCAAATATAAGGCCAATCCCAGCTCCCATTTTACCCCTTCAGGACCCTCTATACAGCTGTTTCGAAAAAGGTTGGCGAAGGTTTTGCTGCTTGTTGCATACTTTATACCAAGGCCGAAATGCACTATGGATGATAGGAATTCAATTAGCGAAAGGTCACAAAATATTGACTTTGTCTGCAGTGTTTTCCAGCATATTTTATACTGTGCTGATATTATTTACATATGAATATAACATAATCCAAGTTTGCAAAAAAACCTTCACAAAATTGAACTCTTGGGCCGAGCTGTGTGCAAAATATTTAACGTAGAGGTAGTGAGTGTGAGTGAGTCTCCCCGATTAGTAGGGCAAATGATACGTGTCCAGCTAGAATATTGAGACGTTAAAAAAGTGATTTATTTTATTTATTTATTTATTTATTTATTTATTTATTTATTTATTTATTTATTTATTTATTTATTTATTTATTTATTTATTTATTTATTTATTTATTTATTTATTTATTTATTTATTTATTTATTTATTTATTTATTTATTTATTTATTTATTTATTTATTTATTTATTTATTTATTTATTCATCGCCAACCCCATTTGAAATAGCTGCAAATCAGTTAATATAAGCATTCAGTTAAGACCTCCATTTATTTTGTAAAATGTACGAAAAACCGTCATTCAAAAACACAGAGATTAATTATAAACTTACAGCATCATTTATCAACCGATCATTTATTATGCTATGAATTTGTTGTTTCAGACTGCAACTGAAAGGCTTCTATTCAAATCGGGGGCAATCCGGTCTGTGTTAGTTCTCATTTCTCTTCTACCCATCCTCCCTATCGGCCTTATTGCACTCTTTTTCTGGATTCGGGTAAGAGATATATATGAGCAAGCAGAAGTGTTGTTTCCTGAATTCTTGCTTTTATATTTATCTGGAGCCGGTTGTACGAAGGGTGGATAAAGTTATCCGCGGATAAACGTTATCCACTACATAGTTTTTTTATAGATTTTATCCGCTGGATAAGGATTTATCTCGGGGGGGGGGGGGGGGGGGGGGGGGACTCCGGGGAAAAAGTACCGGGAATGCTCATCGGAAATTTGCAAAAATACCCCTTAAAAGATACCAGAAGTCTTTTAAAATGGGCATGGCTGGATGAATTTTACCCCCTAAGAGATACCGCATTAATTAATAATATTAACTATACGTATCAGAAGCGAATATCGATTAGCTCTTCTCTCCTTTTTCGACAATCTAAGAGATACCAGAAATGCTAATTTTCAAACATTTGCATTTGACACACTAAAAGATACCAAATCGCTGATTTTTACACCTAAGAGATACGACGAGCATCCCCGGTACTTTTCCCCCGGAGTCCACCCCCCGGGGGATTTATCCGGTGGATAGCGCTATTCACCATTCGTTCAACCGGTCCCTGTATATTAGTTGGTTTCCCTCGCAGTCTTTATTAGAGACACAGGAAGCCCGACCGTTAAAATGGCTGCGAGGGAGAATAGTCTATATTAGTAAGCTGTCATTTTTCTCCTTCAAGCGATCATTTATCCATCCATCCATCCATCCATCCATCCATCCATCCATGAAACGAGTGCCCGTAAAACGAGAGTGTTTCATTTATTAAACCATTCCTTCATTAAATCATGCATTCAGGTTATTCATGCATTCATTCATGCATCCATCCAAACATTCAACCATCCACTCATGCATTCGTTTATTCAATCAATTATTTATTCGTCCATCCATCAATCCATGAAACGAGTGCCCGTGAAACGAGAGTGTTTCATTTATTTAACGGCCTTTCCTTCATTGAATCATGCATTCAGGTTATTCATGCATCCATCCATTCATGCATTCGTTTATTCAATCAATCATTTATTCATCCATCCATCCATCCATCTATCCATGCATTCATTCATAATTTATCCATCGATTCACGAATTCATTCAACCATTCAATTATTCAATCAATCATTTATTCATCCATCCATCCAACCATCCATTCATCCATTCGTTCATTCATCAATCAACAATTTATCCATCCTTTCACCAATTGATTCATCCATTCGTTCAGCCATTCAATTATTCATCCTTTTATTGTGCTTGTCTATCAGGGAAGAAAGCGCTGGGGTCGTGGTGAAAAGACACGAGCAAACAACGACTTTGCAGAGGCTGAAAATATGGCACTCACGTCTATCTCATTCGGTTTGCTTGGGGTTTTGACTGTTTTGATGTGTATCGAGCAGCTAAAACGCAATTTGAGGACTGTTTATGGCTAGCCCTTCCAGTAAAAAGCATTCTGACTGGTGATTTTAAATCATTTTATTCAAATAAATTAGATATGCATGAACTGAATCGAGAATTGACATTTACACGTCATTTGGTAACAACATTCCATATAGAACACACACACAAACGTCTGATTGTGAAAACAATGGGCAAGCTCTTAGCCAATCAGATTTTAGATAGTCAATACAATGTATAATAAAGAAAATAAGTTGCATGCTCTTAGCCAATCAGATTCTTGATAGTGAATACAATGTATAATAATGAAAATAAGTTGCATGCTCTTAGCCAATCAGATTCTTGATTTCATAACACTAATGCTCAGTAGTGGAAAGTGATTAATTCATAAAAAAAACAGCAAAACTCTATAGTACATTAAACGCCTGGGACAGTAGGAATTATCAGATAAAAGGAAATATTTTCGATTTTTTCGTTTAAACAATACAAAAGGCAACAAAATCTTTACTGGAATCTTTTTGTGTTGAGTTTTTTAGGAGAACCACTGATCACATGGTAGATCACGTGACTTTATAAATGCCCATTTGTCTCGTTACCTAAGAGTGAAAATTCGTGAACTAAGGCAGTTTCAAATATCTATTTTTGAGAACTATCCCTTTTGCGAAAAATTCCGTTTCAGCAGCTTACTCTATCGCCGGACAGATCGTTTTATGTTTAGTCACGTGACCACGCCTAAAACGTCACAAATGTTCAAGAAATAACATAGATAAGTTAAGATCGTTGAGTTTTATTTACCAAAAATTCATTTTTTTAAAAAACCTTAATTTTTGTTTTTAGCTGGGGAGTTATCTTGCTATCCCAGGCCTTAAAGTACTTTAGTTTTCAGGTCTGTGTACAGGTCTGTGTACAAGGAGGTATTTCATCTTCATCACGATTTTTGAACTGTGGGGTTCCACAAGGATCCATCCTTGGACCTATTTTATTTCTTTTATATACTGCACCTATAGGGGACATTGTTCGCAGTCATAATATGAAGTTTCACTTATATGCTGATGATACCCAAATCTATATATTACCTTTTCTGCAAATGAGTTAGAAAATGCCAAATACAACATCGAAGCTTGTGTCAGGGATATTGACAGATGGATGTTTTCAAACAAGTTAAAACTTAACAATGAGAAAACTGAAATTATTGTTTTATCTAATGCCTATCGACCTCGTCCATCTATTGATCTTTTCAATATCTCTGGCTATGACATATCTCCATCACACTCTGCTCGAAATATTGGGGTCATATTTGATGAACAATTGTCTCTTGGTGAACACATCACTTCAATTTGTAAATCCTGTTTCTTTCACATCCATAACATTTGGAAGATCCGCAAATTTATCAGCCACGGTGCTTGTGAAACTCTTGTCCATGCACTTATTTCGTCCAAACTTGATTTTTGTAATTCTTTGTTATATGGACTCCCTAAATCCTCTATACAAAAGCTTCAATTTGTTCAAAATGCAGCTGCCAGAGTTGTTAGTTTTTCTCGAAAGTCTGATCATATAACTCCTGTCCTTTATAATTTACACTGGCTGCCTATTGAGAAACGCATTGAATTTAAAATACTTTTGCTCACTTTTAAAGTATTACATCAAATGGCCCCTTCATACCTGTGTGACCTGATCAGTTCTTATGTCCCTTCTCGTTCTCTAAGATCTTCGTCCTCAAATTTTTTGGTTAAAAATCCTTTTAATCTTAAATCATATGGAAAAAGGTCTTTTTCTTCTGCTGCACCAGAGTTGTGGAATACTCTCCCAGCTGATTTAAGAATGTGTGATTCTCTTTCTTCTTTTAAGAGCAAACTTAAGACTTGGCTTTTTACGCAGGCATTTTAAATCACCTAATCACCATTATACATCAGAACTTTGTTTTTATCATTTTATTTGGAATATTTTTATATAGTAAAGATCTAATGTTGTTGAATTGAGTTGAATTGCATTAATTGATTTTAGTTGGAATATATAAACAAATGTTGTATAAAGTCATATCATCATATTTTTAAAGTTGTATAAAGTGTTCATTTATATCTAAATTGCACAATTTAACTTAAAATTTTTAAACGTTTTTTCAATTACTTTATTATCCTGTATAATCATGTAAAGCGTTGTTGAACGTGAGGATTTTGACGCTATATAAAACATAATTATTATTATAGATACAATCATTATTTCGACTTTTGCTTTTTAAAATGACGCGCGCTATCAATTGGCACTGTTTTTCTTTTCCTTATATTAAACCAACATGGTCTATATTACAAATACATTTTATTCCGGAATGATTATATTTACCGCTTAAATGCTTAATTAAAAGGCCACTCTTGCGCGTACATGCACAAGTTTACCAGAGGAATTGCGTCTCAGACATTCATGTGCAAAATACCTTGGGACATTACATGCTTTTTACATGAAAAATATTTCAACATCATTTTTCCGTTTCCCAATTCTCCCCCGTATCAATCTCATTTGAAAGACCAATCAACTTTGCTTAGGGGGATGGGAGCTGGCCAATCAAATTGATAGATTTTGTATATTTTAAAAAACTCAAACAAAAACGTTCATAATCAAAAGCTCAATCCCATCAACTCGAGGATTTTCGATCCACGAGTTACAAATGTTACGATGTCCCAACAATTTTGAACATGATTGTAACTAGCTCATTCACATCCGTACAATTCCATCCTCATGCACATCCAACTATAGTAAGCCTTGGGTAGTAGTCTAACATACCTCGCGGTGATAGTTGGGACAATGTCGTGCGTTACAATGCTATTTCTGTCGCTATTAGCGCTAAAAATCTTCCCTCCTTCATAATCTACAAAGGAACTCCCATCCATGCCAAACTGTAGAGAATAACTCTTCACCCACTGGTCAGAGTCCTGACGGCCTTGTGTTGCAATAGCAGTTACCATGGTAACCGTGCTCAGATCGACTTGTAACCATTCTCCCACTTGGCAGGTTTTGGGCGCCCATGCACCATGTGCACTAGCTGACACGTTTTGGAAGTTCAGTCGTGCGTTGCATGGCTTGAAACTAGGTGTGTCCATTGACGACGCATTGAATGCTGAGTCGGGCAGTGCTCTATTCTCAAAGCCAAGAGCGACAGGAGCCTTGCCTTATAAAGTAATAAGAAGAATAATAAGAACAAGAACAAGAATGAGAACAAGAAGAACAACAAGAACAACAAGAACAACAAGAACAACAAGAACAACAATTTAAGAAGAAGAAGACGAAGAAGACGAAGAAGACGAAGAAGACGAAGAAGACGAAGAAGACGAAGAAGAAGAAGAACAACAACAACAACAACAAGAAAAACAACAACAACAACAACAACAAGACGAAGAAGACGAAGAAGACGAAGAAGACGAAGAAGAAGAACAACAACAACAACAACAACAACAAAAACAAGAACAAGAAGAACAAGAAGAACAAGAAGAAGACGAAGAAGAAGAAGACGAAGAAGAATTAAGTAAAAGAACAAGAAATTGATTATTAACGAGTGTTATATATAGTTCGTGGATACATGGTTATTTATATCTTTATTTTCATCAACCTAGAGTTTGGGACACGTAATTAAGGGAAAAGGTCCTGCGTGGGAACCAGGAACCATGGATACCCTGCCGAGTGCCATTTTTCTATCTTGATTTAGTATTTGTAAATCTACATGACAAACCTCTGGCCAAATCAGTTTAGAACCTCACTTTTATGTTGATTTGATTAATACTGGCTCAATTATATCCATATTCGGAACCCAATGATTTTGCCCAATTAGAAAGCCAGGGTCATATAGGACTTTGATTGGCTAAGGGAGTTCAAAAGATAATTAACTAGCAAAATTAATATTGTCTTTAAATGGTTTTACTTCACTAATTTTAAAGTATTTGCAATGATCTGCTTCGCGATCTCAAATTTTTAGATTTAAGTTGGCTACTTTTCTTGGAAAATAGATTTATATTATAATCAAATCATATTCTCTTGTTAAGAGTACTTACATTTATCGCAAAGTGTTCCTTCAAATGCACTAGAACATTTGCATTGCCAATCATTTCTGTTGTTCAGCAAGATGCACTCTCCGCCACTACCACATGGCTCTTCTTTACAAGGATTCTGTTAAAAATGAGCATGCACACTATATCATTCAATGACATTAAACCTAGAGTCGCGAAGAATCATTAGCCCGGCATTTTCATAGTAATAATGATAATAATAATAACTTTTTTAACGTCTCAGTTCGCCCTACTATTCGGGGAGACTCACTCACACTCACTACCGTTTATTATTTTGCACACAACTCGGCTCATATGTTCATATTTTGTTGAGGGAGGAAAACCGGATAACCCGGAGAAAAACCCTCGTGGGAGAAGAACACATCAATCAAACTCAACTCACATATAATCTATCTATGCCGGAGCCGGGACTCGAACCCAGACCACAGCGGTGAGAGGCCAGCGATCTCACCGATAGACCACCGATGCCACCCTTATTATTGGTACTATATGTCTTACTTGATGTAAGAAACTTCTCATGAAAAGTACAAATAGATATCAAAAGTTTCATTTCAATTGGTTCCAAACCTTCATAAAACCTCTTTCAACGCACTAAGAAAATCGAACTTCAACTCGTTTCCTCGGTTTTCGCGTAAAAGTAGGAACTGTTTTGCAGTCAACAAGCTTATATCCAGTTTCAGGGAATTTCTTCTAAATCAACTTTAAACACTGTAGTAATTAAGCAAGGCATAATGTTTACGATGGCAAAATTACCGCTGTAATAATTTTGCCACGCATGCGTAGTCGTTTATAATTGTTAGGCTTCGCGTCCTCTCGGATAAGGACGTTAAATCGGAGGTCCCGTCTCGCCACTCACACACTAACCATTAATCGGGGGGACGTAAAAGAACGACTGAGGACGCAGGTCACGACCATCCTCAGTGAAAGGCCTACACTTACACTAATATATACTAATTACTAACAGCTAACTATAATGTGTAACGCGCATTTGAATATATACACATAGAAAGTGCGCTATATAAATGCATTATCATCATCATTATCACCGCTGTGTACAGGATGCCATTAAGGCTAAGCCTCCATATATGGAGGGCAGTAACCAAATATCATAAGAGAAAAAAAAAAACTCAACAGAAAATTAATTACAGATCTCTGCGTTTCTCATTTAGCATAATTATAACTCCATTTGCAATTTAGCCAGACCAACCAAACATGCCTATTTAAGGTGGCCCTTTTATATGACAGTCCTAAGGCTTTAAAATATTTGTTCCCTTGTAATAAAACTCATTTTCCACTTTTATTTATAAAAGTGGTTTATGTTATAAATATTAGTTCCTTTATGATGATAAACATTTTAAAAATTAGAAAATTCAAGTCTTAGGAAATTAATGTCAAGTCTGCGTGCATTGTGGTCTACTAGTGTTCTACCATTTATGTCATATATGTCACACTGCCATTTAGTAGGACAGGACAGTTTAATAATTGTTCTATCTCCAATTAAGCGAGACTCAGGTTTCTAGTCAAACTTGTATTCATGTTTATTCTTATGATTCATGGTGGATCATCTAGTCAAAAGAAACTTTCTCATTACTTAATTCTAGTTTAGGAAAATATAAGAATTGGCTGCCCACAATTGTGTGACTACTCTCACAACGATAATCCAGTATGCCCCTAAAAACTAAACATAGTTTTAAAGACAATTTAGCACTAGCACCTGTCCCTTATATATTAAAGATCCAGTACCAGCCTACCCAGAGCAGTTAATTAATACCTCCGTATAACAACCGACATTGTTGTTCCAACATGTTGGGCCCGTTAATTAAACAATCTGTTTTATGATGTGGGGTGAAACACACCCAACATTTCAACATTTTATGTGTTCAACAAACGGTCGTAAAAATGGTTGGCCCGTTTAGAGAGGAAAAATTATCAAATACATACCTGTAAAGTAAAATGGTGATAGTCAGAACTGTCCTTTAATTTGTCTGGCTTGCCGTACATATCTTGACTAAGTAGATCACATTCGTGTTTTCCATTGCACACTGGCAATATGCCGAAATTGAACGCAACACATTTTACACTTCCAACACATTTTTTGGAGCATTTTCCAGCCTTTTTCACACAACGTTTTCGTATTGACGTCACATTAAGATACTTTTTCTCTTTTTTTACAAAGTTGGCAAAGCGAAGACCGGTTTTGTCGTCATTCAGAAGGGTTATGTTAGCCGCGTCGAAGATGATGATTTCGCTATTTTGACTTTCAACTTGAACTCGCAAAGCTGCATGCATGAAAATGAAAAATTTGAAAATTGTGTCGATATCCAAAGCTGACATCTTGATTTAACTCCGAGGAAAGATTCAAATCTGAACCGTCAGAGAATAGCACTTTCTTGTAAAATTCATGAATAATTAATGAGGCGCAAAACCAATGAAGACACTAAAATTGAGTCACATGTAGACCTTTGTGAATATCAATACACACGAAGTAGTTAAAAGCACGGGGAGGGTTTGAAAAGTCAGCAGTGAAATGTTGGTGTTGATTGATTATTAATCAGTAAATTAACTTGTAATACAGATCCTTTGCCGTCCTAATTAGTATTCATAACTTTTGATACAGTTCCCTTGCCGTCCCAATTAGTATTCATAACTTTTGAAACAGGTCATGTTATTTAAGAATGCATATTTTGTTTCGGCGAAAAAAATTGTTTTAATAAAAGACACGAAACAGATTGTTATCCACACTTTGTTTAATAATCTTTCTTCATTGTGAAATGTTACAATACAGTTTTTTACTTCGGAAATGCAATATTAATACTGCAGTTATTGCAAACTAAATTAAAGAACAGGCATCATCGCCAACACAGATTGGTGGATATCTTGCACCGTCCTGCTTTGCCTATTCCCCAATAAACTTGGATAACCAGAAGTTAAGTGTTTCGCAGACATTTCTTTAAATGGGACTGTCAAATCTTCCATGTTCCGTCATATCGAAGCCATCCCAACCAAACGTCTCCAATTGTGCTCGTTTATTAATTGTTATTGTTTGCTGCCATTTAGTGAAGACCTTTACACACCATCTGGAATTGATTGTTGTATTCTTGGGAACCACTTTTGAAAATAAAATTCTCTCTTCGTTTTAATTACTTTTAGGTTCTCGAAAACGAGCCGCCTTCTTCGACCTCAACTCTATACTAACAAAGTATAGAGTCGGATGACTGTGAAAAGTTAAGGAGGCTCGAAATGGTTTCTGTATATATCTATATACCTACTTTATATTGCATGTTATGCAGCATTATCGTGAAACTACACAGTTAACCGATATATCATTTTGAAGCTTATGGATCTAGGTTATCAATTTTCTTAAAATTATTGCGTTTGACGTTGTCGTGACAACAGCAGGCCGCTGTAAAAAGGACCTGAAATTCCTTTATTAAAGCTGATATCTCCAAATCCTTTAGGTGAAAGTTTTTTTGAACTTGTACATGTCTAGTTCCCTAGCTGTTCTTGCAACTGAGGAAAAATAAAAAATCTGTAATCTGTAATCTGCTTTTAATCTACCATTTCATTGTGTTGTTATTAATAAAAATACATTTTGTACGCGTCAATACAATTGGCGATATTGCGCGCGCGGTGAAAAAACCATTTCGAGCCTCCTTAAATTGCCGCGACCGTGATGTTTCCAGTTGTTTTTGACGTGCTTTGCCGTGCCTTGACCGCGTTCGTTCCGTGAATGTTTTTTATTCAAGATATCTGCTCTAACTAAACAATTACCGCTGCTTTGAATAATCTATATCAAGTAATTGTCGAAGTTTTATTGCCATGCCACTAGAATATGAAGCTACGTTTCAATCAAAACAACAACAACAGAAAGTTTATTTATTTTTGTTTCAAACAAAGGCTTTGCTACGTTATAGAGAAAAACAACGCCGTTTTGTATGTTGTGAACGTTTTATATCCAAACGATATCTGCTCTAACTAAACAACTACCACTGCGTTTAATAATTTATATCAAGTAATTGTCGAAGTACCACTAGGATACGAAGCTACGTTTCAATCAAAACAACAAAATAAATTTTATTTTTGTTTCAAACAAAGTAGAGAAAACAACATTTTTTTCATATGCTGATGAAGTAAATTAAATGTGACATGCTATCATGAACCATTTATTAATGGTTTGACTTAAAGACGAAGCAACCATAGTTTAATTAAATAGTTTTAACTATATGTAGATTTCTAACGAAGAGGCATATCTACATGTTTTAAAACATCACCGATTTCAGTTTTTCATGAGTTTTTGTGCGATTTTGTGCGCTCCATTCACGGCCGATCTCACAATGGCAGGCTTCTACAGCCGATCAGATTTTGACACAAGGAGACGAAATGTACTTGGAGAGAGGAGAGGAAAGGATCAGGGAGGAGTGAGAAACAGCAAAAATAAACAGGAGGAGGGAGAAAAAGAGATAAAAATAGAGGGAGTAGGGAAAATCAAAATATAAAGGGAGGTAGGAGAAGGTGGATTAAGCCCTTTGAAGGACTTGGTCACGTGCCTCGATACTGCATAGCAGGATTATTGAGGGCAAGTTAATGCCTCGGGGGGTAAAAACAACTACAACACGAAAAACAAAACACTTCATCTTTGGAGATAGTTTATTCTTTAGTTTAACGTTTTCAATTCAATCCAATACTTAAAATTCTTCCCCTATAAACCAATCGTCGTCTGTACGCTCACACTAACCACGAACATAACGCTTTTGTAGATTATTATAATATATAGAGGTGCTTGCAATACATATTTATGTCTCTATGTGTTTACAAAAATTCAAAAGGAAACTCCAAAATCGTGCTGCAAGAATAATTACCTTCTCGGGCTATGATGTAGACAAAGATGAATTATTTCGGTCATTAAATTGGAAAAAACTAGACCATCAGCGCAAGATTGATAAATTTATTTTCATGTATAAAACTTTGAATAGTCTGACACCAGATTATCTCTCCTCCAAATTTATTAACCGGAATGATATTTCTACTTATAGCCTGAGAAATTCAGAAAACAAATTAGCAGTCCCGCAGCCGCATACAGAATATTTTAAGAGAAGTTTCAGTTATAGCGGTGCGGTACTGTGGAATAATTTGCCACTAAAAATAAGACAAGCATCGTCTCTGACAAGCTTTAAAACTCAAATACGTTGTCACTCATTTTGAAATAATTGATATTATCATTGCACGGCGTCCTGGTAGAGCAGGTGTTTATTTTCTATTATTGTATTTAATTGTAGCCATAGATTAGCTTCAGTATATTTAATATTTCCTTGTAAATATATATAATCTTATTTTGATTTATTGTGATTATTTATTCCTGAAGGACCCACCGTGGGTAAATAAAGTTATCTTATCTTATCTTATCTTATCTTAACTCATTCAACCATTTAATAAGGGACTGCACAATAATTATCAGGAGGGGGGGGGAGGGGTAACAAAATTAAATAGTGAAGGAGGGGGGGTAACACCTAACTTTAATTTGAAACTGATTCTGACGTTGAACCTGGGTATGCTGAAGAGAACTTTGAAGTCTTATTTGTTGCTGACGAAGACGTCCTCGTCAATGTTGGTTAGATCAAGTTCTCTGGCGATCTTGATAAAACCCTTTTCTCGTAAGTATTCAGCAGTCTTCTCAATTTGAACGAGGGGGGGGTGCGTTCTAATTTTTTTTTGTTATGGTAGGAGCAAGGCGTAATGTTCTTCATTTGTGAGGGGGGGAAGGGGGGGGGGGTAATTAACTTTTTCGATTTTTTCGCTCATTTCTCAACCCCCCTCCTGATAATTATTGCGCAGTCCCTAATTCATCATCTTCACTTCTCGTGTTTGCCTTTCGGAAAGCTCTCGGCCGATCACAGGCAGACCATGCTCTTGACTTTTAGCTTATCAAAATTAGCGACTTTTTCATCGAATAAATAACTAAAAACTACACATACATTGATATGGTACAGAACAATTGATATCGAAGCGATTTGTGCCGTAGCTTCCCTTATTTAAATACCCCCACTCACATTACATAAAAAGAGGCATTACATAAAAAGTGACATTACATAAAAAGTGACATTACATAAAAAGTGACATTACATAAAAAGTGACATTACATAAAAAGTGACATTACATAAAAAGTGACATTACATAAAAAGTGACATTACATAAAAAGCGACATTACATAAAAGGGACATTACATAAAAAGTGACATTACATAAAAAATGACATTACATAAAAAATGACATTACATAAAAAGCGACATTACATAAAAAGTGACATTACATAAAAAGTGACATTACATAAAAAGTGACATTACATAAAAGCGACATTACATAAAAAGTGACATTACATAAAAAATGTCATTACATAAAAAATGACATTACATAAAAAGCGACATTTTTATGTAGGAGGGATGGGAAGGGGGAGAGAGGTTATAAAAAAGGGAAAATTATTGAATAATTAAATGAACAATGCAATAACGCAAAAATCGTTTATTTCAAAACCATTTTGATGATTTCTATCTGCATGATTTACAGTGTACACAGTGCAAAATAAATATTTTAGTATTATTGCAAACTTTAGATTTTATAGAATAGCTACGAGTGGTCATCCAGTTTCGCATTTGTATATAAGTTAAGGTTTTTTATTTTTACATTTATTTTTTCTTGTTATATCAATCTAGTATTATTAATCTATTATATCTGTTGTAACAATATGACTATTTAACTAATAACGTAGCTTTTAACTATTTGTTGTAACAATATAACTATTAAGAATATTTCTATTAATTGACTGAATTGTAAAATCCAATATGTTGAAATGTGAAATGAATAAAAAATGTCAAAGAAAAAAGTTAAGGGTTTTTTTCCTCAGTCAATTTAATTAGTATACTCAATATATTAATCATATAATTAATGAATAACTTACAGAAAAATGTTTCGACTTTTTTTACTGACTTGGAACTTCGAAGTATACAATTTGTTGTGGCGGTAGTATTAAACTAGTAATGTGTCATAACCATGCAACCGTCTAGATCATTCGGTTTGTTGGGGGTATTGACAGTTTTGATGTGTATCGAGCTAACAAACAAACAAAAACGGCAAACAAACTAGCGAAAAACTGATTGAAACAAGCATAAAAACAAAAAAACATAAAAACAAGTAATTGTTGATCTGAAACGTTTCTCTGTGAGTTGGTTATTATACACTTAATGACTGGTCCCGAGGGAAACTAACAATAATTGTTGATCGATTGATTGGGCTGTCAGACTCACTGTATAATATTTGTGTACTATACGTTTCGACAATTTTTTTTTTCACGATAATCTGTAGATTGTGAAAATAAGTTCCATAATCTTAGCCAATCAGATTCTAGATAGTGAATACAATGTATAATAATGAAAACAAGTTGCATAATCTTAGCCAATCAGATTCTAGATAGTGAATACAATGTATAATAATGAAAATAAGTTATATGCTCTTAGCCAATCAGATTCTAGATAGTGAATACAATGTATAATAATGAAAATAAGTTACATGCTCTTAGCCAATCAGATTCTAGATAGTGAATACAATGTATAATAATGGAAATAAGTTGCATGCTCTTAGCCAATCAGATTCTAGATAGTGAATACAATGTATAATAATGGAAATAAGTTGCATGCTCTTAGCCAATCAGATTCTTGATAGTGAATACAATGTATAATAATGTAGATGCTCAGTAGTGGGAAGTGATAATTTCATCAAAAAAACCTGCAAAACTCTCATGAAGAAATAGAAAACGAGGCAGCGTGCTCTGTTGAGTTATAGAGCACGCGGGGATTTTAAGAAGACGAGAAAAGCGTTAGGAGAAGCACGACGCGCGCGTAGCGGAGTGCTTCTCAACGGTTCTCGAGTCTTCTTAAAATTTCCAAGTGCTCTATAACTCGATAGAGTACTGCTGCCGAGTTTTCTATTTCTTTTATAATATATTCAGTAGTTAAAATCAATCAAATCGACGCTCCGTACACTGTTGAGTTATAGATAACGCTTCTCAGCAAATCGGAGCGCGCGATTTAAATCAATTTTTTTATAATTTACATCCGTACAGCTCCATCCTCATGGACATATGATCATTGTAAGTCTTCGGTAGTAGTCTAACATACCTTGCGGTGATATTTGGGACAAGATCGTGCTTTACAATGCTATTTTTGTCGCTATTAGCGCTAAAAACCTTCCCTCCTTCATAATCTACAAAGGAACTCCCATCCATGCCAAACTGTAGAGAATAACTCTTCACCCACTGGTCATAGTCCTGACGGCCTTGTGTTGCAATAGCAGCTACCATAGTAACCGTGCTCAGATCGACTTGTAACCATTCTCCCACTTGGCTGACTTTGGCCGCCCATGCACCATATGCACCTGGCACGCTTTGGAAGTTCAGTCGTGCATTGGATGGCTTAAACTTAGGTAAGTACACTGAAGACGCTTTGAATGCTGAGTCGGGCAGTGCTCTACTCTCAAAGCCAAGAGCGACAGGAGCCTTGCCTTATAAGGTAATAAGAAGACGAACAATAAGAAGAACAACAAGAAAAACAAGAACAAGAAAACAATAAAAAACAAGAAGAAGAAGACGAAGAAGACGAAGAACAACAACAACAACAACAAGAACAACAAGAACAAGAACAACAAGAAGAAGAAGACGAAGCAGACGAAAAAGACGAAGAACAACAACAACAACAACAACAACAACAAACAGAAAAACAAGAACAAGAACAAGACGAAGAAGAAGAAGAACAACAACAACAACAACGAGAAAAACAACAACAAAAAGAAAAACAACAACAAGAACAAGACGAAGAAGAAGAAGAAGAAGAAGAAGAAGAACTAGAAAAAGAAGAAGAAGAAGAAGAAGAAGAAGAAGAATTAAGTAAAAGAACAAGAAATTGATTATTAACGAGTGTTATATATAGTTCGTGGATACATGGTTATTTATATCTCTATTTTCATCAACCTAGAGTTTGGGACACGTTAAGGCAAAAGGTCCTGCATGCAGGGAACCAGGAACCATGGATACCCTGCCGAGTGCCATTTTTCTATCTTGATTTAGTATTTGTAAATCTACATGACAAACCTCTGGCCAAATCAGTTTAGAACCTCACTTTTATGTTGATTTGATTAATACTGGCTCAATTATATCCACATTCGGAACCCAATGATTTTGCCCAATTAGAAAGCCAGGATCATATAGGATTTTGATTGGCTAAGGGAGTTCAAAAGATAATTAACTAGCTAAATTAATATTGTCTTTAAATGGTTTTACTTCACTAATTTTAAAGTATTTGCAATGATCTGCTTCGCGATCTCAACTTTTTAGATTTAAGTTGCTACTTTTCTTGGAAAATAGATTTATATTATAATCAAATCATATTCTCTTGTTAAGAGTACTTGAGAAATAGAATTACGAGAAGACCAGTTGGCATTTTTGTGGCATTTTTTGTGGAAAAGATAAAAAATCCTCGCTACTTCGACCATAGTTAATAGAGTCCCCACAAAAATGACAACTGGTCTTCTCGTAATTCTATTTCTCATCAAACTATATGCCCAAAAGAATATATTTAAGAGTACTTACATTTATCGCAAAGTGTTCCTTCAAATGCACTAGAACATTTGCATTGCCAATCATTTCTGTTGTTCAGCAAGATGCACTCTCCGCCATTACCACATGGCTCTTCTTTACAAGGATTCTGTTAAAAATGAGCATGCACACTATATCATTCAATGACATTAAACCTAGAGTCGCGAAGAATCATTAGCCCGGCATTTTCATGGTAATGATAATAATAATAATAACTTTTTTAACGTCTCAGTTCGCCCTACTATTCGGGGAGACTCACTCACACTCACTACCGTTTATTATTTTGCACACAACTCGGCTCACATGTTCATTTTTGTTGAGGGAGGAAAACCGGATAACCCGGAGAAAAACCCTCGTGGGAGAAGAACACATCAAACAAACTCAACTCACATATAATCCATGCATGCCGGAGCCGGGACTCGAACCCAGACCACAGCGGTGAGAAGCCAGCGCTCTCACCGATAGGCCACCAATGCCACCCTTATTATTGGTACTATATGTCTTACTTGATCTAAGAAACTTCTCATGAAAAGTACAAATAGATATCAAAAGTTTCATTTCAATTGGTTCCAAACCTTCATAAAACCTCTTTCAACGCACTAAAAAAATCGAACTTCAACTCGTTTCCTCGGTTTTCGCGTAAAAGTAGGGACTGTTTTGCAGTCAACAAGCTTATATTTTCAGGGAATTTCTTCTAAATCAACTTTAAACACTGTAGCCGAATTAAGCAAGGCATAATGTTTACGATGGCAAATTTACCGCTGTAATAATTTTGCCACGCATGCGTAGTCGTTTATAATTGTTAGGCTTCGCGTCCTCTCGGATAAGGACGTTAAATCGGAGGTCCCGTCTCGCCACTCACACACTAACCATCAATCGGGGGGACGTAAAAGAACGACTGAGGACGCAGATCACGACCATCCTCAGTGAAAGGCCTACACTTACACTAATATATACTAATTACTAACAGCTAACTATAATGTGTAAAGCGCATTTGAATATATACACATAGAAAGTGCGCTATATAAATGCATTATCATCATCATTATCATCATCATCGTTTCACCGCTGTGTACAGGATGCCATTAAGGCTAAGCCTCCATATATGGAGGGCAGTAACCAAATATCATAAGAGAAAAAAAACCGAGGTAAACAATGCCTCAACAGAAAATTAAGTACAGATCTCTGCGTTTCTCATTTAGCATAATTATAACTCCATTCTCAAGTATGTTAAGGCCTGGTTTTAGCCGTGTTTCACGAAAAAACGTTTTTATTTGTCATTGCCACAAAACTCATCTGATTTTAATAAAACTTGGTACATTAATAGATCTCGGACTACTGCTCATCCTTAATTTGTAATTTTGATCTAAGGGTGGTCACGTGACTAGTTTAGATGGATAAGGGATTTCGTTTTTCCTTTGAAAATGCGGTCGCGAGTTTGAATAGGTTAAACAAACTTATACATTAAATGTACTTCTCTACAAGGTTTCTACAGGACTGTGCTTGGAGAATCTGGTTATCACTTACTGTTAAGGAGATATTTTGTAAAACAGGTCACGTGACCATAATTCTTATTCAAAATCCCCTTATATCTCCCTACCAAGCTATCGAATTCAAGTTCTCCAAACGTGAAATTATTTGTCATCTATTACTTATCAACTTTTGGCTTTTCGTTTTTATCTTTATCTTAAACTCACGACCGCATAAATTTTGAGTATTTTCTTGCTATTATGACGTCATATACCACGTGACCTCGTAAAAATCAGCACTAACACATTAAGGACTCTGATATTAACATCCACAGCGATTTTCTTTGAAAACTAGCGAATATCTTGAAAGTACGAAGCCAACATCTTAATTATTGGCGGGGGGTCTTTTCACAACGAAAAACCCAGGCCTTAACATACTTGAGTTTGCATTTTAGCCAGAGCAACCAAACATGCCTATTTAAGGTGGCCCTTTCATATGACAGTCCTGAGACTTTAAAATATTTGTTCCCTTGTAATAAAACTCATTTTCCACTATTTATAAAAGTGGTTTATGTTAGGACCTCTCTAAACGGGCCCTACATGTTATAAATATTAGTTCCTTTATGATGATAAACATTTAAAAAACTAGAAAATTCAAGTCTTAGGAAATTAATGTCAAGTCTGCGTGCGTGGTCTACTAGTGTTCTACCATTTATGTCATATATGTCACACTGCCATTTAGTAGGACAGGACAGTTTAATAATTGTTCTATGTCCAAGCGAGACTCAGGTTTCTAGTCAAACTTGTATTCATGTTTATTTTTATGATTCATGGTGGATCATGTAGTCAAAAGAAACTTTCTCATTACTTAATTCTAGTTTAGGAAAATATAAGAATTGGCTGCTCACAATTGTGTGACTACTCTCACAACGATAATCCAGTATGCCCCTAAACGTTAAACATAGTTTTAAAGACAATTTAGCACTAGCACCTGTCCCTTATTAAAGTCATACCATTGCGGTTAGCCAATCAGAACCTTAGTTCAAGTTGTCAGAGAAAATGATATATATCACACTGTATATCGATATAAAAACGAGTAGAACCCTCGTAATATTTATCTACAGTTATAACTTTTACAGTTTTACTTTTTAACATTTTTTTAAAAATAATTTTTGTAAAACTTTCTGTATATTCAATATTGTTAACATGTTTGTCTTGATTATTGTACATGACTTAAGCAACTATGCAATTAATGCTATTTATTTATTTTAATGTATCTATTTTTTACGGATAATGGACGAGTTCCAATTTCCTATTATATCTTTAAATGACGATTAAGAAGAACAAAACTCATCTTCATAATAAAAAAATGGGCTAAATAAGCTAAGTTAAACGAACTTCATTTGAATAAAATAACATTCACCACTGATGAGTGCAGGTGGCAAGACCTGTATGAAACAGTACTGTATGGCTCAAACAATATAGTCTATATATTTATTACTATATTCAATTGCTCTACTCTACAAAAGTATCGAGCACTCTTGAATCATGTCTACAAGACTACAACTGTTATATATATAGATTGTAGGTAGATTAACGACAAGACATCACTTTTTCACAGTTTCACGCTTACGCGATCTTCAGACAGACTTTAATCAAGAATAATCCATACTGTAATCTATATAATTGAGGCGCTATAATTGAAGTATATATAATCTATAGTTGTATATAAATACGAGTAGATCGTAAACTGTAGAAATTAGTAGGACAGTCTACTAGATAATTGAGTTTAAGAGCAATATTAAAGATCCAGTACCAGTCGTACCAGCCTACCCAGAGCAGTTAATACCTCCGTAACAACCGACATTGTTGCTCCAACATGTTGAGCCCGTTTAAACACTCTGTTTTATGATGTGGGGTGAAACACACCCAGCATTTTAGTATATTATGTGTTCAACAAACCGTCGTAACAATGTTGGATCATTATGTTGGGCCCATTTAGAGATGAAAAACTATCAAATACATACCTGTAAAGTAAAATGGTGATAGTCAGAACTGTCCTTTAATTTGTCTGGCTTGCCGTACATATCTTGACTAAGTAGATCACATTCGTGTTTCCCATTGCACACTGGCAATATGCCGAAATTGAACGCAACACATTTTACACTTCCGACACATTCTTCGGAGCATTTTCCAGACTTTTTCACACAAAGTTTCCGTATAGACGTCACAATAAGATACTTGTTCTCTTTTTTTACAAAGTTGGCAAAGCGAAGACCGGTTTTGTCGTCATTCAGAAGGGTTATGTTAGCCGCGTCGAAGATGATGATTTCGCTATTTTGACTTTCAACTTGAACTCGAAAAGTTGCATGCATGAAAATGAAAACTTTGAAAATTGTGTCGATATCCAAAGCTGACATCTTGATTTAACTCCGAGGAAAGATTCAAATCTGAACCGTCAGAGAATAGCACTTTCTTCAATCCAGTTTTTCACAGTGTAGAGGCTACCACAGTCCAAAACGTCAGTATTAAACTGAAAACTTTTCTTTTTTAAAGTAGAAAAAGTAGAAAAGTTCGACTTGTTACTGTAAAGGTGTAAATCGTTTTAACACCTTGCGTTGGAGCAGATTCAGTCGGATGACTGTGAAATGTTTAGTGTCGCCCGTGCCTAAAGGCCTATGTGCATCCGAGGTGCATTGCGGCCGTTTGTTTTTGTTTTGAAATTATCTATTGTTTAAAGTCGCTTTCTAATTGATTAGAAAACCGATCCCAAAATGAAAATAGCTAAGTATATATACGGAAAAAAAGTAATTGTAAAGGAAAGTAAAGTAAAGTTGTATTGCTATACCACTAGGGTGGAGTGAAGACATTTAACCCGTGAAACAAAATTAAATAGTTAAGGTGTAATAGTCAAATAGACACAAAATAAAACAATGGAATTGGGGATTGCTAAGGTGTATTCAGAGTCTAATATCTATTTCATGGGTTAAATTATAAATGACTTCACTCTGTGCATCTGCGTTTCAATCAAAACAAGAAAATACTTTTTTGTTTTTGTTTCAAATTAACAAAGGCGTTATAGAGAAAACAACTTTTTTTCATATGCTGATGAAGCAAATTCAACGTGAAGTTAAACCAGACGTGCTATATATCACGAATCATTTATTAATGATTTGACTTAAAGCCCAAGCCGTCAACCGTAGTTTAATAAATATATGTAAATTTCTAACTAGGAGGGATCTCTAAATGTTTTGAAATATCACTGATTTTTTTCATGAGTTTTTGTGCGATTTTGTGCGCTCATTCACGGCCGATCTCACAATGGCAGGCTTCTACGGCCGATCTGATATTAACACAAGGAGACGAAATATACTTGGATGCTCTTGAAAGACGAGTCATCCCTGAAACGTTGCCGTTGGCCCTCGCTCATTGACACAAACCAATCAAATCAATCGCCCATTGAGGCGCAAACCAATCAAATAAATCGCCCATTGAAGCAAACCAATCAAAACAATCGCCCATTGAGGCAAACCAATCAAAACAATCGCCTTTCGAGGCACAAACAAGTAACCAATCACTATTATGGTGACAAATACTGATCTGCCCATTGTAGTGGAGTCCGTTGAGGCAAACAACCATTTTGGTTGATAAACTATAAATAATTTTACCAGGGAAGACGTGAATTCTTCCGCGGGAGAGCGCTAATAAGGGTCTGTTTACGCAGGCTATTCGTCCCTAGTCCTAATCCTCTTTTTTCTCAACAAAGGAAGCCCAATATAGACAGGAAGTGGGTTGCCTGCGGAGCAGGCTAGGTTTAGCAGGATAGAGTGGTTTGTCTGCTACAGGTGGTCTACTAGCTCTGAGTTGAAAGACTGGAAGCAATGAGGTGATACCCAATAGCGTCACAAAAACGATTTTCCCGACAATTTGAAATGTGTACTTTTTTGTAATAAAATGATAGATATTGATGCGAAATTCATTCTAAACATGAAATACATGTGAAATAATTCTCAAATTAACACATCCCATGATCTCTCTGTAATAACAAAAATATTTTTTTGCACCAAGCTATAACATATGCAAATGAGTATGCGCTTGTCAAAAATAACTCGATTAACAAAGTTTCTTCTATAATTATACAATTACGTTAAGAGCTAGCCTAGCTTTTATGGTGGAAATATGTCAAACAAGTAAACGACAAATACATCCTGAAGTATTATAGAAATCAAGGCTTTGTAACTAGAGTAAATACACGAAATACGAAATGTTGACAAAAATTGAATTCATTTTTTTGACGTGTCGAATCTGTAAACAAAAAAATGAATTGTACACTGTTCTCGATCATCAAGGTCAATCAGCATCAAATTTGCACTAAGTTGTGGAAGATAAAGTAAAGTTCATGCTCCATCGAAATTTGACAACTGATAAACCAGTTTTAACACATTATTGTTATCAAATTGTACCATCGGGGCCAAAATTCAACATTTACTTTTCGCGTCTCTCCCCACTTGTCTCACTCCCCGCTCGGCCGTTAATCCTCTCATCATTCTCGCGCATATTTTTTAAATAGCATACATTAGAGTCGAGGCGGCCGCTCTTCAGCGGTTTGACTATGACATGACAATACATGGAAACGAGACGCTTGGGTCGACACATTGTTGAAAACTAAGAAATTTCACCGTAATTCTTTCATAAATCGACATTTAAAAGCTTAAATTAATGGCATTCATATTCAAGAATGTACTAGAGACCTGGCTTATTTGAGATCAGACGAGATGACACAAAACTGAGTAATAATGTGTTTCTTTTGAAACGACAATTTTCTGTCAGTTTTATTGCTCGTTTGTTTAATTGTAATTCTTCACAACTCGTGAATAAAAATCGTACGCACACACTAACCATGAAGTTATCTCTAATTATATTAAATTTAAACGTTTTTTTAAATATTAATGATTTATAATTCTTCCTCTAAATGGTTGTTTTTTGTAACGAAAATAACCTTAGTTTTGAAACAATATTTTTTTCTTTCTTCCTTCTTATTTATTTCTTACCTTGAAGTTTTACATGCCATAATTAAATGAAGAATATAATAACGCAAAAATCTTTTATTTCAAAACCTTTTTGATAATTTTCACCTGCATAATTCATGATTCACGTGCATTCGAGATGTACACAGTGCAAAATGAATATGTTAAGGTGTCTCAATTCAGTTTTTTTACGACCTCACCACCAATTTTCAACCGAAAAAAATATGTGCTTCGAAACAACTTTCTGCAGTATGCTATACCATCTATTTACTTGCTAGAAATTAGATTGAAGTCTACTATGCAATACGGTTTTAGAGATCGGAGCGTCCATAGCAAAGCTAGGTTGCTATGGGGGATTTTCCTTTTGGGATGAATCTGAAACTGAATCGAGCCACCTTAATATTATCGTTAACATTAGATTTTATAGAAAAGCTACGAACGATCATTTATTAGTATATATTAAGTTATAAGTGAAGGTTTTTTGTTTTGGTCAATTTTTCACGCCATACAACTAATGGATAATTTACAGAAAACAGTTTCGATTTTTTTTATACTGACTTTTAATAATTTTTTTTTATACTGACTTTTAATAATTTTTTTTCTGAACTTCGAAGCACAATTTGTTGTGGCCGTATAGTAATAGACTAGAAATGTGTCATAAACAACTGAATTGATTTATAAATGCATTTACCTAGCTAGCTCTTACAAGTTTTAACACATGTAATAAATTATATTCAATTCCTTTTTGTTTTTCAATATTACATAACTACCTTGCACTATTTTTACTGGTTAACTGCAGTCTTTGTGTAACTTTCTTATTTGCTTTTCATTTATTCATCGCTTCTTTCGATCTTAGAAAAAAATAATAATGCTAGCTGTAATCAAATCAACATTTTTTTGTTATTCAAGGAAGACAAAAATTATTATTAAAAAAAATGTCCTTGATTTTTCCGTGGTAAACTGAAGGTTTATAAAAATCGATCTTCACTTTTTCGTTATTTTGAATAATCAAGAGCGATTGTAAAGTCAAATTAATGCATCTCGGTAAGGGCTGAGACTACAGTCAACATAATATAATGTTTTCTTTCACGGGTACTTGACAATTGTTTGGGCAGATGGTATTTTTTTATGTCATATTTTCCCTGTGTTATATTTTGTTATGAGTTGGTTTTGGAGACCATCAATCAAATTTCAGTTGCCAATAAACTTGCCAGGATTAAAACACAGGTGCAGAGCGCAACTCACTAATGACTCTTTAGCTGGAACGGTTAGCATCTACAATTGCTCATTTATTTTCATGATTTCTCTGCTGATTTTATTCGTTTTTACATATATACACTAAATAGAAGAATCGTCATTTTTCACGGTCAATTTGACCGTTACAACGGAAGGCCAAACAAGCAGGATTTGCCTACGAAGAAGGAAGTATGTACTGATTATACAGTAAGTTCAATGTTTGAGAGCGAAATTCATTTTGTTTAATTGTATGTTATATTATTATTTTTTTCTATGAAAAATTAAAGAATATTATATATATTCACAGAGAAAAACATGTGATTGACACAGACAGTGTTGTGTTCCAAAGAAAAATCATTTGCAAATCATTTGACTGTTCCTTATTATAATAAGTTAAAGTTGCCTTTACAGCTGTAAGCCGGAACATCGAAGCAATTGAATCGGTTTTGTTTCAGATACTGAAAAAATTAAAAAACCTTCTAGTGAAACAGAGTACATTAAACCACTCGCACAAGTCAAACAAAAATTGTTTATTTGCTCAAAAACCTTTACTTAGCCAAAAATATATTATATATGGAAATGAGCAGCTGAATAAGGATTGAGAAATTTTTCGCAAAACGAAATACAATATTCCAGTTTACAACAGTACAATACAGTACAATAATCTTTATTTATCGAAGGTGACGTATTTAACCGTGGATAGCTACATTATCTAACTTACGGCCATCAAGAGAGAAATGTTAGAACTTGTCGGTTCAAGAACGGTATACGTGGCTAAAATGATATCAAAATGAGGAGTTAATTGAATTACTGAGTCGACCTTCCACACGATGCCGCATTTACATGGGTGATCCAAGTAGCGGTGGCCTTTCACTACTGTGAGCTGGGTTCCATTCCAGTCTCGGGCGACAAGTGAACAGAGTATGTTTGATATATGTTGTTATCTCTCTCATGCATGCCACAAGAGTTTTTCTCCGGATAATCTGGTTTTCCTTACTTCACGAAAATCAACATTTGAGCAGAGTTAGCTTAAGTTTGTAAATATTGAATGTAGTGGTGGTGAGTGAACCTCACGAAAGAGCCGCGACAAGGATGTGATGGTTATAGAATATACGGGTTTTTTAATTTTTTCTTGTAGAGAGCGTTTACCAAAAATTGCAGATCTTTTTCTTTCGTTTTTGCAGGATACATCTGCATTGAAAAATGTTGCGCGCGTATACGTATAAGAACGTTTTGGGATATTGTGGATGAAGCCTAAGAAACTACTAAATTAAATGAAATATATTGGATCGATAACGACTGTATAGTTATTTTAGTCGATTCACAAAATATCATCTTTTAGGTAAATCAGTTTATGAAGTAGTTATAAGCTAGTGTCCCATGACATTTACCGATTTCTATTATTATGTATTATTAAACATCTCACAATATATATTTTTATCTAACACAGAAAAATAGATTGTAATGAAATGGAATAGCTACTGGCAATATGTAAATGGCGACAGCTACTTTTAAAACAGGTATGTATTACTGACACAAACATTGCGTATTACCAACCAACCAACCACCCAACCAACCACCCAACCACCCAACCAACCAACCAACCAACCAACCAACCAACCAACCAACCAACCAACCAACCAACCAACCAACCAACCAACCAACCAACCAACCAACCAACCAACCAACCAACCAACCAACCAACCAACCAACCAACCAACCAACCAACCAACCAACCAACCAACCAACCAACCAACCAACTTCACTAAATTAAAGAGGCTGTTGTCATGCTGTAAATTGGTTTTCTACGAAACATAAATATTATAGATGAATAAGTTTCACCCATAGTTCCTCCCGGTCGTACAAACGCCGTGATTTGGACAACCTCTATTGAAATAGGTGTATTCTTATATGTGCTTCATGTTCTGTTAAGAAACCACAGCCGTCCCACAAGGACGTACGTCACCATTTGATGGAAGTTTTGAAATAGTCAATCCTGTACCAGATCCCCTGCAACCCCAGAGGATTCCTATATGCATCGATATGACTCCTGGAGCCAGCGGTGCTGTCAACCCTGGTCAGCGGAATATACCTACAGTTAATGGTGTAACATGGCAGGTAGAAGGATTTTTTATGTAGTTTGCACACTTTGGCGTCTATATATTTGGTCAATCAATCAATCAATCAATCAATCAATCAATCAATCAATCAATCAATGATCAATCAATCAATCAATCAATCAATCAATCAATCAATCAATCAATCGATCAATCAATCAATCGATCGATCAATCAATCAATTGATCAATAATACAATCAATCAATCGATCAATCAATCAATCAATCAATCAATCAATCAATCAATCGATCAATCAATCAATTGATCAATAATACAATCAATCGATCAATCAATCAATCGATCAATCAATCAATCAATCAATCAATCAATCAACAAACCATTCAATCAATTAATCAATCGATATCAATCAATCAATCAACCAATCAATCAATCAACCAATCAATCAATCAATTAACCAATCAATCAATAAAGCAATCAATCAATCAATCAATCAATCAAGAAACCATTCATTCAATCAATCAATCAATCAATCAACCAATAAATCAACAAACCATTCAATCAATCAACCGACCCACCAACCAACGATATAAGCTAACAAACAAGCCTGCAACTAACCAACCAACCAGCCAACCAATGTTTTTCCTTTCTACTCCGACGAAGGGCTAAAGCTCGAAACGTCAGTAAATTTATAAGTCAACATTTTTTTACGGTGTTACAAATTTCATAATATTACCTATCGTTTATAACAAACACCGACGCAGCCTATACTAGTTTACTCGCTAGTTTCCATTTACAATTCAACGATCCATCCATCCATCCATCCATCCACCCACTCACCCATCAATCAATCAATCAATCAATCAATCAATCAATCAATCAATCAATCAATCAATCAACCACCTAACTAACTAATCAATGAATGCTTGTGTCTATCATGATAACTCAACTAGCAATGTTATGTATATTCTTGACTAGCCACCAATTCCTCAGGACCCTAAGCCTGAAAATCACATGACTCTGGCATTTTTAAGTACTTTATTCTGCGCATGTCCATGCGGAGTGATGTCTTTATGTCACGCAATACAGGTAAAATATAACTAACATATAACTCAAGCTCACACATCAATACATGAATCAATTACAAACACCTTGACTCTATCGTTGCATGCTCAACGTTCGTCTCGCTTCGATGCAAAGGCCTGGCTACCTTTTAAGATGGCGCAGGGAACTGTGAAGGGGACTTTTGCACAGCATAAAATGACTAAACGAAGCTGTCTTGAAATTCTTTTGTCGCAGAAAGCATCAGTGCGCAAAGTAGAGTTCAGTTCTTCTCGCCCCTGAAACTCAACAACTTTACAAACATTACAAGACAAGTTGATGAGAAAATAGGACAGTTGCATTATAGCGTCACAAGCTAGGCTACCAGTACCAGAATACATTGCCTACTTTCTTTTGTTAAATAATTACAGCAGTTCTCAGTCACACGTGCACCGCTCGCATAAAAAGCACCGCTATAAAACGTGAAGTTGGTGGACGTCAATCAAACTGTGTTTACGAGACACATGGTGAATTTACTTCAGTCGGGTTGCGAAACATGTCTGAATCCAACGAAGAGTTTGTTGTAGGAATTCAGACATGTTTTGCAATCCGACTGAAGTAAAAACACCATGCGTCTTGTAAACACAGTTTGATTGACGTCCACCAACTTCACGTTTTATAGCGGTGCTTTTTATGCGAGCGGTGCACGTGTGACTGAGAACTGCTGTAATTAGTGCCAATAGTCCTTTTCACAGTTCCGTTCAGTGACCACGAATAATAGTTCCAAGTTGAGGTTGGAGTTGGAACACATCGCAAAACTACAATTTATCATGCGCAGCAGCGTTAGTTCAAACCTCGACTTTGGAACTATCATTCGTGGTCACTGAATGTATCTGTGAAAAGGACAATTGTCGTAGTATAGAGGGATTAAATGAATCTGAAAAACAAAGAAAACTCGTAGAGAATTCCGGAAGTATAGCAGTACAATGACGTCATTGTGTAAATAGCAATATATAACACGGGTGAAAAAACGCACTGCGCACGCTCGAAAGACGGTCGTGTTTACAAAAAACCATTGGAGATTTACAGGCGTTTGGTAAATCTTAAAAGTTAATTAAGAAAGTTCGTGGAAAGTTAGTGCTTATATTTCACTAACACATTACATTAGTTGTTTTCTTTCCCTTGTCAAATAATACAAGAGAAATTCGCATGATACATAACCACACGAAAACACGAAAAAGCTTCGTAAAAGCTTCAGTTAGTCTTTTGTTTTGCTTACGCATGCGCCGTGCTTTTTTTTATCCGTGTCTATAGCAATGCCTTGCGGTTTTGATTTATTTATCTACTGACTTTATGTTTATATCACGTGATCAACAGGTCAACTCCAACTATCAAAATGGTAACCGAGTGGGCGCTGACTACAATGCACGGCAGGCCTGGAAATGGGGGCTTGCGTCCGTGGTGTTGGGCTGCCTGTGTTTTCTTATAGTGATTATGTACTATTTAGTATTTATGGCTGTCTCTCTTGACGGGACAACATAAAAGGCATACTGCGGAATTTTGACGAACAGGTGTCAATCATTTCCTTACATTTGCATGTATGAAGAGATTCGTATCATCCTCAATTAATGATAATGTTTGCTACAAATCTAAATGCGTTGCTGGGCATGCAAAACAATACGCAAATACTCAGACTGTTTATATGTACATAATTCAACGTAGTATATAATTGACCTTTTCCAAGAGTGTTTATAATCTGCGGAAATACTACAAGCTTTATACCAGTGGTGCAGAGAGGGGGGCGGGGTGGGGGAAGAATGCACCGACAGCTTTAATTTTTCTGGGAGGTTTACATCTATATACACCGATTTCAATAATCGTTGTCGCGGCCCAAGCTACAGTCCACACTATGAGCCTGCAAAGGATGTCGGTATTATGAACATAATTTGTAATTTATTACATGTTTTTTAAAAAAATATCAGTGTTTCATCATCTACCACTGTAACAGTGTTATGGTCATACAACACAAACACGTCCATACAAAATATGCTATGAATGAATTGATAATAAAGAAGAAATACTGACATCCTTTACAGGGTTCAGTGTGTGGACTGTAGTTATGGCTGCGACAAAGATTTTTGAAATAGGTGTATAATTATATAGCTAGCTGAGGGGATCACCGACGCTAAATATTAGTGCTTTTGCTTTTGCTTTTCCTATTCCTTTTCCTTTTCAGAAACATTGAATGTGCGTTCTTCGCGCATTTCGTTTTGTGCGGCAATGTAACCATAAATGGCTGCGTTCTAGAACTGAGGTATACATGCATATAGATTACCCATAGTCCCTGTGCCGGCTATTAGTTGCTCAGTATATAGGCTTTTCACTTTTCTTGTGAGTGCAAAGTGGCCCGGAAAGGATGTAAATATATACAAATTCGCCTTGTACATAATAGTTAAGTGACCTTGGGTGACTCTAGCTGTGGATAGTAAACTTGAATTTAGTAATTTAAAACCCCTGCTTTTCAAATTACATTGTGTTAACTGAGTAGATATTTAGTTCAGTGCTCGCTTCAATCTTGAGTATGCGAGATACTTTTCATGTGCATAATACTTTGGGACATTATTTCTATGAAAATAACTTCTATAATATTTTTAATGTTGAGTTTTAAAAATGTAAAACGGCTGTCATATTTGAAAGGCCAATCAACATAGCAAATCAAATTGATACATTTTTGTATATCTGTTAAACTAAGGGACGGACCATTTGATATTTGATGGAGAGGGGGGGGGGGGCTGAATTCCAAAAAAATATCTAGTATATGTTGCAGGAACAAAAAGTATTGAGTACTACCCCAAAATATCTTGCAACATCTGTGTCCCCCCCCCCCCCCCCCAAAAAAAAAATATCGGGCACCGACAATACAGCCCTCCCCCCCCCCCCTATCAAATATCAAATGGTCCGTCCCTAACGTTCATAATAAAAATGTTACAATGTCCCAACAATTTTGAACATGATTGCAGTTTCCAAAGGGTAATTTGGGGTGTATTATCCTGTTTTTCTATTTGTTCAAATTTTTATTTCTTGTACAAACTAGACCAAAAAAAAAACTAGACTGAATGAAAAAGAAAATAGAATTTTGAATTTAAACAAGATTGTTGCACGATGTGTTTTATCGAAAGAAAGTGACTAAGAAAAGATAAAAGATAAAAGATAAAATCATTATAATTATTATTATATTAGTGGAGGAATGAACGGTTTAATTAAAGAAAACGACTGTGTGATCGACATTTTATTTTTGTTGTTGTTGTTGTTTGTTCTTGCTCTTGTTTTTTATGGTGGTTGTTGTTGTTGTCCATGTTGTTTTTGTTGTTTTTGTTTTAGTTGTTTCTGTTGTTGTTGTACGTTGTTGTTTTTGTTGTTTCTGTTGTTGTTGTTGTTGTTTCTGTTGTTGTTGTTGTTGTTGTTTTTGTTGTTTCTGTTGTTGTTGTTGTTGTTGTTGTTGTTTCTGTTGTTGTTGTTGTTTTTGTTATTGTTTTCGTTGTTTCTGTTGTTGTTGTTGTTGTTGTTGTTGTTTTCGTTGTTTCTGTTGTTGTCGTTGTTGTTGTTGTTGTTGTTGTTGTTGTTGTTGTTTTTGTTGTTGTTTTTGTTGTTCTTGGTTGTTGTTTTTTGTAATTGTTGTTATTTGTAATTGTTGTTATTTGTAATTGTTGTTATTTGTAATTGTTGTTATTTGAAATTGTTGTTATTTGTAATTGTTGTTATTTGTAATTGTTGTTATTTGTAATTGTTGTTATTTGTAATTGTTGTTATTTGTAATTGTTGTTATTTGTAATTGTTGTTATTTGAAATTGTTGTTATTTGTAATTGTTGTTATTTGTTGTTGTTTTTTGTTTTTGTTTTTTGTTCTTGTTGTTTTTTTGTTTTTTTAAGAACAAGAAGATAATATGAAACACTAAAACAGACGAACAAACAAACTCTCACAAAAAGTTAGACAATGTTGGTTTACAACACGAAATGATTGTGGTAGAGTGTAAACAATATATGCTGTAAAATACAAAACTAAATATTAGACTGAAATAGTGCTACATCAAACAATAGAAAACTATAGAAAAAACAAAAATTGTATGATTTATTATTTACTATTTGCACTCTAGTTTAAAATACTACAAAAATGACCAAGTATAATATGTTTTTTTCACGAGGGCCGATATCCGGGATAAATGTCACGGTTGTATGACTATCATCACTTGTAACCAAGGGCCACACTATGACGCAGTTGGTAATAATCTACCACATAGAGTGTCAAGACAAAGTTTAAATGTAGCTGTGCTTAGTGTGATTTCCACTCCTGTAGTAACACATATAACGTTTGTTTATTCAGCCATAGAGACATTTGTGCTAACTGCACTCAATCCTGCAAAAATTGTGTATAAAGTTAGAAGAAGTTTAAAAAATAACTCTTAACAGCTTGGGTATATAACCGACTTCCAAATGTGAGTATATATACTTGTCAAATTTAATTACTTTAATTCTATTTTGATCGTTGTTACAAAGTATAATGCGTGTACAATCGTTTGTGATTGGAAATTTTATTCCTCGCTTGAATTATTAGTACGGTCGTTTGTAAAGTTTGTTTACAGAGTTATAACTATGGTTTTTGAGAATAACAAACCCAAAATAGGAATATTATTCTCTGGATTATGTTGGAATTACTGATAACGCAAGCCTGAACATGTAATTATTGTGTTAAAGACGTAATTATTTCATATAAGGACAATATAAATCGCAATTTGACTGTTGTTGGAATGTTATTATCATCGCTAACTGAACTTCGATTAAGCTACCAAGGAATCTAGGGTTCAAATCAAGAGGATCAACAGATTGACAGTTATTTCAAGATGCAGTCCTCAACCTTCAGAGAGCGTACTATAATTTCTTATAGTTTGGTAGTAACTTGTGCATTGTTTTCGTTTGCTCAACAAGCAGTACACAATATAAAAGTGTGAAAATTTCGTTTGCCTTTCGCAAACGGAAGGCCTTTTACAAATTATTTACATAAGAGCAAGCACGAAAATATTAATTAGTTATACCGGATTGGAGAGCTAAGCAATCAACTTTTATATCGAGAAAAACTTATGATATTTACAATTTTTAAATTGGCTTAAATAATCTAGAAGTTTTTTTTTGTCGGTGTGTTTTAAGTTGTTAGTTTGTCGGTTAATGCATTTGATTTTGTTGTTGACAAAACGTGTAAAAAGAGTCTTGTTATCGTTTTGGCTACACGGTTAGTTTGATATTAATAAGACTTGAGTTGTTGACCTTCTAGGGTGGATCAAAGAGATTTCGATTATTAGCTATAGGACTACAACGCGCTGTCCGTGTGGCACTGAACATAAATGACGAAGCTGATACTGAAAAAGAGCAGCGTTGAAGAAAACAATAGAGTTTAGCACCTTTGGATAACACCAATATCGCGCATGGATTATATAATGATTAACATATTTACTCGAATAAGCGCCGCCCCCGAATGAGCGCCGCCTTCGAATAAGCGCCGCATATTAATTTTTATCAAAAGCTAAATTCTTTAGTTCAAAGCAATTATATTTCACCGCTAGCCCATTAAGTTATTATTATTATTATTAAGAAATTATTGTTATGACAGATAAATGCTACTTGATCATTACCATCTTACTCAACCGTTGCTGTCGCTATGAACATCATCGAAATCATTATTATGACTTTTAGTGTCGAGGCCACGATCATCACTACCACTATCATCGTCATCATCATCATCGTTATGATCAGTCGTTATCGTGATAAATGCTACTTGATCATCACCATTTACTCAACCGTTGCTGTCGTTATCAACATCATCATCACCACTATCATCATCGTCATCGTCCGCAACGGTCGTTCTTACTAAAGTGCAATTCCGTTAATCCGGCCACCGAAGGGACAGCCCAAAGTGGCCGCAATAACGGGGTGGCCGTATTAAGCGGGTGGCCGTAAGGCGGGGTTCAACTATAATGACATGGTTAGAAGGTATTCAATATTGCAACGGTAGAACATTGGTGAAGAAAAAATGTTTACCCATATAGAGCGAAAACACTAGAACCATGAAATAAAAACAAAATAGTTACTAACTAATAGTTTTTATTTAGTGACTATTTAGTCAGTATCACTCAACAGAAACATTAAATACAAAAGGAAACAATACCTCATTACAACTTTACTCTCTTTTATAGTAACTAATAGTCGCTAAATAAGAACTATTACACACTAACAATATCAATGATTTTATTTCATGGTTCTAGTGCTTTCGCTCTATGCAAAACTAACAACTTAGAATTAATCCGAATTATTTTTTTATGAAAAAACATTGTCATGACCTGATGGTTCACTTACAAGATACTGAAATGTCTAAACAAATCACATATTTGAAAATGTGCCAAATTTCAAAATATATCTCAAATGGCATCATATTTTCCATGAAGATTTCATTGACACTGCATGTCGTCAATGCAAAATAATTAAAGAACACGTTATATAGACGACTTTCATAAATGGCCGCCACTAATTAATTATCATAATTTTTAAAATTGATGTTTTAAAGAAAGAAAACTATCATATGATAGACATTTACCATAACAATAACTTGTGAAAGTTTGAGGAAAAAAAACGATTAAATTTACAAGAAGCTATAAGAGTTTGAAAAATGAGAAAAACACCAAAACGAGGCATCAAACGGCCTCAGCAGAAAAAAACATACAAATCTCTACATTTTTCATTGAGCATAACTTCTTTGGTATTTTAGCCAGAGCAATAAAACCTTACAAACATGCCTATTTTAGGTGGTTCTTTCATATGTGCTGAAATATTAAAATATCTGTTTACTTGAAAAATCATTTTCCGGTACATATTATGGTATTTATGAAAGTGGTCTATGGCTTAAAAATTCACAGGGAGACAAAGTAAAACAAAAGAAACAAGCATGAATGTATATTTTTATTATTTATATAAATTTTGTATATTTTTTAAACCGCCATATATTCTCTCATAAAACGCTTTATATGAAACCACAGATAGTTAGCTTGGGCTTCCTGTGATAGAACAGCTATATATTTTACGACTATATATAGAAATCTGCGAATATGTTTGAATGGCTGAATATTCAGTGGTCCGTTGCAGAACTAATCCAGGATTGACCTTTATCTCTTGTTGTTGGACCGTTTGTAATCGCTGAAGTATTTGTCTTAATCCTTAAATTGATATCATTGACTTAGAGCAACAATATCGAAGAACTAACTACTTGAACGGCGCCATCAATTGTTTTCTAATATTGATTAATATAGTTCTCTCTAAAAGCCTGTCAAAGTCAATCGGCCATTCTTTGTGTGTTTTGTCCAGGGTCGTTGCTTGTTGAATCATGCATGCGTGAGGTACAAACGCTTTATTTTACTTTCATTGTTTCAGGTCTGCGTCAAGTTCCCCCGTATTCTGTATATGGTAGTGGGTGTGTCTGGTTTGAATTACTCCAATGATCATTCGATAAACAACGCGCTTATGAAAGCCCCAAGCACAGGTATACATCTGTTCTGTTCTGTTCTGTTCTGTTCTGTTCTGTTCTGTTCTGTTCTGTTCTGTTCTGTTCTGTTCTGTTCTGTTCTGTTCTGTTCTGTTCTGTTCTGTTCTGTTCTGTTCTGTTCTGTTCTGTTCTGTTCTGTTCTGTTCTGTTCTGTTCTGTTCTGTTCTGTTCTGTTCTGTTCTGTTCTGTTCTGTTCTGTTCTGTTCTGTTCTGTTCTGTTCTGTTCTGTTCTGTTCTGTTCTGTTCTGTTCTGTTCTGTTCTGTTCTGTTCTGTTCTGTTCTGTTCTGTTCTGTTCTGTTCTGTTCTGTTCTGTTCTGTTCTGTTCTGTTCTGTTCTGTTCTGTTCTGTTCTGTTCTGTTCTGTTCTGTTCTGTTCTGTTCTGTTCTGTTCTGTTCTTGTAATACTTATGACCTTTTATGGATCTTACTTTTGTCCAATCCTCAGTAATTGAAGTCGAGGATGGTGGTCCCAATTCCGACGAAGATGAGATTCTCACAAGTACACGAATCAAGCAACGACGGGCGACCGTGGCCCCGACTGAGATACCTACTGTACAGCTGCCTCGCTATTTACGAGATCCCGGTCGCTATAGCAACAAGACAAGACGTCAATCAATGCCAGCACAGTATATAACTAGTCACCATGGCCAACTACCAAGCATTCGCTTAGCCACTGAAAAGAGCAGTATATGTGAGGAAGTCGACACATGTTCGGACAAAGAACCGACTATCCGAGAACAAGCTCCCAAAAGTCCTGTTAAAATATGTAATTCCTTTCCGTTGGATTATCGATTACAAAATGGACAAAATTCAAATCGGTGCGATAGTGGAACAACACTAGAAATCAATACCTCATCGGAAACGCTATCGACTTCTTCCAAAGCAAGCCCTGATTTAATCATCCCACAAATAGGAATAGATAACAGAGGAAAAAGTGTTGGCAACCTTGAACTCACGATCGGTTATCGATCGTCGCAGCCAAATAAATATAAACAAGGTTCTTTGAATCCCAGTTACAATAAAGTACATTCCGACAAAATCCGAAGACACTCGATAGCTGTATCGGTACTCTCAGATTCTAACCGAATACGAAGCGAACGTCCTCTGCCTGGTATGGCGGACTTGGAGAATATGGGACGTTCTCTTTGTAAAAGTCGTGATCGTATAATCTCGGTGCCATCCGGTGATGATCTGGAATCTGGACGACATGAAGCCGAACCTAAAATAGTAAGTTGGACATTCTAGATAGAGCGCAAACTGACTATATCCAAGACACAATACCCTAATATCAGCAAGGTAGGATGATCCTCCTAGGAGGGCCAGCTTTTTGTTGACTTAAACGCTCAAAGTAGGGTGACCCTAGGGGCTATCACGAATTGCTTCAAATAACCTTAACTGACGTATTTCGCGCGCCAAATAGCAGTGAAAACTGCAACCAAGGATGCTAAAGAGAGAAAAACTGAATTAAGCGCCTACAGAGAACGCCTTGCCCGCCATTTTGTTAAGCACCTATTTTGTAGTCTATTGTCTACTTTCACATAACGATGATGCCTTCTGGTTTTTGGGGGTAGATATTCAGTAATTCAAATTTGTTCGATATGAATAACAATAGCTGCCTCCCTCCTTGTTTGTTTGTTTGTTTGTTTGTTCGTTCGTTCGTTCATTCGTTCGTTCATTCGTTCGTTCGCTTGTTTGTTCGTTCGTTCGTTCGTTTGTTCGTTTGTTTGTTTGTTTGTTCGTTCGTTCGTTCGTTCGTTCGTTTGTTTGTTCGTTTGTTTGTTCGTTCGTTCGTTCGTTCGTTCGTTCGTTCGTTCGTTTGTTTGTTCGTTCATTATCCATTCATCCAACTATTCATTTACATATTCATTCATTATAATCTATCCATTTATTCATTAATCCATCCTTTCATTTATTCACCAGTTCTTTAATCCATCCAATCATCTTTCCAGTCCATCCATCCATCCATTCATCAGTCATTTCATTTATTCATTCATTAACCCATCGCTATATTTATTCATCCATCCATCCATCCATCCATCCATCCATCCATCCATCCATTCATTCATTAACCCATCGCTATATATTTATTCATCTATCCATCTATTCATTCGTTTATTCATTCATTAACCCATCGCTATATATTTATTCATCCATCTATCCATCCATCTATCTATCCATCCATCGATTCATTCATTAACCCATCGTTATATTTATTCATCTATCCATCTATTCATTCGTTTATTCATTCATTAATCCATCGTTATATTTATTCATCTATCCATCTATCCATCCATCGATTCATTCATTAACCCATCGTTATATTTATTCATCTATCCATCTATTCATTCGTTTATTCATTCATTAACCCATCGCTATATTTATTCATCTATCCATCTATTCATTCGTTTATTCATTCATTAACCCATCGCTATATTTATTCATCTATCCATCTATTCATTCGTTTATTCATTCATTAACCCATCGCTATATTTATTCATCTATCCATCTATTCATTCGTTTATTCATTCATTAATCCATCGCTATATTTATCCATCTATCTATCTATTCATTCGTTTATTCATTCATTAACCCATCGCTATATTTATTCATCTATCCATCTATTCATTCGTTTATTCATTCATTAATCCATCGCTATATTTATCCATCTATCCTTCCAGCCATTCATCAGTCCTTTCATTCATTCATTCATTAATCCATCGCTATATTAATTCATCTATCTATCCATCCATCCATCCATCCATTTATTTATTCATTCGTTATTTTTCAGAGTCGTTATGTTCCTAAGCCGGATAATCACTTGTTTCTATCACTGTTTAGCTGTCTTTGTTGTTGTCCTTTGATTGGCTTATTTGCTGTCATATTCTCAATTCAGGTAACATTATCTTTGCAATTGATTTATATTATTTAACAAACCTAGGGTGAATCGATATGAAAATGGGAAAACTAAATAGCGCAAAACTGATCACCATATGGAGCTAACTGTGCGAAAACAATATGCGTCATCGATCATATATAAATTGCTGCCCTATTTCTCGTCCTGCGTTGCTTGCCGGTTACTCTCATACCCAGCCCACCTCTTTCTACTTCACAACTCCGCTGACCAGCATGCTACGCGGGTAACACAACTTTCTCTTATTTTCAAGGTTGATAGGAAATACGAGAATGGCAAAAAAGAGGACTCTGTCAGCAAATCAAAGAATGCTAGGCACTTGGCTATCACGGCCGTTGCCATAGGGATGATGTTGATAATTGGTGCTTCTATATATGCTGTTATATTGTTATCAGCTACGTAATAGACTTTTCGTATGGACGACTTTGAATCGAGGCTTATTATGATGACTATCAGATGCAAATATTTTCATCGCATAGCCTCGATTAGGTGCTAGGCCTAGGACCCTCCTGTTTATATAATAGGCCACTTGTACGATGACGTCATTTTCCTGCCAGTTCCAGAATGCTTTGCGAATTTTCTTTTTTATTCATGGTGATCCGGCCTTTTGAGAATACTAGAACACATGAGATTAACTATTTAACAAAAGAAAGCAGGCAAAGCATTCTGGTACTCGTAGTATATGACGTCATAATACAAATGATCTGTTTACAGAATTAAGAGTGGACTTAAACATGTGAACGAGGTTATCAGTTTCTCTGTGGTATACCCAGCATGCACTATTCTTTTCTTGAAATGGGCTTGCTGTGATATATTAAAGACCCATGGTCACTTACCGGCATGCTTTGCGTTGTTTATTTTGATTTGAGTGTTATAATTCATTCTCAGTGAGTAAAAAAACATGCAAATAAAACCAAACGCTAAACGATTTAATATGAGTGCGTAAATACCAACTCACATCGTAAAAGATATTAAAATGTGTGATTTTCATGGTCCACGAAATTCAGTCTTTTCGCCCGTTGTACATGCTGGTAAGTGGCCATGGGTCTTTAAAGACGACTGACTAGGTTGATCGTACAGTGAAATAGACGAAAATTATTAAGGAAATGGTTGAGTTTATTAGCCTTTCTGTAAACTGAAAATCATCTAATTTTAGAACATCGTACCAATGAGTTGACTGATGTAGAAGGATAAAATACCCGAGGGGGGGGGGGGGGGGGTGTGGTACTCCCTTTGTTCAAGTGGTAGTGGTAATCGGCGTACCTTTTAGGGTAAAAATATTTCCTGTGCGTACCTTTTAGGGTCCTTTTAGGGTCCTTTTAGTGTCCATTTAGGGTCCTTTTAGGGTTCTGGCTCAAAAATCAGTTACGTAACACGATTTCGTACCTGTAAGAGTCATTTTTACTCTGTTTTGTTGCTTTGTTGGGGTAGAAATCGACAAGGTTTTATCAGTTATTTTTATCTGTGCGTACCTTTTAGGGGCCATTTTCAAAACCTCCGCCGATCACCCCCTACCACTTGGACAAAGGGAGTACCCCTCCCCCCCGGATAAAATATTAGGTGATGTTCTCATATCGATGCATGTGACTGTGTGAAAATGCCGTATTTAATTTATAACAAGATTGACTGAAGGGTCAGATTAATTTTATAGAGTTTAATGATTGTTCTAGCTTATGGAATAAATTATTGTAGAAATTCACTTGTACTGTTTTAATTTAAATATTGTGCAACTTCTTGTTCTTCTTGTTCTTCTTGTTGATCTTGTTCTTCTTGTTCATCTGCGTACGGGATTTGTCCCGCCTGGAGGGACATTTCCCGGGACATATCCCATTATGACGTCACCAAAGTGGGATTTGTCCCCTGAAATGGGAAATGTCCCCCGGGATTTGTCCCTTTACCGGGAATTGTCCCACGGGACCGGGAATTGTCCCACGGGACAGGGAAATGTCCCCCGGGATTAGTCCCTTCACCGGGAATTGTCCCACGGGACAGGGAAAAGTCCCGGGATTTGTCCCCTAAAACGGGAATATTCCCATAGGCTAAAATATATATATTTTTTTGTTTCAAAATTTATTTTTATTCATGTTTTTCGCTATTATTAAAAAAATAAATCATTGATGGCGGCCCTAAGCATTTGTAGAATTTTTTCGCTATCAATATTCTGCTTAAAGCTATAAAATATGTTTGTCGCTGAAATTGAATGAGTGAACGAGGGAGATCTTGGAATTTGTTTTGGAAAAAAACATCAAAAATCCAATGAGTGAAGAATATGTTTTTATACATAAAGCAACAACATACTTGAACGTAACGGTTTTATTGAACAAACGAACATGTGTAATCACAAACGTACATTAGTATAAATATCAAAAAGCGTGTTGTTAAATGTATTTTGCTATATTGATGTTTTCAGACTAGTTAACTAACTTATTAACATTTCATTAATGCACTCTTAGCATTTGATCCTAACGATAAAACTAGCATTCGTCTTACGAATTGCGAATTTATTTGTAAATCACAGTCCCACTGCATCTCATCCCATTTTCCCAGTCAAAAATAAGGCCAATTCCAGCTCCCATTTTACCCCTTCAGGACCCTCTTAAAAAGTGCTCCGGGAAATTATTAGACTGCCTCATTCACGAGACGCTATTTATCCGGAACATAAGACCATTACTTAATATCCAATCAGACTCTGTTAGAGCGAAGATCGTTTGTTAATTATGTCAACACTATTATCATGGGACTTTCTACTACTATAAGACACCCTTATTTTGAATGTTAATGTAACTATACTCTTGATAATGACGCTGGTTGGCGTTGAAACGTCGAGAAATATATCAAAATCAAACTTACTTACTTACTCACAAGCAAAGCTACTTTAATCAATAAAATGATATAATGATAATAATAATGAAGAAAAACAAAAGAATTAAGAAAATAAGAGACCAATGATGAACGAATAAAAATATATCTTGTACTGTTCAGTCTTGCCGTGACACTCCCCAACTACATTCATTTGCTTTCTTAATTATACTATAGCCCATGAAAAGGTTAAAAAAATGAAAAAAATGATGATTTTTCTCATGCAAAATGCTCAAAAATGACCAGCAATACCTATAACATTCTCCCTCCACCTTTCACTTTTAATGTATTTATATAAACATCGAATACTTAAAAACTCGTGGCCAAGACTTAGCGTATCCCGTTCTTTCAGATTTTCGTCGTACTGCATATGATAGTATCCCTCTAGCACACTTTTAGTTTGGATAAAAAAATGCCTTCAAAGTTGCCGATTCAGCCTATCAGAAATATTTCTAAGAACGAAAGTTATCCTACATTTCATGTAGATATTGACCTTTTTCTTACCTTAAATTCTGTATTATATTGTGTACAAATGTGGAGTTATCGCAACAATTTATGCGGCGTTCGCCGAATCAAATTAATCTATCACAGCTGATAGATTTAAAAGGGAAGAATATCCATTAAGTTATATTATTCTCCGTCCCCTATCTCTTCTAAAAAAATTGCATAAGTGTCAACATAAATAAGTCCTCTGGTACATTATTAGAATATCAATTATGATTGCACGAATTGAAGTACGAAGCATAGTACTCACCTTTATAACTTGTTGTAAGATTAAGTTGTTTTGCAAGTACAAAAGAGTACAATCTTCTTTTGAAGGTGATTTATCAAAAAAATCTAAAGTTAACATGATTGTCACACTGCAAAATAATCAAATTATAATGTTCTTTGATAATAAGAATCAGAGAGGAATGAGAAGAGAGAATTAATAAGTATTTCAAAAAAATATTCCGTCGTCCCTAAACAATTTTAGTTTTCCAAGTATGACATATTTGTTAGAACATGAAAGTCACTCACTCTAAATAAATATATATCCCTTAGACATTATAGACATGATATGATCTAAAGCAAAGGTACATTTATTCTGTTAAAAGGACGAAAATGTAAAATTAAGGGAAAGAGCTGTTAATGGCAATCATGATCTGAATAAATACTTACATGTGTTCTAAATATACGTATTCTCAATCGAGCAAAACTCTGAACATTCTATCTACAAATTGAGATCAAAAACATCCAATTTAGTTGATCGATCTTATCACATATTCATTTACGATGAACGTTAAGAAACTGACACTAATCCAGAGGCAAAACAAATTAATAATCTAGTATTTTTGTCAGAGCTCACCTGATAAAAGCAAGCAGCAGAGAGAAACAAAATGAAATGGAATGTAAGGACGTCGGAACTTACGGAGCTTCAACAATAGTATTATAATTGAAATTGACCATAAAAATACCTAAACTTAATATTTTTTCTAAACAAAACATCAGATATTAGACAGTGTAATGAAAGGATCATAAAAATTATGAATTTAATATGAGACAAGACCGTTGCTATGGCAACATGTAAGACCCCCTAAATAGCTCAAAATTGGGTTATTCTTCAAAAAAAGTACTTACTGTGATATTTGATCATCTTGACTTTGATTTTGCCATGAAAAATTTATTTTGAAATGAAACCATATTTTTTAAGGGCGGTCGCGCGCCACTTCACCCAAGCACCTAGCCACTTTTGCTAAAACTTGAAAAAATTCTCAAATTCTCAAATATGTGTAAAAAATTATAAAAATGATATCGACAGAAGTCTTTTAACAGTACTTGAATTTCATCGAAAAAAAAATTGCTCTAGAGGGTATTTTTTGGTTATCATGACAACACATTTGTTAAAAGTTAAGGTCGTCCAATTTCTTATTTCAAGTATCTGTTTTAAAACACAACTACATTGCTTTAATAGAGTTGTCAAAATCTATTTATTTGTCAAGTTTCATTTCCAACGGATTATTATTTCATGAGAAAAAGTGATTCTAATGAAGCGGGAATTGTCCCTTAACGCAAACTGAAAATTTTAAATAAAAAATCAATAACCATATTTAACAAGAAAATTTATTCACAATTTTGTTACAAGTGTTTAGCATGATATCGTATGTAAAAAGACTCATGATTTTTTGTGTTTCAAGAAAGTTATTAAAGAAAAATGCCAAACGGGACAAATACCACTTTTGATGCTCAGTGACGCGGTCAACGAAAAAATTGTTAAAATGCGTGAAATCTGCTTCTTCGAAGGTTGATATCACTACAACGGGCAGAAATGATGTCAATAATTAGCATGAAGCTAAAAGAAATGCCGTCAAATATGATTTTCTTACTTTTTATGACCAACTAATTTGTTTTTCAAAATTTCAAAACGTTGATTTTGCAGCAGGCCTTACAAAGTTACAGGAGATGCAAGGGGTTTTACAAATATATTTTAAACCTTTTGTCCCGCGGCGTAAATCGACTGCTCCCAGGCCAGCTCCATGAATAATAGTTGTTCTTTAAGTGTGTAACATATCCTGAAAGTTTCAGGAGTTTTTGAAAAAAATTCATTAAGTTACTGACTATTTGGAAAGTGTCCCACAAAAACGCGTTTTTCAAGAAAAAAAGCCTTTTAACTTTGAGCTATATATTTAACATTTTTGGAGAACTTTTTACTTAAAATGACCTTACTAGACATGTATTTTTTCTTTAATTAAACTAAAATTGATAAAATTATTAAGGTTTAAAGGAAAAATCAGTCGCGGGACAAAAAGTTGGAAGTAGGAAGATGATCTTGTTCTTCTTGTTGATCTTGTTCTTCTTGTTCTTCTTGTTCTAGATCATATCGATATCTTTTTTTTTCTTTTTCTTCTCTTAGTCAGGTTCCGATAAGTACAACACCAATGAGCACCAACACTGTCGAGAACTTCTCTACATCGTTAAAAGAGTTTTCCTATTCGTGCAAGCCTCCATTGAAGAGAAGTGCAATGACAAGTTCACTTTCACAACCAGTTTCTGTTGAAACATCGACACCCAGGAAGGGGTGGGACGAGATCGATTTGCATCAAACAAGACAGCCGTTTCACAGTGTCAATGAAACACCTTATGATTTTTATCAAGGTAAGGTGGGCCACTGAATAATAGTGATTTATTTCAGTCTCGAGCTGCTCTTTCCGTGGTTTGGACGAGAGTGAACAAAGCGGGCGGTTCCCGGTAATATATACAACGCAGGGGATTGTGGGATACTCATTGTTATGTAAATTTTACGCTTTATTTCCGGTAGTGAAAATAGGGGATGATGGCTGATCGCTGCGCTCGGTCCGTACGTCATGACCGCGAGCCAAATATTTTCCCGTACGGCCAGACCTAACTCAGTCAATAAGTATAAAAGAGATATGTGAAATACCTGTTATTCAGTCTACTTGTGTAAATTATTTAAAACAATCAGGGAGAAAATAGCCGAGCTTCCTGTGCTTAAGGTAGTTCGGGACTCATGGATTCCTTCGATAGAATTGTTTAAAACTTTTTCCACATAAAATATGACATAGGTAGAGCTCAAAACTGAAATAAAAAAGGAGGTTCACCGTGTTCGTTTTAGAACAGTTAGGGGAGGTGTAAGGCACTTTTTTGCCTTATCTGGTTCCAAAATATGCTCACTAAATTCATTAGAAATAAAATTACTACAATAACCAGCAATATCTTTACTCAAATATTACGACAGATTCTCACAAAATAGGTATTTTACTATTGTTATCATATCTTCTAGCCTTTGAAAAGCCAAAGATTTGGCTATTTAATGAACGATTCAAAGTATTACCAGAATCATTTTTTGTGGTCATGATCCTACAAAAGTCAAAATTACTATGGAATGCTCTCGAAAACGATATAAAAATTTTTTAAGATTCAAAAAGAATATCATATGAGCAATGTGAAAAGCTAAGAAAATTTGGGGTCACCGTACTAATAGGCGAGTTATAAGCGACCGAATCCATTTTTCTTGTCAAAAAACACGGCAGCTGTCCGCGCGGGACTGGGTTCTAGTACTTTAAACATCTGCTTGAAACTTGTCAAATTGTCATTGTCATCTCCAGAAACCCTAAAACCTATTTTGTATTAGTTTTAGGACTAAAGACGTCAAAATTATATTTTATCTATTCATTTTTACAAAGTCGTAAATTTGTTGTTTTGAGACTAAACAGCGACCATGTCAGGTAGTGAAAATCTGAGCATGTTTCGAAAAATGTCCCATTTTACCTCCAAAGTTGCATGAAATAACATAATACTTTCTTAGGTTATAGATAAGGATTCAAATTAAGATATTATTAGATAAATTTAAAAAAACCCGCAAATAAATGATGAAAAACGAGATGCGCGAAATGTATGCGCAGTAGCAAGAGTCCGGAACTACCTTAAATTGAGATGTTGCCAGATAATGAGTTTGGGCTGCCTGTGGATCTAGGCGCGCGCAAGTGAAGTGATTTGCTTTTTAGTACCAGTCTCTTTTGTAGCGCGAATTTCAAAATGGCGGAAGTCCTTGATTATAAGTGTTTGAAAGCTATTTAATATTGGAAATTGATAGTGTGTCCGTAATGGAAGATAAAGACGATTTGGAAGAGGTAAAATAGTTGACTTTTATAGATATCTTGTGAATAATATCATAGTATTAAATTACCTGGTTGTGAATTGTTGTTGTTGATTTTAATAGGAGCAGTTGGTCTTTAATAGTTGAACTAGCTGGTCTTCTAGAGCAAGGAGTGTTGTTTAAAGCTTCTACACCACTCTGTAGGCATTTGGTTAGTATATACCACTTATTAGATATTTTCTTTGGTATTTAATACGGGCTGATATTTTACAAATCTATCTGAGGTATTTTTTAAAGCGAATATTTAATAACCCTTTAACAACTGGGCTTTTCTGACATTTTTGAGCGATTTTCGATCTGGATATAAACGATCCGTAGGATTTCTTGACTCCATATTTGGCGTTACCATGGAAAGTGCTGCTGTTTTTTAATCTCAGGGGCTCACGTTCTCAAGCAACATGACTTTTAGATTGTTTTAAAGCACCGCTGGATATTTACACTGGCTCAAAGTTGGCATAATTCGGAATTTCGTTAATTTTAGGGTCATATTTTGCCTTTAGTCACTACTGGAAAAGCATCATTAAGCTTCAAGGTAGCAAAGAGCTCACTTTCTGGAAGAAAGCAGCGAGGAATTTGACTTTGTCAGCAAAAAATGATCGATGTTTGGTTCATTGGGTTTTGGCGGGCTTAACACAAAGTCAGGTTTGGAGTTCGACTAAAGGCAAATTCTCGGACCTGCCGCGGCTATTAATCGAAGTTGTGATGATAAAGCAACACAACAAGCGCGAAATTTTGGCAGAAAACCGAGGTGACCCTAGACTTATAAAAAATTTATAAAAGGACAGTGGGGGGTACTCCATGTGCAAAATTGTCATGGTTACCCACAATGCTTTGCAGTCGTAAATACTTGAAAACACGTGCAATCAGGTAGTTTTAGGGAGGTTTTGAGAAAATCTGAAAAATGGCTCAAATTTCAATTTTTTGTCCACCCCGCGTACAGCAAAAATTTCAATTTTTTGACAAATTGTAAATGTTGAATTTTTGATCTATTTTGATTGCCAATAGGTCTAGGATTGATCAGATAACATATAAACATCACTCAGGTAGTTTTAGGGAGGTTTTGAGAAAATCTGAAAAATGGCTCAAATTTCAATTTTTTGTCCACCCCGCGTACAGCAAAAATTTCAATTTTTTGACAAATTGTAAATGTTGAATTTTTGATCTATTTTGATTGCCAATAGGTCTAGGATTGATCAGATAACATATAAACATCACTCAGGTAGTTTTAGGGAGGTTTTGAGAAAATCTGAAAAATGGCTCAAATTTCAATTTTTTGTCCACCCCGCGTACAGCAAAAATTTCAATTTTTTGACAAATTGTAAATGTTGAATTTTTGATCTATTTTGATTGCCAATAGGTCTAGGATTGATCAGATAACATATAAACATCACTCAGGTAGTTTTAGGGAGGTTTTGAGAAAATCTGAAAAATGGCTCAAATTTCAATTTTTTGTCCACCCCGCGTACAGCAAAAATTTCAATTTTTTGACAAATTGTAAATGTTGAATTTTTGATCTATTTTGATTGCCAATAGGTCTAGGATTGATCAGATAACATATAAACATCACTCAGGTAGTTTTAGGGAGGTTTTGAGAAAATCTGAAAAATGGCTCAAATTTCAATTTTTTGTCCACCCCGCGTACAGCAAAAATTTCAATTTTTTGACAAATTGTAAATGTTGAATTTTTGATCTATTTTGATTGCCAATAGGTCTAGGATTGATCAGATAACATATAAACATCACTCAGGTAGTTTTAGGGAGGTTTTGAGAAAATCTGAAAAATGGCTCAAATTTCAATTTTTTGTCCACCCCGCGTACAGCAAAAATTTCAATTTTTTGACAAATTGTAAATGTTGAATTTTTGATCTATTTTGATTGCCAATAGGTCTAGGATTGATCAGATAACATATAAACATCACTCAGGTAGTTTTAGGGAGGTTTTGAGAAAATCTGAAAAATGGCTCAAATTTCAATTTTTTGTCCACCCCGCGTACAGCAAAAATTTCAATTTTTTGACAAATTGTAAATGTTGAATTTTTGATCTATTTTGATTGCCAATAGGTCTAGGATTGATCAGATAACATATAAACATCACTCAGGTAGTTTTAGGGAGGTTTTGAGAAAATCTGAAAAATGGCTCAAATTTCAATTTTTTGTCCACCCCGCGTACAGCAAAAATTTCAATTTTTTGACAAATTGTAAATGTTGAATTTTTGATCTATTTTGATTGCCAATAGGTCTAGGATTGATCAGATAACATATAAACATCACTCAGGTAGTTTTAGGGAGGTTTTGAGAAAATCTGAAAAATGGCTCAAATTTCAATTTTTTGTCCACCCCGCGTACAGCAAAAATTTCAATTTTTTGACAAATTGTAAATGTTGAATTTTTGATCTATTTTGATTGCCAATAGGTCTAGGATTGATCAGATAACATATAAACATCACTCAGGTAGTTTTAGGGAGGTTTTGAGAAAATCTGAAAAATGGCTCAAATTTCAATTTTTTGTCCACCCCGCGTACAGCAAAAATTTCAATTTTTTGACAAATTGTAAATGTTGAATTTTTGATCTATTTTGATTGCCAATAGGTCTAGGATTGATCAGATAACATATAAACATCACTCAGGTAGTTTTAGGGAGGTTTTGAGAAAATCTGAAAAATGGCTCAAATTTCAATTTTTTGTCCACCCCGCGTACAGCAAAAATTTCAATTTTTTGACAAATTGTAAATGTTGAATTTTTGATCTATTTTGATTGCCAATAGGTCTAGGATTGATCAGATAACATATAAACATCACTCAGGTAGTTTTAGGGAGGTTTTGAGAAAATCTGAAAAATGGCTCAAATTTCAATTTTTTGTCCACCCCGCGTACAGCAAAAATTTCAATTTTTTGACAAATTGTAAATGTTGAATTTTTGATCTATTTTGATTGCCAATAGGTCTAGGATTGATCAGATAACATATAAACATCACTCAGGTAGTTTTAGGGAGGTTTTGAGAAAATCTGAAAAATGGCTCAAATTTCAATTTTTTGTCCACCCCGCGTACAGCAAAAATTTCAATTTTTTGACAAATTGTAAATGTTGAATTTTTGATCTATTTTGATTGCCAATAGGTCTAGGATTGATCAGATAACATATAAACATCACTCAGGTAGTTTTAGGGAGGTTTTGAGAAAATCTGAAAAATGGCTCAAATTTCAATTTTTTGTCCACCCCGCGTACAGCAAAAATTTCAATTTTTTGACAAATTGTAAATGTTGAATTTTTGATCTATTTTGATTGCCAATAGGTCTAGGATTGATCAGATAACATATAAACATCACTCAGGTAGTTTTAGGGAGGTTTTGAGAAAATCTGAAAAATGGCTCAAATTTCAATTTTTTGTCCACCCCGCGTACAGCAAAAATTTCAATTTTTTGACAAATTGTAAATGTTGAATTTTTGATCTATTTTGATTGCCAATAGGTCTAGGATTGATCAGATAACATATAAACATCACTCAGGTAGTTTTAGGGAGGTTTTGAGAAAATCTGAAAAATGGCTCAAATTTCAATTTTTTGTCCACCCCGCGTACAGCAAAAATTTCAATTTTTTGACAAATTGTAAATGTTGAATTTTTGATCTATTTTGATTGCCAATAGGTCTAGGATTGATCAGATAACATATAAACATCACTCAGGTAGTTTTAGGGAGGTTTTGAGAAAATCTGAAAAATGGCTCAAATTTCAATTTTTTGTCCACCCCGCGTACAGCAAAAATTTCAATTTTTTGACAAATTGTAAATGTTGAATTTTTGATCTATTTTGATTGCCAATAGGTCTAGGATTGATCAGATAACATATAAACATCACTCAGGTAGTTTTAGGGAGGTTTTGAGAAAATCTGAAAAATGGCTCAAATTTCAATTTTTTGTCCACCCCGCGTACAGCAAAAATTTCAATTTTTTGACAAATTGTAAATGTTGAATTTTTGATCTATTTTGATTGCCAATAGGTCTAGGATTGATCAGATAACATATAAACATCACTCAGGTAGTTTTAGGGAGGTTTTGAGAAAATCTGAAAAATGGCTCAAATTTCAATTTTTTGTCCACCCCGCGTACAGCAAAAATTTCAATTTTTTGACAAATTGTAAATGTTGAATTTTTGATCTATTTTGATTGCCAATAGGTCTAGGATTGATCAGATAACATATAAACATCACTCAGGTAGTTTTAGGGAGGTTTTGAGAAAATCTGAAAAATGGCTCAAATTTCAATTTTTTGTCCACCCCGCGTACAGCAAAAATTTCAATTTTTTGACAAATTGTAAATGTTGAATTTTTGATCTATTTTGATTGCCAATAGGTCTAGGATTGATCAGATAACATATAAACATCACTCAGGTAGTTTTAGGGAGGTTTTGAGAAAATCTGAAAAATGGCTCAAATTTCAATTTTTTGTCCACCCCGCGTACAGCAAAAATTTCAATTTTTTGACAAATTGTAAATGTTGAATTTTTGATCTATTTTGATTGCCAATAGGTCTAGGATTGATCAGATAACATATAAACATCACTCAGGTAGTTTTAGGGAGGTTTTGAGAAAATCTGAAAAATGGCTCAAATTTCAATTTTTTGTCCACCCCGCGTACAGCAAAAATTTCAATTTTTTGACAAATTGTAAATGTTGAATTTTTGATCTATTTTGATTGCCAATAGGTCTAGGATTGATCAGATAACATATAAACATCACTCAGGTAGTTTTAGGGAGGTTTTGAGAAAATCTGAAAAATGGCTCAAATTTCAATTTTTTGTCCACCCCGCGTACAGCAAAAATTTCAATTTTTTGACAAATTGTAAATGTTGAATTTTTGATCTATTTTGATTGCCAATAGGTCTAGGATTGATCAGATAACATATAAACATCACTCAGGTAGTTTTAGGGAGGTTTTGAGAAAATCTGAAAAATGGCTCAAATTTCAATTTTTTGTCCACCCCGCGTACAGCAAAAATTTCAATTTTTTGACAAATTGTAAATGTTGAATTTTTGATCTATTTTGATTGCCAATAGGTCTAGGATTGATCAGATAACATATAAACATCACTCAGGTAGTTTTAGGGAGGTTTTGAGAAAATCTGAAAAATGGCTCAAATTTCAATTTTTTGTCCACCCCGCGTACAGCAAAAATTTCAATTTTTTGACAAATTGTAAATGTTGAATTTTTGATCTATTTTGATTGCCAATAGGTCTAGGATTGATCAGATAACATATAAACATCACTCAGGTAGTTTTAGGGAGGTTTTGAGAAAATCTGAAAAATGGCTCAAATTTCAATTTTTTGTCCACCCCGCGTACAGCAAAAATTTCAATTTTTTGACAAATTGTAAATGTTGAATTTTTGATCTATTTTGATTGCCAATAGGTCTAGGATTGATCAGATAACATATAAACATCACTCAGGTAGTTTTAGGGAGGTTTTGAGAAAATCTGAAAAATGGCTCAAATTTCAATTTTTTGTCCACCCCGCGTACAGCAAAAATTTCAATTTTTTGACAAATTGTAAATGTTGAATTTTTGATCTATTTTGATTGCCAATAGGTCTAGGATTGATCAGATAACATATAAACATCACTCAGGTAGTTTTAGGGAGGTTTTGAGAAAATCTGAAAAATGGCTCAAATTTCAATTTTTTGTCCACCCCGCGTACAGCAAAAATTTCAATTTTTTGACAAATTGTAAATGTTGAATTTTTGATCTATTTTGATTGCCAATAGGTCTAGGATTGATCAGATAACATATAAACATCACTCAGGTAGTTTTAGGGAGGTTTTGAGAAAATCTGAAAAATGGCTCAAATTTCAATTTTTTGTCCACCCCGCGTACAGCAAAAATTTCAATTTTTTGACAAATTGTAAATGTTGAATTTTTGATCTATTTTGATTGCCAATAGGTCTAGGATTGATCAGATAACATATAAACATCACTCAGGTAGTTTTAGGGAGGTTTTGAGAAAATCTGAAAAATGGCTCAAATTTCAATTTTTTGTCCACCCCGCGTACAGCAAAAATTTCAATTTTTTGACAAATTGTAAATGTTGAATTTTTGATCTATTTTGATTGCCAATAGGTCTAGGATTGATCAGATAACATATAAACATCACTCAGGTAGTTTTAGGGAGGTTTTGAGAAAATCTGAAAAATGGCTCAAATTTCAATTTTTTGTCCACCCCGCGTACAGCAAAAATTTCAATTTTTTGACAAATTGTAAATGTTGAATTTTTGATCTATTTTGATTGCCAATAGGTCTAGGATTGATCAGATAACATATAAACATCACTCAGGTAGTTTTAGGGAGGTTTTGAGAAAATCTGAAAAATGGCTCAAATTTCAATTTTTTGTCCACCCCGCGTACAGCAAAAATTTCAATTTTTTGACAAATTGTAAATGTTGAATTTTTGATCTATTTTGATTGCCAATAGGTCTAGGATTGATCAGATAACATATAAACATCACTCAGGTAGTTTTAGGGAGGTTTTGAGAAAATCTGAAAAATGGCTCAAATTTCAATTTTTTGTCCACCCCGCGTACAGCAAAAATTTCAATTTTTTGACAAATTGTAAATGTTGAATTTTTGATCTATTTTGATTGCCAATAGGTCTAGGATTGATCAGATAACATATAAACATCACTCAGGTAGTTTTAGGGAGGTTTTGAGAAAATCTGAAAAATGGCTCAAATTTCAATTTTTTGTCCACCCCGCGTACAGCAAAAATTTCAATTTTTTGACAAATTGTAAATGTTGAATTTTTGATCTATTTTGATTGCCAATAGGTCTAGGATTGATCAGATAACATATAAACATCACTCAGGTAGTTTTAGGGAGGTTTTGAGAAAATCTGAAAAATGGCTCAAATTTCAATTTTTTGTCCACCCCGCGTACAGCAAAAATTTCAATTTTTTGACAAATTGTAAATGTTGAATTTTTGATCTATTTTGATTGCCAATAGGTCTAGGATTGATCAGATAACATATAAACATCACTCAGGTAGTTTTAGGGAGGTTTTGAGAAAATCTGAAAAATGGCTCAAATTTCAATTTTTTGTCCACCCCGCGTACAGCAAAAATTTCAATTTTTTGACAAATTGTAAATGTTGAATTTTTGATCTATTTTGATTGCCAATAGGTCTAGGATTGATCAGATAACATATAAACATCACTCAGGTAGTTTTAGGGAGGTTTTGAGAAAATCTGAAAAATGGCTCAAATTTCAATTTTTTGTCCACCCCGCGTACAGCAAAAATTTCAATTTTTTGACAAATTGTAAATGTTGAATTTTTGATCTATTTTGATTGCCAATAGGTCTAGGATTGATCAGATAACATATAAACATCACTCAGGTAGTTTTAGGGAGGTTTTGAGAAAATCTGAAAAATGGCTCAAATTTCAATTTTTTGTCCACCCCGCGTACAGCAAAAATTTCAATTTTTTGACAAATTGTAAATGTTGAATTTTTGATCTATTTTGATTGCCAATAGGTCTAGGATTGATCAGATAACATATAAACATCACTCAGGTAGTTTTAGGGAGGTTTTGAGAAAATCTGAAAAATGGCTCAAATTTCAATTTTTTGTCCACCCCGCGTACAGCAAAAATTTCAATTTTTTGACAAATTGTAAATGTTGAATTTTTGATCTATTTTGATTGCCAATAGGTCTAGGATTGATCAGATAACATATAAACATCACTCAGGTAGTTTTAGGGAGGTTTTGAGAAAATCTGAAAAATGGCTCAAATTTCAATTTTTTGTCCACCCCGCGTACAGCAAAAATTTCAATTTTTTGACAAATTGTAAATGTTGAATTTTTGATCTATTTTGATTGCCAATAGGTCTAGGATTGATCAGATAACATATAAACATCACTCAGGTAGTTTTAGGGAGGTTTTGAGAAAATCTGAAAAATGGCTCAAATTTCAATTTTTTGTCCACCCCGCGTACAGCAAAAATTTCAATTTTTTGACAAATTGTAAATGTTGAATTTTTGATCTATTTTGATTGCCAATAGGTCTAGGATTGATCAGATAACATATAAACATCACTCAGGTAGTTTTAGGGAGGTTTTGAGAAAATCTGAAAAATGGCTCAAATTTCAATTTTTTGTCCACCCCGCGTACAGCAAAAATTTCAATTTTTTGACAAATTGTAAATGTTGAATTTTTGATCTATTTTGATTGCCAATAGGTCTAGGATTGATCAGATAACATATAAACATCACTCAGGTAGTTTTAGGGAGGTTTTGAGAAAATCTGAAAAATGGCTCAAATTTCAATTTTTTGTCCACCCCGCGTACAGCAAAAATTTCAATTTTTTGACAAATTGTAAATGTTGAATTTTTGATCTATTTTGATTGCCAATAGGTCTAGGATTGATCAGATAACATATAAACATCACTCAGGTAGTTTTAGGGAGGTTTTGAGAAAATCTGAAAAATGGCTCAAATTTCAATTTTTTGTCCACCCCGCGTACAGCAAAAATTTCAATTTTTTGACAAATTGTAAATGTTGAATTTTTGATCTATTTTGATTGCCAATAGGTCTAGGATTGATCAGATAACATATAAACATCACTCAGGTAGTTTTAGGGAGGTTTTGAGAAAATCTGAAAAATGGCTCAAATTTCAATTTTTTGTCCACCCCGCGTACAGCAAAAATTTCAATTTTTTGACAAATTGTAAATGTTGAATTTTTGATCTATTTTGATTGCCAATAGGTCTAGGATTGATCAGATAACATATAAACATCACTCAGGTAGTTTTAGGGAGGTTTTGAGAAAATCTGAAAAATGGCTCAAATTTCAATTTTTTGTCCACCCCGCGTACAGCAAAAATTTCAATTTTTTGACAAATTGTAAATGTTGAATTTTTGATCTATTTTGATTGCCAATAGGTCTAGGATTGATCAGATAACATATAAACATCACTCAGGTAGTTTTAGGGAGGTTTTGAGAAAATCTGAAAAATGGCTCAAATTTCAATTTTTTGTCCACCCCGCGTACAGCAAAAATTTCAATTTTTTGACAAATTGTAAATGTTGAATTTTTGATCTATTTTGATTGCCAATAGGTCTAGGATTGATCAGATAACATATAAACATCACTCAGGTAGTTTTAGGGAGGTTTTGAGAAAATCTGAAAAATGGCTCAAATTTCAATTTTTTGTCCACCCCGCGTACAGCAAAAATTTCAATTTTTTGACAAATTGTAAATGTTGAATTTTTGATCTATTTTGATTGCCAATAGGTCTAGGATTGATCAGATAACATATAAACATCACTCAGGTAGTTTTAGGGAGGTTTTGAGAAAATCTGAAAAATGGCTCAAATTTCAATTTTTTGTCCACCCCGCGTACAGCAAAAATTTCAATTTTTTGACAAATTGTAAATGTTGAATTTTTGATCTATTTTGATTGCCAATAGGTCTAGGATTGATCAGATAACATATAAACATCACTCAGGTAGTTTTAGGGAGGTTTTGAGAAAATCTGAAAAATGGCTCAAATTTCAATTTTTTGTCCACCCCGCGTACAGCAAAAATTTCAATTTTTTGACAAATTGTAAATGTTGAATTTTTGATCTATTTTGATTGCCAATAGGTCTAGGATTGAT
>OX459099.1:9030169-9215707 GCA_949775045.1 Metridium senile | reverse complement strand
GGTCTAGGATTGATCAGATAACATATAAACATCACTCAGGTAGTTTTAGGGAGGTTTTGAGAAAATCTGAAAAATGGCTAAAATTTCAAGTTTTTGTCCACCCCGCGTACAGCAAAAATTTCAATTTTTTGACAAATTGTAAATGTTGAATTTTTGATCTATTTTGATTGCCAATAGGTCTAGGATTGATCAGATAACATATAAACATCACTCAGGTAGTTTTAGGGAGGTTTTGAGAAAATCTGAAAAATGGCTAAAATTTCAAGTTTTTGTCCACCCCGCGTACAGCAAAAATTTCAATTTTTTGACAAATTGTAAATGTTGAATTTTTGATCTATTTTGATTGCCAATAGGTCTAGGATTGATCAGATAACATATAAACATCACTCAGGTAGTTTTAGGGAGGTTTTGAGAAAATCTGAAAAATGGCTAAAATTTCAAGTTTTTGTCCACCCCGCGTACAGCAAAAATTTCAATTTTTTGACAAATTGTAAATGTTGAATTTTTGATCTATTTTGATTGCCAATAGGTCTAGGATTGATCAGATAACATATAAACATCACTCAGGTAGTTTTAGGGAGGTTTTGAGAAAATCTGAAAAATGGCTAAAATTTCAAGTTTTTGTCCACCCCGCGTACAGCAAAAATTTCAATTTTTTGACAAATTGTAAATGTTGAATTTTTGATCTATTTTGATTGCCAATAGGTCTAGGATTGATCAGATAACATATAAACATCACTCAGGTAGTTTTAGGGAGGTTTTGAGAAAATCTGAAAAATGGCTAAAATTTCAAGTTTTTGTCCACCCCGCGTACAGCAAAAATTTCAATTTTTTGACAAATTGTAAATGTTGAATTTTTGATCTATTTTGATTGCCAATAGGTCTAGGATTGATCAGATAACATATAAACATCACTCAGGTAGTTTTAGGGAGGTTTTGAGAAAATCTGAAAAATGGCTAAAATTTCAAGTTTTTGTCCACCCCGCGTACAGCAAAAATTTCAATTTTTTGACAAATTGTAAATGTTAGTAAGAGAAGAAACCTCTGCTCGCAGGGTAATGTTTTCCACGTTGCCATGTTGAAGTTTGCCGCGCCAAAGTAAAGGCACGAAGTCTGATATCACGTGCCGCAAAGGATTATGGTAGTGACAGCGATGGGCCACGTCGCTAAAGTGATTTTACTTTTGAATTGGTTTTGATTTTAATTTTATTTTTGATTATACTTTCGATTTGGTTTTGATTTTGATTTTGCCTTCCATTTTGATTTGATTTTGATTTTGTTTTTACTTTGACTTTTTATTTTCATCTTGATTCTCGTTTCACTTTTCGTTTTAAGTTCACTTTTTTTTACTATATTTTCATTAATTTTTTTTACTAAAATGAAATAGAACTGAAATCATAAGGAAAATTACACAAAAATGTTAAAAAATGTAGTGACAGCCATGGGCCACCATACATGACTGTACCGGGGCTTTATTAAAGAAACCTTTGGAGTTACCTCCCCCCCCTGATGTTATCCCTGCTTAGGGGAGACAATTCTTCTATTCTTCTTCTTCCAGATCATTTTTTCTTGTTGTTCTTTATCTTGTTCTTTTTCTTGTTCTTCTTGTTCTTCTTGTTCTTCTTATTCAGTACAAATTTCCACAAACCCCTAACCACCCCACCCCTTCCACAAATTCCCCGCTGTCAAGTAGTAATCTATACACAGTGGGCTCACGGCGTGACATTCTGCATGACCACCTTTTGCAAACACCAGAACCCCAGTAAATTTCTGCAGCAATTAGCTTTTCAAAACGGGTAAGATCCTTAAAATTCAACTATAATAATTCACTAAACCTTTATGCGTATTCGAAAGTACAGTTTATGAAAGATTATGGTGATTTTTTGAAGCGTGACTCCATATAACAATAACAATGCTTTGAAATATGCAGGAATCAAAACTTTTCTTTTATAAATCAAATCGTGTCAAAAGTTATAGTATTTTTTACTGTGATTATTCGATGCTTTGAAAGTTGTAGTTTGTGTCTGTTAAAGGTTAAAGAGATCTAAGAGAATCCTTTAAATTAAAGCGTTCCTTATAGTAAATAATTTACAGAGGGTAAATCACTCACATATTGAACTACAGGTACGCTTGATCTACAGGTCGACTAAATTATCGTCAAATCAATCTGTTATTAAATGATTAACTGTAATGCTGTTTTATTAAGTTATTATCGTACTTAATGCCCCTCATGAAGCAAAATATGCTTATGATTTGTTGATTTTCTTTGTTCGTGCTGATTATATACATTGTAGCTGTTTATTTACTGTGTCTACGGGTTCCCTGTCTTCTGTGTTTTCCCCCGATTGTAAACCACGTACTGGACTACAGACTGGACTGGACTGGACCCGAAAAACACGGACTAGTAAAACACGGACTCAGTCTGCGTTTTAATAAAAACACGTGTTTTAATAAAAAAAACGTGCTTTTCAATATTTAAATGTAGAATAAATGTAAAAAACAATGTTTTTTATTTCAATTAGTGACATACAATCCTAACAAACAGTATAACGATAGTAATTGACATCTAACACAACTGGTCTCAACATTGGGACACGTGATTTTGGGCTGCCTGTGTTGAAAGGAGTTTTTGGCACCAGAATGTTTCGACACATTATACTAACTATGGCTAACTATGGACACATACTCTAAATAGTAAGTATTATCTTGATTTCATTTCCCTTACACTACAGTCGATTCAAAGTACAATTAATTCTTATTTACACATGTTGATTACTTTATAGATCAATTTATCAGTGTAGAGGAGGAGTACTAAGTCTGCCATACCGTAAGTTTATCTATCAATCGATGCATGTATATAAAAGATTAAAAGAAACACCATATAAATACGTTTTATTATTACTATTTAAGTTTACGGCGACTAGCATGTGCTACTTAATCCTGGAGCAATGGCAGTATTGCCACTGAGAATGTTTCCCGCTGAAAGTGAATGATTTGTGAAGTACATATATATGCAGCTTATAATTACAGCCAAAGTAGTAGAATATTGTAACGTATCGCTACATTGCTGTTGATAGACTTGTATCTTATTACTTGGGAAGGTAGCTAATCTCTTTAGAAAACTTTAAAGCAAGTTATGGCCTTTGAAGAGCTTTGAATTACACCTCATTCTCTGTATGGAATATCAGTATCAAAACACAAGTCAAGTGTGACGAGTGCAGAGAATAAGCGAGCCTGCGAGCCATAGTGCAAGCCATGCGAGCCCGTTTGCATCTTCATCAATTCTAAGCCTTTATTTTGTCTGTTTAAAATCTTCTCGTTGAAAAGGTAAGCTAACCTGTTTTATTGCCAATCATATTGTATAGATAATGTCAAAGCAAATATTAACAATGGTACAATGTGTAGATTGTGCAAGTATAGACAGTATAGTAGGTTAGGTGAATTATTGCCGCAGTGATCAAAACTTAGAGCCCTATATGGTCTTATATGAGGATGTGATGAATACATTTTTCACTTATTTATTAGTTCAAAAATATTTTAAATAAATCTTTGGTGATTAGCCGATAAAAATAATATTCAAGCATCCCCGCTCTGTTAAAATGCTAAGCAATAGAACATTATGTTGAAAACACCATGAGTGGTATTAAAAATGCCGTACTTTTCAATCAAACTAATGTTAAATACTCTTTAATTTTATTGATTGAAGTTTTTTTCTCTTTGTCATATGATTCTAATCAGCGAATCTAGATCTGTACGCTAATTAGCGATGTGTCTGTTTACGTTATTTTGACGTCAAGTTTTACACATTTTACGACTTTTTCTCTTACTTTTTTTATGCATTTCAAATACATAATATTCGAAATGTCTTTAAAACTCATATGGCTTGCACTATATGGCTCGCACAATGGCTCACAGGCTCGCTTATTCTCTGCACTCGTCACACTTGACTTGTTTTGATACTGATATTCCATACAGAGAATGAGGTGTAATTCAAAGCTCTTCAAAGGCCATAACTCGCTTTAAAGTTTTCTAAAGAGATTAGCTACCTTCCCGAGTAATAAGATACAAGTCTATCAACAGCAATGCAGTGATACGTTACAATATTCTACTACTTTGGCTGTAATTATAAGCTGCATATATATGTACTTCACAAATCATTCACTTTCAGCGGGAAACATTCTCAGTGGCAATACTGCCATTGCTCCAGGATTAAGTAGCACATGCTAGTCGCCGTAAACTTAAATAGTAATAATAAAATGTTTCTTTTAATCTTTCATATACATGCATCGATCGATAGATAAACTTATGGTATGGCAGACTTTTGCTTATAGTACTCCTCCTCTACACTGATAAATTGATCTATAAATTAAGTAATCAACATGTGTAAATAAGAATAAATTGTACTTTGAATCAACTGTAGTGTAAGGGAAATGAAATCAAGAAAATACTTACTAATTAGAGTGTGTCCATAGTTAGCCATAGTTAGTATGATGTGTCAAAACATTCTGGCGCCAAAAACTCCTTTCAACACAGGCAGCCCAAAATCATGTGTCCCAATATTGAGACCAGTTGTGTTTTTTTTCTTCTGAGATTGATGTCAATTACTATCGTTATACTGTTTCTTAGGATTGTATGTCACTGATTATCACTAATTGAAATAAAAAACATTGTTTTTTACATTTATTCTACGTTTGAATATTGAAAAGCACATTTTTTTAATTAAAACACGTGTTTTTATTAAAACGCGGACTGAATCCGTGTTTTACTAGTCCGTGTTTTTCGGGTCCAGTCCAGTCCAGTCTGTAGTCCAGTCCAGTCTGTAGTCCAGTACATGGTTTACAATATGCCTTTTTTTCCAGTATAATACTTCATTTGGAAAACTATTATATTATTATAATATTATAGTATTATATTCTCTATATAAGTAATTTCATTCTTTGATATTGTCTATTTAGTGTGTGCATTGAAAGTTACAAATATCTTAATGATTTTGCTTATGTTAAGAACTCCTTTATACCTGAGTTTAGTTAGCCTGCGTAGACACTAGGGAACAATCCCCTAAGAGCTAGAGCTTAGTATAGCTAGAGCTTAGTATAAATACACAAGGGATTGTGGTTAAGTGGTTATCAGATGAATATTTACCTTACCTCAAAGACTCGCGGCTCAGTAAATATTCGCCCAATAACCACTTCGCCTTCCATTCTTTTGTTTGTTCATTTTGCATTCATTTATTTTTCATCTATTCAAATCATTCATCTTTCATTTATCTATTCCTATTTCTGCTGCCGTAAAAGACAAAAAAAAGGAAACAATCTTCACAGTAACTATTAATAAATTATATTTAAAGGATGGCCAACTCATTACAGCATTATTTCATTATTGTTCTTTGATTTCCTGAGGTCTGTTGATTCTCATCACACATACATATTAAATAGGCCATGTGCATTGTTGCATTTGAGCTATAGCATTGCATAGCTGATATAATGACATTTGTAACACCGTAAAAATGTTAACAACGAAGAGCTAAAGCTTGAAACGTCAGTAAAGTTAGGTTAACATCTTTTACGGTAGAAAATTTTGATGTTCTCTGGCTTTTATTTATTTAAGTTGAGCTTTCGAACTTTAGCACTAAGGTCTTTGACAGTAAGTGAAGAACAAACATAAATTTTGAAATATTGTAAATGAGATAGATGTAAATTATTACTTGTTAATCAGATTAACGTATTGTCCTAAAGCTCAACTTAAATAAATAAAAGCCAGAGAACATCAAAATTTACTATTATATGTATAACCCTGGTTTCGCCTCCATCTTCAAACATTTTTACGGTGTTACAAATTTTACAATATTACCTCTCGTTTATACGGACACGGGCACAGCCTATACTAGTTTACTCACTAGAGTTTCCTTTTATAATATTGATGATTTATAATATTGATAATAATAATAATAGATTGTTACAAACATTCTGTGAAGAAGAATGGATAGAACTTGTAATTCCACAGGTAGCCCAAGCTCAATGTTAGTGTTGATTTACTAAAGGATATATGGGTACTTTTGAACCTTCGATGTTTTTATGTAAGGCAGGGAGAAAGTAATTTATCCTGAACGAAATCGGCTGAAATTAACTCAGAGGATTATAGAAATCAACAAGAAGACACTGTTAAAGTTTTGTTGAATTTTATTAGATTGTATTAAAGTCAAAAAAGTCGAAGGTTCAAAAGTACCCATATATCCTTTAGTAAATCAACAGTAACAGTGAGCTTGGGCTACCTGTGGTCTTTCTTGTGTATTTAGTTTGTTCATAGTTTTATTCTTATTATGTAATCTATATTATCAACAGTAACAATGAAGTTCCAGTGGACAAGAAACATGTTTGGCCAGACTCTGGAAGATGATGAGATAAGAGTGATCAAATATCCCTTACAAGAACTGGTTGTACACGTCACAACCAAAACCATTCAAGCTGGAGCTATTCTTGGCCTTATCATTGGCCCTGTGGTAGTTCTTGCAAGGGGTCCAAGAACACTAGGGGCTTTGACAAGTACAGCTATTAAGGCCGCTAAGATTGGGGCCCTGATTGGTGTCCCTGCCGGACCAGCCATGACTTACATGAGGATGAAAAGTGCCAACGTTGATGATGACGGCCTGTACGATCGCTGCTATCGGCTCAGATACAACAGAAACCAAGTACGCACTGATAGGTTCACATACCTGGGGGCAGCTGGAGGTGCCGTAGGGGCCATAGCTATGGGAGGTCCATTATCAACAGGGGTCGTAATGGGCTTTGTTGGAGGAACTATTCTTGGTGGAATATATAATACAACCGTGCAAGACAAGTAAAACGTAAAAAAGATTTAAGCCATCTATAAAAAACATAGAAATACTTCTTTAGACAGCTAAAGAGAATAGTGTAACTCAATGCATTTTATGAAACTACTAATTAAAGCACATTTATATATCTATGCGTATTTGTACATTCAATATGAAAATGAGCACTTTTTATCAACTTTGTTTTAATAAAAACTCAAGACAAATAAAAACAAATGGCCAAAATGACGTCAAACCCAAAGGCAATCGTGACCAATTTGCATTGGCTATAGCCTTGGGTTTTGGTCGACTTTGACGTTATTATGACCGATTTGCATAAGCTATATACATACGGGCTATATATAAACCCTTTTTTAACCAAATATCGTAATACAATACATAGTCATTTTTTGCACGGGCTATAAAACAATCAAAAATCGTCATTTTTGAGCATTTTGCATGGGCTATAGTACATTAAAAATCGTCATTTTGCATGGGCTATAGTCCTTTAAAAATCGTCATTTTGGACATTTTGCATGGGCTATAGTCCATTAAAAATCGTCATTTTTGAGCATTTTGCATGGGCTATAGCAGTGAAAATCGTCATTTTTGTCCATTTTTGAGCATTTTGCATGGGCTATAGTCCATTAAAAATCGTCATTTTTGAGCATTATTGAATATTTTGCATTGGCTATAGTCCATTGAAAATCGTCATTTTTGAGCATTTTGCATGGGTTAGTCCATTGAAAATCCTCATTTTTGGCCATTTTGCATGGGCTATATTGAAAATCGTCATTTTTGAGCATTTTGCATGGGTTATAGCAGTGAAAATCGTCATTTTTGAGCATTTTGCATGGGCTATAGTCCATTAAAAATCGCCATTTTTGGCCATTTTGCATGGGCTATAGTCCATTAAAAATCGTCATTTTTGAGCATTTTGCATGGGTTATAGCAGTGAAAATCGTCATTTTTGTCCATTTTTGAGCATTTTGCATAAAATCGTCATTTTGGCCATTTTTGAGCATTTTGCATGGGTTATAGTCCATTGAAAATCGTCATTTTTGAGCATTATTGAATATTTTGCATTGGCTATAGTCCATTGAAAATCGTCATTTTTGAGCATTTTGCATGGGTTAGTCCATTGAAAATCCTCATTTTTGGCCATTTTGCATGGGCTATATTGAAAATCGTCATTTTTGAGCATTTTGCATGGGTTATAGTCCATTGAAAATCGTCATTTTTGGTTATTTTTTAGCATTTTGCATGGGCTATAATCCATTAAAAATCGTCATTTTTGCCATTTTGAGCATTTTGCATGGGCAATAGTGAATTGAAAATCGTCATTTTTGAGAAGTTCCGGGAACACCGAATTTTGTTATACTTACAAACTGTTACCGCCATCGTTTAGAGCACAGTTTGATCTTTAAAACCGTGTGTTTTTTTTTTTTTGGTTAACGCGTTTTCCACGGAACTATCTGCTTTCAAATTTGATAGACACGATTTTTAGCTATTTTTTTATAGAAATCGCCGTACAACTTTAAAACGCGACAAGATATAAAAAAAAACGAGCCGTATTTCTTCAAAACAAATCACATAGTTGCAATTTCCATTTATTCAGCTTTAAGAAAATGTATACTTTTACAGGGATTGCTTCAGTAGTTAGCGTGTTATGAGGAGTTGATGAACATCGGTCGCGAAGGTACCCTGATACCTTAATAGAATGAGATGGTTATGAAGCTCATTGTTCTATCTTTTTGTTCGCTTTTTCCAACCCTGACCGTGCACAAAACAAAATAACTCTAGCATATATTCGACAATCAGCCAATAATTGTGCACGGCCATAGCCATACCGGGTTCACAACCAGTCCCCTCTATTAACTCCGATGGTGACTTGGATATTTCATTGACTCGCTGAGCTAGCCAGTCTTGTTCACTGACTTTACGATAGTTAAATTTGTTAATTCTTTTCTCTTGAAGCTCGTCCAATCCAAATGATTTCAAATGTCAACGACGACGTATTTTCATGTAAGTCTTTCTGATATCGTAGCCATATGTCAGCCATGAAATTGATTTATAATAAGGAGCGTTCAAATCACTTGTTGAACAACGGTTGTTTGAACCGTCATACCACCATGCACTCTTGTTTTTCTGGGAACAGGAGCAGTTTGCGCAGCCGTCGTTGTCTTTGTCTTTAGTGGAAAATGGATACCCGACATGAGAGGTAGTTAGAGAGTCACTTGCACCCACTGAAACAATAAGCATTAGCTAAGCAAATTACAGCAAGTCATTTGTGATTAATCATAAATACGGTTATGATTCTGATTTTTTTTTAAAACAGTCCCCTACACAGTCCCCTGCGCCATCTTAAAAGGTAGCCAGGCCTTTGCATCGAAGCGAGACGAACATTGAGCTTGCAATATGATAGATACCTTAAAACAAAACACCTCACGGGACAATTATTCAAGGGGCCTCTATCATTGCAAGCTGAACGTTCTTCTCCTTTCAATGCAAATGTCCGGCTACTTTTCAAGATGGCGCAGGGAACTCAGAAGGAGACTATTTTAACAAGTACAACTATTAGTACATATAAGGCCTCGTCTACACGAATCCGATCCGGCTGAAACCGCATAAAAATATTTGCGTCCACACGAATCCGCGTATCCGGAGGATTCAAGTAAAAGTATGCGGTTTCGGTGACCGGATTCACTAGATTCGAGTGGCTGTGGCTGTGGCTGTGGCTGTGGCTGTGGCTGTGGCTGTGGCTGTGGCTGTGGCTGTGGCTGTGGCTGTGGCTGTGGCTGTGGCTGTGGCTGTGGCTGTGGCTGTGGCATGGAGTTAAGAAAATTAAACACTCAAAACTTACCACCATTGATGTAGACTGCATTCAGTTTGTATAAAGTCTCTTTACTTGATACCGTGAAGTTCTCGTACAAGACATAAGCGTTATTAACTACGTTGTCTGTTATCATCTCAATGCGCAAATCAGTATTGCCAGCAAAAGTCAATCGGTGAATCTTATCTAGGCCAAGCCAGTAATCTATATCCAGCCTTCCAAAACCACTTGCATATTTATCCCATGGTTGATAGAAATCTTGCGATCCATCGATCCTCTGTTGAATAATTATCCAGCCCCCTCCCGCCGTGCTCTGATCGCACTGGACTGGGAATACACCTGCACCATCTGGGCTGATACTGTACACTTTATTTGTGGTTTGGCCACGATTAAACGCGTCGGAGCAATCTTTGTCTGTTGGGAGTAGTAAAGGACATATAATAACCATAATTAAAATATGAAACACCAGATGGAGCATAATCAAGTAAATTGAATATAAAGAAAGGGGTTTAAAAAGGGCACTGAAGGGGAATCCGAATCCCATTTCCCAGGTTATATTTGGACCAAATCCCAGTCACAAATCACATAATCCCATCAGTCTTGCTCAGGTTTTCAATCCCATCCCCATCTTCTATTGTTCTATTATTTGTAAATCCCAGTATCAGTGCTTCCAATCCCATTTTCACAGTCAAAACTGAATAAGGCCAATCCCAGCTCACATTTTACTCCTTCAGGACCCTCTTTAAAGTAAATTATTTCACTTTGAGCGGACATTCAATTCAATTCTTTATTTACACATATACACGTAGATATTTACAATAATAAACTATTACATGACACTTAGATAAATTTAAATTAATAATTCTAGCAAAATAATATGTTCAGTAAAATTGTCAACAATTTGAAATTGTGTGCAGTGGCCAAAGGAGCATAGGCTTTCTATAACAGAACTAATGTTTTTGTGTATTTACCCCACATCATATAAATGCGGTTTCTTTTTATTTAATAAAATGCGGTATAAAAAATAGTGTTTGTGGTATGGAATAGTTCATACGATGATTTTTCGTGACATTCCGTGAATATCCCACTCGTCACTTGTATTTTCTTTGCATACATACTTGTCCAAAGGCTCGTATGTATACTAGAAAATACAATATCAAATTGACTCGTGGGATATGCCACTCGAAACCATTGTATAACTAGATAGATAGATGCTTTATAGATAGATGCTTTATTAAAATAAATTACATTGCAGCTAAAGCTGAATTGCGTAAATATAACATATAATAATTATGGAACATTGGATAATAAGATAAAATATGCTTGAATATATACATATTTACAATTATACATAGAATATTGATATAATTCGTATAAAACTGTATAATTTAATTTGCATTGTCGTAATTTAATGCCCCTGCTATAAGGAAGCTAGTTTTATAACGGTTTGTTTTGCATATAGGGACTGCAAAAAGTCTCGAGATATTTAGTTCCTTTGATCTAAAGGGTAGCAGGTGGTGTAGTTTATCGCCCTTGTTAGATACTATTTTCTGAAAGAAGTTTGTACAGTTCCTTTGTCTAGTACTAGTATTTATGAACACGCACAAATCGCTAAAGTTCCAAAGAAAGTTAGCTTGCATTGCATCCGGAATTTCGGACTATTCCGGATGCAACGCAGGCTAAAGAAAGTCTACTTACAAGGCACCGGAGTTGGAGACGGTGTCGTTGGGTGGACTATTATATCGCACTCCTCCAATTTCTAGAAACACAAAAACGGCGAATTAAGAAAAGCATCATGTACACATTACACACACAAATAGGAAATAAATAGGTAAAGAAATAATAACAAAAGTATTTACCAGTTTGGGTCAACTTCACTGACTACCTATTAGACTCAGAATTAACTGATATTACTCAAGGCTCCAATAGACCTCTTTACCCTCCTTGTTTGTTGTCCCATTTCAGATCACGTGATGCTACCCTTGGGAATTGTTTCTTTCACATGTAAATGATATAACTGACACGATCATCATAAAAGAACAATTCTCAAGGGAATGACACGTTGTCTGAAATGGGCAATTTGCATACGGAGGTAAATGGAAGACTTCAGACTATATATATCTCCAACTTTGGTTACTTCTTTCCTACAAACCAGCTCGTTCTCTAAGATCCTCCGAACAGAACCTGCTCACTGTACCTAATTCTAACACTGTAAATTATGGGGACAGGATCTATTCTATCTCAGCCCCAAAACTATGGAACTCACTGCCCTACCATATAAAAAGTGCTGAAACTATTGCTTTATTTAAACCAACTCATTTTTTGAATTGTGTAAGAGCATTGAACTTAGTATAATGCTCCTAAAACCTTGTATTATTATTAATTATATATTAAAATGAAACAGACGCAAAAAATGAAAAAATATTAAATATATATTGATCACTTTTAAGAAGAAGTAGAAAAATATCAATATAAAAAAGGAAAAAAAAAGAAACAAACAAGAAATAAGAAAGATATTCGATTTTTATCAGTTGCTAATGGTTTCTTTTCATTCATAACTGACTTTTTGAAATGATTATAGTTGACATCAATATAAAAACGCGAACTGTTTCTGTTTCTAAGCAACTAACTAGCAGTTCGGGATAAATGACCAATTATTTTTTTTTGCGGTATTTGTTATTGACTACTGCAAATTTCTATTTGTTTATCATGCACTATATTCTCATTAAAAAAGAAAAAAACAAATCGCTTCCGTTCCCCACACAAAAAGCTATTAAGCAACTGATATTGATATATTTCGTACGGCATTTAATTCTACAAATCTATTATCAATCCATATAGTGGAAGTTCAAGGGTAGATGGGCGCTGAAGGGTTCCTTCCGTTGATGTTTGCCAACCTTCTCTTCTCTTCTCTTCTCTTCTCTTCTCTTCTCTTCTCTTCTCTTCTCTTCTCTTCTCTTCTCTTCTCTTCTCTTCTCTTCTCTTCTCTTTCAGTATTTGTTTAATATTTCCTTTACAATGTAATGTTTGTTGTTGCAAATACATTCTCGAGAATCTCATTCAAATTTGTCGTTCAGCTCAAGTATCAAAGTAATCTCAAGGCTAATATATCTAACTGATAGGATACTGCAGTCTGACATTTAAGATGCCACCAAATTTGTTATTGCAATGTTATCAATCACACTTACAACTACCAAATTAAGGACACTTAAAAAGAAGAACAAGAAGTAGAATTAGAACAAAGGAAGAAGAAGAAGAAGAAGAAGATCGAAGAAGAAGATCGAAGAAGAAGATCGAAGAAGAAGATCGAAGAAGATCGAAGAAGAAGAAGAAGAAGAAGAAGAAAAAGAAAAAAAAGAATAGAATTCGAAGAAGGAGAAAGAGAAGGAGAAGGAGAAGGAGAAGGAGAAGGAGAAGGAGAAGGAGAAGGAGAAGGAGAAGACTGTTAGATAAAGATAATAATAACGAAAATGATTAAAATCTAAAAAAACGTAGTTAATATACCAGAACATGAGTATTTCTCTATCTCATGTAACTATAGCAACAGTAGTCCCACGCATATGTTGTTAATTTGCAGGCGAAACGTTAAGTGTTGTTTACGATTTTAGTTGCCAACTTGATGACTTGTGTAATAAATGAAATTAGGAGAATTTCCAGAATATGCTCATTAGCTGGAGGAAAAACAGGTCATTGAATTGAATTATCAGAAGATATGATAGGTGATTAATTATTAAGTATTTACTGTCTTAGACGGTTCTAACTCATATTGTAGAAATGAAAACGAACGATAGTAAAAAAATCAAAGGACAAAATTATTGTATAAAAAGACTATTAAATATGTTTTTAGGAGAAAGTAGTATGATTATAGTTTAACCAAACAAAAACAACAAAGGGAAAATAAAAACCCCTCCTCACCCTCCCCCGTGAAAAGGAATTGACAGTTAAAAAATAGAAATATATAGAGACAGGAAGTGAGAATTTTCTGGAGAAAAATTAGAAGGAAACAACATGTACAAATCTTATGTTCCAGAAAACAAAGTATTGAAAAGAAACAAATAAATTTGTAGAAAAAAAGGGAAAAAACCCTATAGTTTTGTAGAATGTCCAATTATTTAAAATATAAAATAGATGGAAAAAGAAACGAATATCAATATTTTATTAGCGATAAAGCAAGTGTTACCAAGAAAAACAAAACTGGCAAACCCTCAAGATATATAGAAAAAGGATAAAAAAACTCACACAATTGCAAAACTTAATATATCTAACAGTGTTTCAAATATAGTTTCAATAAAAAAAAAATCCTTCAACCTTTCAATATTTCTCATTCTATTGATAAATGTTTAGTTCAATCTTGCATAATCTCTTGCCTTTTTCCCTTTCTTTCTTTCTCTCTTTCTTTCCCATTTTCTTCAAGGCCTGTATTTTCAACATTATTATAAACTCTCTTTATAAATCGATACTGCAAAAATAGCATCCATTTTCTCGTTTTAATAACAAACTATCTTAGTAACTTGCAATATTTCCTTTAAAAACAGCCATGTATTTTTTTCCGTTGAATATTGATCTAGATTATTATGATAAATGACCTTAACTTTGGAAGAGCTAATATCTTTACTTACTTTATAGATATTTAACATAACAATAACAACGCCAAAAGATTTTACTAGAAAAAAAAACAAATTCAAAAAGTTAAAATTATCTTAGTGAATTCATTTATGTCATTTTTTTTCTCACGAAAAAGAAATATAAGCATACAGTTTTGTTGTTAAGGAAACGAAAATTTGGAAGATATGATATTGATTTAAGCTCTTCATGATTGAAATGTCTTGACGATATGATTTTTTGTTTTGTTTTATAAAGATATAGATTGTAAGTACTAAATACGTTCTTTATCAACATCATGGTAATTAAAGAAATAGAGGAAAAAGAAGAAGAAGAAGAAGAAAAGACGAAAAGAAGAAGAAGAAGAAGAAGAAGATGAAGAAGAAGAAGAAAAAGAAGAAGAAAAAGAAGAAGAACAATAAGAAGAAGAAGAAAAAGAAGAAGAAAAAGAAGAAGAAGAAGAAGAACAATAATAATAATAATAAGAAGATGAAGATGAAGAAGAAGAAGAAGAAGTAGAAGAAGAAGAAGAAGAAGAAGAGTAACTAATAAGAAAAAGAAAAGAAAGGAGACGAAAAAGAATAAAATTAGGAGATGAAAAAGAAATATTCTAAACGAAATATGAAACACATTTTTTGTTTATATCTATGGTGATAATAAAATCTATAAATTAAAAGGAAACAAGTGCCACAAAATGTAATTTTAAATAAATAAGTTCCTCCAATAATTAAAATTAATGGATTAAAAGCAGAATAATGAATTAAAAGAATTTTTAATAACTGAAAGTATAGCACTAAGAAATTTAATAAACCAAAAGCTCTTACCCTCGGCGATATCTTTAGCTGCTGGTGAACGAACCCATGTGAATATCGAAGCAGGCTTTTTGAGCATTCTCCATTTGCGGGTAAAGCACATCTACTGAGCTCACACAAACTTCTTGTATTCCCAGTTTTAAAATTGTACGAGATACACTCTGCTGAGTTCACGCAGTTGTTGATACATTGAAGCCAATCAACGTTCACTTTAACGCTAAAAACTCCTTTTGGTATAATCAAATTCTGAAAAACTTGGGGAGAAAATGTTGAAGAAGACAGCCTCGAGGCATAAAGGACGAAGAAAATAAAGATTGTTCCTTGGTACTTTCTGCGGGACGACATGTTTAGTTGTTAGTGTTTCGTATTGTTAATAGAAATCCAGGTTTAGACAGAAGTCTTACCTTAAGTAGACTCATTATTCACAGCTTGTTTATATTTCATTAAAAAGTCATACGCGAGGTTTGACAGCTATCTCCTAGTGACGAAATAGGTGTGTCCCTTTTACGCGCGCGCGCCCCGACATCATTGGCGGGAAACATTTCGCGCGCTTCGCTTACACACTAGCCAATCAAAAGCTTCTAATAATTTTTTATAAATGTGTCATGTTTGTTTACCGTTTTCGCACTAATTGGAGACACAAACACTCAAAGAAGAAAAAAACACGGCAAAATAATACAAAAGACATGACAAACAACAAATACTTAGTGAATAATGCGCTAATTATTTGTACATTTGTTAGTTTGGTTGTTCAATATCATACAAAATAAGGTTAGTACACGTTGGTGTTTTACTGAACAGGTAGAGATTTCTATTTCTATTTATTTATGCGAATATCGAAAATAACGTTCAATAAACCTTCCCCGAACTCGCTTGGATGATTACCAATCGAGTCGACTGAATTTGATTCTTTCATTTATCAAGGTCAACCTCGACTAGAAACTATTGTTTTCTGTCATCCAAGCGAATTCGCGAAAGGTCTATTCAAAAATCTATTACGATTTGATTAATTAAAATATACTGGAGCAGAAATTTAATTTGTCAGAAAACAAAACTGCCTTGAATACTTAAACCATTTTACCAACGCAAAGTTGGCACACTTTCCATGCTAAAGTTCATCTGAGACATTAAATTATTGAAACAAAATAATGGACGATAACCAAAAACCTAAAACGCACAAAATCCCTTGCAATGATGACTTGAACAAAGTCGAAATATGGCTAACAACATGTAATATTTTACGTAAATAAAATGTAACACAAATACGCTAAATTGGCTGAAAATTCTTCTTGCAGCCTTAAGAAACCCCCGATATTTCTCAATTATAAAGCTGAATAACCAGATAAACATGGAGTTGAAATCGAGACATATAACTCATTCAGTTATGGATACCATGCACAATGGATACAAAATCAGTATCATCAAAACGTATCAAATATAGAATTATAGAAAAAGAGACAAATTGCGATTAATTTGTTTGTCTGCCAACAATTTTATATATGAGAACTACTTACTACTAACTTAAAGTAATAAAAGTAAAAGTAAAACTTTTAGCCAGTTTAGTGTTAGCAGGACCTCTCTGAAAAACACCTCGGTGATGAGAGCCTCCTGCTAAAAAACATTGTTATAAATAAATAAATAAATAAATAAATAAAGGTTAGATTTCAATTATATTAAAAAAGGAGTTTTCTTTAAGCAGGATATAGCTATGCGCACTGGAACTTAAAATAGTTGTAAAAAATATTGGTCATGGTAGTTGTAGCACGCACATTGACAGTTTCAAATTAAATTAAATTTTAAAATGAAACTGGTTCTTATTTGTTTTGAAATACTAATTAAAGGAATCATTAGAAAAGACCTTATCGGCTAAAATTTTGCTATTTATATGTTTCCACCCAATTCAAATCATTTGGGAAAAAGATTCTGTGTCTTATGTATTTCAATATCACGTGAATATTTTTTGGAACAAAAGCTTTTATTCTTAGTGGTTTTAAATTGGGTGGAAAAGTACATAGCAACGCGTTAATTAGCCGATTTGGTATATTTAAATACAATGAAATGGAAACAATGATTATGATGTTTTTATATAATATGTTCAATGTTTGTTGATGCGAATAAATAATTCTCTATAAATTGAAGTCAATTCAAGATGGGTGTCCTTGATTCAAGAATATAGATAGGCAATAGCATTTGAAACGTTGGATCAATATTTAATGATTAATATATAATGTTTGATATTTCATAGTTTTCGTGAAGTCATCTTTTGTAAATAGTCCTTAAGCTTTTCACAGTTCCGTTCAGTGACCACGAATATCACTAATAATAGTTCCAAGTCGAGGTTCGCGTTGTTGCGCATAGCAAAACTATTATTTATCATGCGCAACAACGCGAAATTCGACTTGGAACTATCATTTATGGTCACTGAACGGAACTGTGAAAAGGACTATTCGGCAGAGAAGAAGTGGTAGCTCATACAAGATGGCTGCCATGACGTCATATAAATTCTTACATAATTAAGTGCCTCTTTAAACGGACCCAACAAGTAGGACCAACTCTGTTGCTACAATATGTCGGGCCCGTTTATTAAACACCCTGTTGGTTGATGTTAGATGAAACATCATCCAACATTTCTTTTGTTCTCACGTTCAACAACATCATCCAACATTGTTGGTCCAACATGTCGGGCCCGTTTATTAAACACCCTGTTGGATGATGTTAGATGAAACATCATCCAACATTTCTTTTGTTCTCCCGTTCAACAACATCATCCAACATTGCTGGTCCAACATGTTGGGCCCGTTTATTAAACACCCTGTTGGATGATGTTAGATGAAACATCATCTAACATTTCTTTTGTTCTCGTGTTCAACAAACCATTTCGCATCTATGTTGGTCCAACATGTTGGACTCGTTTAAAGAACCCCTAAAGTTTCAACATTTGCTTCAGCATTCGTTCGATATTTAAATGAATGGCAATGTTGAAGTAGCCTGCGTGCAGCCTGTTTACCACCCTACCCCATTGTTCTCTCTCTGCACTAAATCACTGATTGCAGGGTACCCGCATCTGAAAGCAAAGATATCTAGTTATGTTGCAGTTTCCACTCAGCATTATTAGAAATATTGCAGTTCGCACTCTGCATTATTAGAAATATTGCAGTATGTTCTATTTAGTGTGTATAAATAATAATTTCCATTCTAGTAAAGATCAGACTTAGAATTAATTTACTAGAAAGCGATTTTTGGCGAGTACTAATCTCTTTGAGTACTAATGCCAGGATATGAACCGAGATCTTCTGCTTTGCTGTATCCGCGCCTTAAGCCATTATACTACCGAGGCAACCGTTGGAAAATTTGCAACAAAAACAAGTCTTAATGTCATCAATTGAATGTGTTAAAAGGACTGCTCAGGTAGTGTTGGTATCGGTTCTTTATTGAAGACAATTCAGTTGGTTGTGTACTTGCGATCGTGGTTGTGATCGGTGATCGAGGGTATCGGTTGAAGGTACAAGGCAGTGTGACCTGTATTTATACTAACTATACAATGCAACTTCGTAATCGACATTCGATATACCTGTCAATTATCTTAGGTTATTTCTAGAATAGTATAAGTATAATGGTTGAAATGTAATTGCTATGAGACTATAGATCATAATTATTAATAAGAGGAATACTCTTACCAAAAGTAACTAAGATTCTCTGAATATAAATGTATCACAAAACAGTCGAACTGTGTTTCGATGCGTGAGGCTTATTATCTGCTTATCGGTAATTAGCTAGATAATTGTTAAAACACTTGTTTATCGTATCGCTTAGCAAGGTCAGCCGATAACATGTTAATGTTATGTTTTACTAAAATATCTGTGTTCTAAAATGACAAATTAACATGACCGAAAATATTGTTATTTTCCTCTCTTAACAAATGAAATTATTACTAATTAAAGTTTGGTAAGCCTATTGTTATTATATTCAAAAACACAAGAAACCGCCGATTACTGTGCAAGAGAGAGAATAGTAATTATACCAGATAATCACTTCGACACGCAGCATTCGCTACGCCCTCAGCTGCCTGCAATATACCCACGAATGCTGCATGCGTGCCGAAGTGATTATCTATTAAATTATGCGTTATTACGGGTAAACAAACGGGCTGCACGCAGGCTATGTTGAAGCCGTTTGCCCTGCTCCGTTCAACATTCTTGAGTACACCCATGCGCATTTAGTGATCTTTCAAATACGTAACACGCTTCAACAATGTTGAAAGGGGGTGGCAAACGGTTTCAACATTGCCATTCAACAAAATCGAACAGATGTTGAATTATTCAGTAAATGTTGAAACCGTTTGCCCGGGCTTTAACTCCAAATGTAACATAGTTAATATCAACTATGCTCCAAAACACTTATGATATAGATGTTTTTAAAAGTATGTCTTTGACAACAAGGAGCGCATAATATATCAATCAATCAATAACAACAACGTTTTTGACAAGAATAACAAGAGCTATATTACCGGCAAGTGTTAAATGTTTTTAGATATGCCAATAATACTTTTTTCCAGCATAAAAAGGACTTTAAAATAACTATTAGAGTTCACGCATTCTGACTGGCTGAGGCGTGTGCTTTATGGAAGCACACGGCACGCGCGTTTGCATGTTGATCAAATATATCAATTTGTATTTTATAAAATAAATAGAAAACTTGCTAAACTTGCTCTCTTTGCTTTATTTTGTCATAAAGCACTTGGGGATTGGCAGCACGCGCGCGCGTTTTCTATTTATTTAATGAATCAAAGTTTCAAGTTATGGAGCACCGTTGTATTATTTGACAGAAGGTGCATTTGCACAGGCAGAAATGAGGCTTCTATCCCTGCACAAAGGTGCCCTTTGTCAAATACTACAGCGGTGCTAGATAACATGAACCTAAAGTATACTCAAAGAACTAGGCAATGCTCATACCATCATAGGAATTTAATACGAGATATTAAAATGAATTTGTACAATCCTTACATACATTTGCTATTACAACAATATTTTACACCTGACTTAAATTAAATAATAAAATAGTACTTAGCAACGGTAACCACAACAACTACAACAACAAAAACTGGGTATCTAAGGCATTGCCATGTTAGCCCCTTGATATACAAGCTTAATAAATTTTCAATAATTATAAATAATATTACCATATTAGAAAGCTAAATTTTGATTTTTTATTTTCAAAAAGGGAACCTTACATATTTCCATTTTTTGTCAATTTTCTTCATTGCTTAAAGACAAAAAATTCTTGAAATAAATCTCGCCAAATGCTTTGAAATGCGCTCTTCGCTGCATTCTAATTTGTGTGACAAGTTTTTAATTTCTTAATTTGTTTAAAAAGCACAACACTTCTTGATACCCACATAAACACAATACCAAACCGAAATACATTGAAATGTTACTATAAAATAAAAAAACCCCAATACCATAGAAAAAGGAATGAAATGAGAGTAGTTTGCGATGAAAAGTAATCTAAAAAATTACCAGAGTCAAAAATTGAAATAAGGTAAAAATTCTACTCTTGCACTACACCAGCAAAACTCTGACCACACCATACGTATGCAAGAAGTGACTATAAAATTGACCGATGGGTTAACAGACTCACTGGTTGATTGATCAAATGATAAACTAAAGTGATATTGATTTATTGACTGACTAATTGATTGGTTGATTGATTGATTGATTGATTGATTGATTGATTGATTGATTAATTCATTGATTGTTGATTGTTTTATAAATAATTTACTAAAATAATTCGTTGGTTATCAAAGTGTGACTGATTTGACTGATTGATTTGATTGATTGATTGATTGATTGATTGATTGATTGATTGATTAATTCATTGATTGTTGATTGTTTTATAAATAATTTACTAAAATAATTCGTTGGTTATCAAAGTTTGACTGATTTGACTGATTGATTGATTGATTGATCGATTGATTGATTGATTGATTGATTGATCGATTGATTGATTGATTGAATCATTTGATTGATTGATTGATTAATTGGTTGATTGATTGATTAATTGGTTTATAAGTAATTTACTAAAATGATTCGTTAGTTATCAAAGTTTGACTGATTTGACTGACTGATTGATTGATTGATTGATTAATTGATTGATTGGTTAATAGGTAATTTACTAAAATGATTCGTTAATTACCAAAGTTTGACTGATTTGACTGATTGATTGATTGATTGATTGATTGATTGATTGATTGATCGATTGATTAATTGATTGATTGAATTGTCTTTAAAAATAAACTTGCTATAAAATTATAAATTAATGGATGAATGAACAATTGTTTGTTTGTTTTTTTGATTCACTTTAAATAATAAATAAATGTAATGCAAACCGATTCATTGACTTTGAAATATGATTGGTTGATTAATTAATTAATTGATTGATTAATTAATTAATTGATTGATTGATAGATTGATTGATTGATTGGTTGATTGATTGATTGCCGATTGATTGATTAAATGATTCACTGATTGGTTAATTCACTGATTTACTACTGAAATCATCAATTATTTGATTGATTGATTTATTGATGTATTCATTGATCGATGATTGACAGGATTCATAAATAGATTGACTTGACTATTTAAAAGCTTCACGCTGGGCTGACAGTGTACTAAAATCGGCGTTTTTAAGCGTGATTTTGAATAACTTTTTAATGTCAATTCCAATCAACTTGAAGTTTTACATGTGAAGAGTACACACCCAAAGAAAATTTTTCTTCTTAATTTTCACTTTAACAAATGTTACGATTTTTGGCGGGAAAATGACGTCGCCAATTTTAGTGGGAAATTGAAATAGAGGGTTATGCAAAATTTTAAAATGCGCATTTGAAAGAACTCATTGAGATACGTTCGAAACCGAAGAGATAACAGTCCAAGTCGAGTTTAATCAAAATATATTATTTTTTGAAGTTAAGACTTTGTTTCTATTTTACACAAAAATGCAATTTTTCGTATAAAATTATGCGTCATTTTCCCACGAAAAATCGTAACATTTGTAAAAGTGAAAAGAAGAAATTTTTTCATTTGGTGTGTACTCCTCACATGTAAAATTTGAAGTTAATCAGACTTGACATTAAAAAGTTATTCAAAATCACGCTTAAAAACGCCGATCTCAGTACACTGCCAGCCCAGCGTGTTCGTTCTTTGATTATAAATTATTTTTTTGAAATTCACTGAATTTTAAAGTTGATCTTCTAGGCTAAATGCTAGTGCTTGTTTGATTCCAACTTATAATTCCAAATTAGCTATTAATATTACGTTAAGTGCACTCCGTATGTGCCAATTCACTTATACACAGTTTACAATAGAGATTTCCGATTTAGCGGATTATAGGTGGAATAGGCATATAGTAGTGGAATATTCCACTACTATATGCCTATTCCACCTATAATCCGCTAAATCGGAAATCTCTAATGCAATAAAAACATTATAAAACACAAAGTATAAAATCATAAAAAAGCTAGATTCATTTTGAATTTTTAAAGCATTTATCTATGTTAAGCAGCTCAAATAGATTTTCATATAATTTAGAATGAAATTCGCATCCGAATAATTATTGATTAGGATTGTGTTATATCGATCTATGAAGTCGATTCATAGCTTTGTAATCGTATTTAATTGTTTATACTGCTATTTCAAAATTTTTGACGAAGATTTTGTTGTATATATTCATACTCCATTATCAAGATAATAGTTTTATTGTTATCGGACTGAAGTCAGAAATCTTGATAATTTTCAAGCAAGAACTTATGACATTGCCAAGATTTGCAGAAAATTTGTTTGCCAATTTTGCTACCACAAAAATATATGGTTAAGAAAATATATAAAGTATCGACATTGTACTGATAAATTCACTCCTGTTTTTGTTTTAGTTTTTATCCAAATTGTTTTTTGAACTATAAAAATTCTTTTTTTTTGGTCTTGCAAACTTGCAACAAGATCTTAGTCAAGCTTTTTGAAATAGTCGTACATTGCAACAGCAAGCAGATTATATTTGAAGCATGCTCCAGCTCAGCCGTTGTCGTTTCAAAACTACCCTACAATTTTACAATTGCAAAACGAGTGGGGGAATCGGGTACGAGTTGCGACAGCAAAGCATGTATGGATTGTTTGGATGGACAAACAAAGCATCTGTCTAACCAAACAATCCATGCATGCTTTGCGGGTCGCAACTCGTACCCAATTACCCCACCCGTTTTGCAAAAGGCGAATGCCAAAGCGCATGAATAAAAAGCGATTTACGACTACTCTACGATTACATTACTAGCTTGAACGAGTCTTCATCGATTAGACCGATTACTTAACGAGTTTTTCAACGGCCAAACAATCGAAAAGTGCTTCTACGTATTCTACTGTTTCACCAAAAGCAACGATAGCAGCAATACAACCTTCGTCGACGTCCATTGAGTATAAAATGACCACCTTGCCAGTACTCTTCTCGTTAATGATGTTAACCTTCTTGATCAGCTCGCTGGTGGAGCAGTCATGGTTGTCAGCGGATTTGAACAGCGATTTGGTGAGGCCTTCGCTTGCCATTAAAGGGGCGATGAGCGCATGCGGGGTAAAGCCGGTCAAACGAGCGTTCATATCGACAAGGTAGTCACCGCCAGGGCTGGTAATGATATCGATGCCTGGGGAAATACAATAATTACAATCAATAAATAGAAGACAAATTCGTGTTTGTGAAATACTGAGTAATTTGCAAATTCATGTTTTGGTATTTGCATATGTTTTTGCACGCAACTACTGTCGAGGCACGTTCTTTAAACCGGTAATATTTGTGATTGAAGAATATTAATTTGTAAATATAGGATTGAACTCCCAAGCAACAAACCAAGCCCAGATAAGGAAACTTTAAACGCTTATTTCCAGTAAATTTTGACTGAAATTTTATTACATATACCCATTTCACAATTCATAATTGTTTTGCATGCCTGACAAATTTCAAATTAGGCCTTGTATTTGACCATTGTGAGGCAGCTATTTCGAGCCTTGTACTGTATAAGAAACGACGATTTTCTCTTTTAATAAAATGAATGACTATATAACTAAGCTTACCAGCTATGCCAAAGTAGCCTTTCTGGTGAAGATACTCAGCAACTGGTTTAACGAAGGCATCGTATACGCGGTCTTTATGGTAATCACGGAGATCCCAGTCCACAACACTACCAACCCAGTCATAGTCCTTAAGAAGATTGACATTAGTACCCAGCCAATGAACATCTCCTTTCTTGTTGAGATAGAACTGACAGCCAAGGGTTTCCTCAACGTCCTGGACAAACTCTGTAATAAAGGGGATATTAGACGTCAATTAGAAAACATCAGTAGCTTGTGATAATGTCATGGATAATGATGAATGGATAATGATCATAATGATAATTATATTATAATTACGATGGAAAAGATATCGATGATGATGATACGGATGATGATGATGGAAATTAAGAATATCGATGATGACGCCGGATGAAACTGATGATGATGATGATGATGGAAAACAAAACGATGAAAATGATGATGAAAATGACGATTATTATGATGATGATATGGATGATATTGATGATGATGATGATCATCATCATAATGATATTGATATTGATATTGATATTTTAAGATGATTATAATGATAATGGTAAAGACGATGATTGTGATGCCGTTTTTCTGCAGTAATCATGGTAATGACGAAGGTTGCACAAGTACATACGTACGGTGAATATTACGATTGAATATCGAGCAAATATCGATTGATTATCAAGCAAATATCGATTGATCATCAAGGAAATATCGATTGATTATCAAGGAAATATCGATTGATTATCAAGGAAAGATCGATTGATTATCAAGGAAATATCGATTGATTATCAAACAAATATCGATTGATTATCAAGCAAATATCGATTGATTATCAAGCAAAATCGATTGATTATCAAGTAAATATCGATTGAAGATCTCACCTGTAATGACATACGGAGCAACCTTGCCGTACGCGTCATTGATAATTTCCAGAGAGGAGGCCAGCTCTTCCTGGTTATAGGCAACAAAGTTCCCGTAACCACTGAGACTCTGGTCAACTTTCACCATACATGGGAACTCAACATTTTCTTTTGTGAAGTGCCTTGGACATGGGGCACCAGTTTCTGGGATGGCACTCTTCAGAAGAATCTGAAAATTCAATGAAAAATATTCAGTTAATTTGTAAAAAAAACCCAAATCATTGGTTTACGTCTTGACTCCTGTTGTAAGCAGAGGCTAAAACGTACTTTTACTATTTATATGAAAATGTTCAGTGCACAATGTGGTTTACACTGACATTGGTTAAGCTATTGATTGGCCAACTTTACTGGTGTGGCTTAAATGTGAACAGCAGATGTATCTGAAAATCATCTTAGAAAGTATGTTCCTCTTATCGTTGTGCGAGTAGCACATGATTGTAGGAATCTAATCACTATATATTTATAAGCTATGATTAGGAATAGAAAAGTTTCTTTTGACTAGAAGGTCAGCTGTGAATCCATACAATTTACATGAGCTACAAGGTTAAATGGTAACCCGACCTTTGGGCACATGCATGGGAACAACGATTAATTAAATGTACAGTCGACTAATTAGTTGGGTTAACCATACCATAGACTTCTAGTCTCTGATTTGGACGTTGATCGGCATTTCCAAAAACTAGGCTTTTCCGCAAGGGATATCAATTTTCTAGTTTTAAGATGTATATAGTCGAAATATATGTAATTAATTCTCTTAACACTACGTAGAACCCGCATGGCCGCTTCAAAAGAGAAAAATATGTCATGCATGAGAAGCTAGTAAATCAAAAACGACAGATACTTGAAATGACCTCAAATTTTGATGGGCTGTGTGACGCAGTCAACCATAATTTCAATTTCTAATGAGCTGGCATGCATTTTGAAAAGGAAGCACCATACTGGTACCCAGATCAAAGAGGTCAGTCTTCTTTTCTGTTTCAGTTTCAAGGCCACAATAATAATAAAAATAATTCACTATTTATCATGCGCAAAGTACATGTTAATATAATTAAAAAATTATACAAAGATTCTAAAATATTGTGTAGTGCCTTGTTTAGGCTGAGTCAGTATATTAGCGTCTGCTGTGGAGTCTCTACATCCTGCCGTACCCAAGATAAAACTGTACTTATAAACATAATGACATTCCATGTATAACTAACTACATTAATTAACTATCACTTCACATCTGTTAGAAGTGTATCAATAATTGTAATATATTATAAAATCTTTGTATATTTTTTTAACTTATATTTTGATAAAATCATGTTAAAATATTATATAACATGTATACTTTGCGCATAATAAATGACATTCCATGTATAACAAGTGCATAATGTTTACATCTGATATAAGTGTGCAGTATCAATGCTTACTTACATGGTAATGCATCTCTGGTTCAATTGCATGTTTTTCCTTAGGAATCCTCTGCATTGGGAATATCGTTATGATAGGGTCCTCATCCTCAATTCCTTCATCGATGGTCTTATACTCCGGTTCTGGGAATTCAGGCAACCATTTCTTCCAGTGTGCCATGAGGTCGTCACTTGGTGCTTTGTCCATCAGGATAGGGAACTCGTTTCCAGCAATGGAGCAAATTCGGCCGGGGTAGAGGAAGAGGAAAGGGTTGTTCTTCTTGGGACCTGATTTTTGGATGTCAAATATGCGGTATTTCTTGTCATTGAGGAAGCGGTAGTCTTGGACGAATGAAGTTGGATAGTTGGAAAGAATGTTAGCATTCTTTAAGTCTTGGTGGAAGAGATTCCCTAAAGTAATTGGACCATCCATGTCCTTATCTGATGGAAAGAAGTAAAGTTTTATTATGTGTTAGCGTATCAAACTTTGGCCTATTATTCGGTTCTATTGCTGAGATGGTGACAAACTTTGTTTCAACCCTATTAATACCATATACGGAGTTTCTTTTGTTCTCAAAGTTTCTACCACAAAGTTTGATACGAAATGTTAAGTCCCACAGTTGTAAATTAGAACTATATTACTTAGAAATGCGTTGTATCTATATTCTATCCACTTATATATTCTGCCCTTAATCAATAATTTTTGTCATTTGCTTTAAACAAATCCCACACACGGCGGAATCTTTATCCGTATTTCACGTGCTACCGGCTTTATATACATTCTGCCCTTAACCGCTCCATTCAACAGCTGATTAGGATATTATAAACTGACAATGCCCGAATCGGTTATTACAAGTATATACGTTTTTAAATATGGCGATGAGCATCAATTTATAATTAGGCAAAAATAACGAAATATGCAAAAACATATTTTAAGATAAGTTATTAACTCTTATCTATTAAAGCACAGTGAATCGATAATTTATATAAATATAGATTGCGTGCTTTTTGGGCTTCAATTTGTTGTTAAAACCACTCCCCCCTCCCCCTCACCCTCTACACAATGTTGGCCTGTCAGTCATCAAGGAATCATGTTCACTGAAAACCAACATTGCATGGAGGGGCAGGGGAGGATTGTGGCGAAAAAGTACAGTTTAAGGTCAAAATCAAGAAAACCATAAATGTGTCTTAAAACAAGAGTGTAGAGTGTTACAGCATAAGAATTTGAAGGTCACAGATGGATTCTTATCAAGGGCACCTAATGACGTAATAGAGATATTGATCGAAAGCTGCTTTATTAGGAGCATTAGATGTACTTTGGACGATACACGAGGAGAGCGCAAGTCACAGATTCTCTAAACACCCTTACAAGATCGATCCATATATATCAACGTTTCAAGCTCCATCAAGCATCACAAATTTTGAAAGCCTACTTCATACGAACCATCAACAAACTGGTTGAGACTTAGCTACTTAGTAAAGTAGGACCTAAATGTTTTTTTAAACGAGGAGATATTGATTGATTGGTAGTGCAAAACGTAACCCCTACCCCCTCCCCCCCCCCCCCCCCCCCCCCCAAGTATACGCACTTACAAATATGCCCTTTAAATTGCAACTGCACGCATATTTCTTATATATCTTTTCTGTTACTTTTATTTTATTATTTCTCATGTAGTTTATGCATTTGTTGTTATCAAATGTTTGCGTGCACAACTAGTTCCGGTAAAAACGCCATTTTATTAAAATTCCTCATAATATTGAAAATTTATAATACTATTAAAAAGTGGTCATGAGCTGGAGCTGAAAATGTACATAAACTTTGACTATGGTAACTAAAAGTTTATTTTACCTTCAATGTATTACAGCGTGACGCGCGGTACCGTGGCCACCCAAGAAACTTTTGAGAAAGTTAGCCAATCAGCGTGCGAGAATTTGTTTTTTTGATTGACAGGATCGTCTGCGCATAAACAGATTATCGAAAGTAGGGAACCTATTTCATACAAAGTGGCGAAGAGGTTTTGATGTGTTTAAGAATATTCTCAAAAGTTTCTTGGGTGGCCACGGTACCGCGCGCCACACTGTAAAGATGTTTGATTAAAGCATAAAAACATACACGTCTATAGAGTGGTTTTCTTTAACCGGTGAAACAAAGTGTAATAGTTTAAAAAGTGTAATAGTCAAAGCAGTAACAAAAAAATAACACAATGGAATTAGAGTGCATTCAAGAGTGATACACTAAATAGTGTTTCACTGGTTGATGAAAACCACTCTATCCATGAGTGCAATGAATGATATAATTGTTACTCATGTTAAATAGTTTCCGTTTAGTGCCTATTATTCAAAGACAAGTAAAACTGATTGTAACGAGGTAGAGTACAAACACTAAGACCCCGTCTACACGGATCCGGATACTTTTGAAACCGCATACTTTTTGATGCGAATCGGCCTATCGTCCACACGAATCCAGTGAATCCGGTCACCGAAACCGCTTACTTTTACTTGAATCCTCCGGATACGCGGATTCGTGTGGACGCAAATATTTCTATGCGGTTTCAACCGGATCGGATTCGTGTAGACGAGGCCTAAAAGTGTGCAATACTTTGTACTATTTACCACTAAATAGTGTTGATTAAACAATAGAGAACAAAAGAATTTGCATAATTTAGCAGTATTTAGTGGTATTTATGTTGCACACTTTTAGTATTTGTACTCTATTCCTTCCATTTTATGTTTCTAGTTATTAAGGTCTTTAAATTGCCAAAATCATTATTCTTACTTCAAATTAATTTTACAGGTGATAATTAGAAAATTATTCCCTTGCAATTTGACACAAAGTGCGCAATTATAATTCATGCATTTTTTATACCGCAATACACTGCAATCACCCGAGTTGTTTAGGTTACTGAATCTATTCGCGACAAAAAGTTGACCAAAAATATTTTTGCATGAATAAACTCTTTTGGGGGATTACTTTTTGATAATTAAGAAAGTTATTCCGAAAATCTTTTTTTAATTAGAGCGAGATTTTTCTGAAACGCTGACAGATACTCTTGAGCAGGTGTTATTGTTTTCAAAAACAAATTTAAAGCCCGCTATATCGATTAGTATTTAGCCCGGGATTTAGCGCAAATTCTGAACGAATACAAGTGGAAAGAAGTCAACCATTTTCTTTCAAACTTCACATAAAGTTAGCTAAAATATTCAAGTTTCAAATGTTTAGGCTGTAGTTTTTAATTTATCGCCATAAGTGCCATATTACTCGAGATTTTAACCATGTTAGAACTTTGAATGTTTATAACTTAATAATGAAAATGAATATCCAAAAAGCCCAACACAAGAATGGTTTAGCTGGAAATTAATAATTTAATATATTCTATGTTTATCAAGCTCTAAAATGATACTAGTTTGCTTGAATTTTCTCCAGCTTGACGTGAAAATACATGTTTTTTTTACGAAGGCACCCCGCGTGTTCTTTTAAACAACTTTCATCTTGGTTTTGAAAAATTTATATCTATGAAAAGTACTGAATTTTAAAAGTTTGAGTTGAAGAGTTGTCGAATTTCTCTTATACCCCATTCACATCAAAACCTGTTTAGTTAAACTGAGTTTTTATTAAACAAAATGTTTAGAGACTAGAAAGCTTCAATATAATTATTTTATCTCTAATCTGTTCAGTACAATATAAAGGATAGTTGTATTATTTCATCAAAGAGTGAACAATGTTTGTATATAATTTTCTAAACATGTTTAGTTAAACTACTTTAAAACATGTTTAAGCTATAGTGTGAATGGGGTATTAGAAATCTACTTTTGCATGTGTGTTTTCTTTCTAACTGCTTGCACTGGACTGCGGACCAACCTGTACTAGGCTGTAGGCTAGGGTAAAACCGAAATAAGATCTCATTTATATTTCATGTAAGTGCACTAAGTACTGAGGCCTATGCCAATTTTCTTGTTTTTGTCGGTTACAGGTGGTGAGATGCAAGAGGATATTTACCATATCAATGTCACCATTTATTATATAAAACACTAGAAAAACTACACAATCGATGGATAAATCGTTTGTTATTTCTCGAATATTGAACGACAGCAAATATGTACATAGCTTGGTTATCACGGCAGTTACTGAAGTAACTGGCTCAATCGATGTATCCACAGTTACTTACTACAAAAACAACTGGGTAGTGGTTACTCAAATAACCGAGTAAATTGATTAATTCGCAGTTATTCGCTGCAAAATCGACTGAGTAGTGATTGCTCAAATGGCCAAATAAATATATGATTCAAAGTTATTCACTGCAAAAGACTGATATATATAAATCCACAGTTACTCACTGAAAAAAAAGAACTGAGTAGGGGTTACTCAAATAACTACTGAGTAAATCGATGCATCCACAGTTACTCGCTGCAAAAACAACCGAGTAGTGATTACTCAAATAAGTGAGTAAATCGATGAATCCACAGTTACTCACTGCGAATACTCGATCCGGCACTGCCTTAGCGGAGCTTAGTGGTTTCTCAACTATACTAAATTCAAGACCGCTCCCTTAGAGATTTGGTATATAATATTGTTTTGCCTTTGTGTTGGTTCTCATTACAAAATGAACAACTACTCTAAGAAACTGATTAATATACGAACTGAAATATAAGTATCAATTTATTAATTATGAATAACAATTCTTGTAATTGTTGGCCTCTGGTATGAATTTAACAGTTCAAACTCGAAGATAACAATAATAATAATAATAGCAAAGAAAAAAATAACTAAGGACAAGTAAAAGAAAAAGAATAGAGAGCAAATTGCTTTGCGCAAAACCAATTTTAACAAATAAAAAATGAAGAAGAGAAGATAGATAAGGGAAGGAAGGAGGGAATAAAGGAAGGAATTAAGGAATAAAGGAATTAAGGAAGGAAGGAATTAAGGAAGGAAGGAAGGAAGGAAGGAAGGAAGGAAGGAAGGAAGGAAGGAAGGAAGGAAGAAAGGAAGGAAGGAAGGAAGGAAGGAAGGAAGGAACGAACGAACGAACGAACGAACGAACGAACGGACTGTCGAAGATGAGAGAAGAGGATGAAGAGAATAAAAAAGAAATGAATAAAAGAATGAAAGAATAAAAGAGTAAAGGGAAACATGCGATTTCCTTCATGTTATAGAAATGCTTTATGAACAAAACGCAAAATTCCCGTTAAAACAAATTAATTTTGAAAACATTTTCCGACTGCTTTTTCTTTTTGAGTCAAATTTCCTGGAAGGGAAAGGCTTCATTTCAGTTATTCTCCTATATTCCTTATTTACAGAATTCGTCTTTTTCCCTTTTAAAAGAACAAAACAACGCAAAGAAATGCCAATTGTTTTAAGAAAATTAACAACAAACTTCATAAAGTTATTTATATACCGTACACAAATATAATATTCTGTGAAAGCAACACTGAGTTCATTTTTGTGAAATGAATTCCAATGCGTTCGGTGTCTATATGTCATTTCATTCTCTAGTTTTTGAGAAAGGTTTGAAATTCTAAAATTGTTTTAATATAACGCTTTATAGCGTGTTTCTTTAATTCCATACATGGCGTTGTCATAGCTTCACTAGGCGATCAATGACTGCAAGTTGCCGAAACGTCCAAAAGAGTAAACTCAATAGCAGGTTTAAAGAAACATTGCAAAGAGCAAAACAAGCAATGAAACCGCGACATAAACAATTAATTATAATTAGAAACTATTCTACAATTCTCAAGAAAAAGAACAAGAAAAAACTATCAATTGAAGAAACATGGAAATTCACTATAATCACAAATTTAAACACAAGAAAATACTTGAGAATTGATCATGAAGTTGAAAAATGAGAATACTAAATGCTAGAGAATGCAAGGAGAGTTAAATTGAACCGATAAAACGGAATTAAATAACTGAATATTAAATTAGAAACTATATAAAAACGAAGAATTCGAATATGAAGATACACATTATTTTCAGTGAATGTTGAAATTAAAACTATAATATTAATATGATAAGAGAAAGAAGAGGAGAAATAGAAATAGAATACGCAATCAAGAAATATAAAGAAATATATATATATATATATTTAAAGATTGAAGAAGATAGCAAAACTGCCATGTATATAACACTGCATCAAACGAAGCGCTTTTGTGGAAAATAGTAATAGCAAAAAGAACGAGAAATTTATACTTAAAAAAGGAAAAAGAAAAGAGCAAAAGTATAAAATACAAAAAGAAAGATAAAACGATATATGAACAAGATTGAAGATAGCAAAACAGCCATGTATATAACACTGCATCAAACGAAGCGCTTTTGTGGAAAATAGTAATAGCAAAAAGAAAGAGAAATTTATATTTAAAAAAGGAAAAAGAAAAGAGCAAAAGTATAAAATACAAAAAGAAAGATAACAAGATAAAAGAAATGAATTAAGGATATCAAAGTATCTTAAAGAATATATTGCACAAAGTACAGAGACTTACCTTTTCAAATCTTATAAAGATCTTGTAACTGTTTCTGTGAACGACCTCAGAAGTGATCTGAAGGTTTGAGCATCAGGACCTCAGATATCAACCCGAAGACCCCAGCTGGGACTCGCAAAACTTGGCGAACTTTCTCCTTAACAACTAACCTGATTGGCTAGAATAGACAGTCGTGTGTTTTGGAACAAATTTGGTTGAATGCAAGCACCAGTACACGCGCCGCGACTGACTTAATTGGATATTTTCTTGGAAGCAAATCTGACACTGATTATTATTACCACAACGAAAAACATAAACATGAATAAATCACTATATTAAAAGACAAAAATGAAGCGTCCAAAAATGGATTTAATTTGCATTGCAATTGGGTGATGACTTTTGCCATGACTTGCTTGCATTTATGCAATTATTCGTTATATATTTTTACGTAGTTTACAGAAAATGTACGATACAGATGAATTAAATGTATAAAACATATCAGTATATGATTACTTTACATTGAATTAAGTTGAGAAGGCTGATTAATCGTCCACCAAAACTTAAAGTGATTTCAATTTGCCCGTAAACAAATTGCAATTATAATAGTTTAATAATACTAAACGCATTGGTTTTTTTAGTACAAGCTATATATTTTTTTCTTCATGGCCAAACGAAAATCCCTCTAATGCAACTTAGAATTTACATGAAAATCAATAGAGATTTTCTTTTTCTATTTTTTCTTCATCTTTATTCTTTAAGTGATTTCAATTTGCCCGTAAACGAATTGCCAATATAATAGTTTAATAATAACTCTAAACGCATTGTTTTTTTAGTACAAGCTAAATAGTTTTTGTATTCCATGGCCAAACAAAAATCCCTCTAATGTAACTTAAAATTTACATGAAAATCAATCGAGATTTTTCTTTTTATCTTTTCTTTTTCATCTTTATTCTTTTATTAATTTTGGTTATTATTATACATATCTAGTTCTATAATATTATTATGTATTTTTATAGTTTTGAGTCGAGTGCCCAAATGCACGCACAAAGCTTGTGTATGGATCATTACCAACTGCTGAAAAAATGCCATTTTGCAAGCGTTTAATTATACCGAACAACACTGTCTAAAGCTATCAAAAAGCAGTCATTGATGCACTAAGGAAGAACAAGAGGTATCAAATAAAATGTATAAACGTTCCCATGCAGACGGCAGTTTTATTATGTCCATTAGTTTTAAAATCAACCGCGTTAGTTTGCGCACGTCTTAGAGAGATTACAAATATTTACATGAATAACTTTGTTTGATTTTTTTTATTCAGTTATTATTTAATGTCGTTTTTCACGTCGCTTCTTTGCACATGCAAATATATCTACCTGTTTGCTAAACCCAAATCAGTTGGACAGTAACATTGAATTATATTAATTATTTTTTAAGGCAGTTGGAAACCCATTTGTCGCTGCGAATGTACACATGCGACTGAATTTTTGTGAGACTTGCAGCAAACGAAACATTTTAATTTCAACAAATATTTTTACATTATTATTCAACGTGCCCCAAAAATGGCATTTGTTCTTAATTTGTGCAATTAATTAATGAAATCTTTATTACTTTTTCTCTACTCGTGGTATTAAGCAACTTTTATAATAATAATAATAATTGCTAGTTCTTATATAGCGCATTTCCAGAACTGCTCAATGCGCTTACTCAACATGTTCGAGTTGAAGGTATATCAAGGCGCATTAAGCTGCCACTATACAACCCATGTCTGAACACGGAGTTCTTTTACGTCCCTCAATGTTGTTAAGTTTTTGTTTTTGTTTTCATCAAATACGCGTGTAGATTTTTTTATTAATTCTCTCGGTGGTATTTCCTATACAAAATAGCTTATCTTCTTATAGACAGTGCATACATATCTATCCTTTTATCGTGTTTTTAAATTGGGAAATAGCTGTCGACGTGATTAGGACCTGTTAGAGCATTCTTTGTTTGAACTACAGTAAAAACTCAGTAAGAACCAGTGGAATAAGAACCACTAGGCTAAAATTTGCTTTTTAAGCACCTGTTAAAAAAAGAACCACTTTAGGCTAAAAAATTAGACTGGTTCTTATATGAAAGGTTTCAAGATTTATTTGGTCATTTGAAAAAATATAAGTTGAGTCTGAATATGACCAAATTTAAAATCAATGCAAGAAAAATGTTTTACAAATATATTATCAGTTAGTTCTCAATGAGAATACATTCATCATTCAGATGCTTCTACATAACAATTTATATAATATAAAAAAAAACACTATATAAGGGAAATTGTTTTTGCTTTGTAAATAAGAACCAGTTTAGAACCACCTTAGCCTAATTTCTCACTAAATACCAATTATATAAGAACCACTTTAGCCTAACCTCGAAAAATAGTGGTTCTTAATTATATGCGGGTTTTTACTGTACTCCTTTTGCAATAAAATAGTTATACTGAATGTTTTCTCGTGATATACCGTGAATATATCCTACTCGTCATTCGCCTAAAGGCTCGTGTGTGTACTAAAAATCATATAAGTGACTCGTGGGAAACCATTGTACAACTACTATATTGCATTTTAATAGAAAATCATTCATTTTTTTTAAAAGACAATTGAATGATTTTTTTCATTCAAATTGCTTCCAGTCTGCATTTGCAATTACTTTAACTTTCGTCGAAGGCTCTAAAACGCTGAACGACGCCATCTTGAAGAGAAATAAACAAACAATTTGATACTGATATTTTCTCGACTGAAAAAATCCTTAAACAAATTAAAACTAATTTAATATGAAGGATATATTATTCAATATTATTCATTTAAAATTATTAATTAATTGTCAAAGACTTTATAACATTAAATATGTGCAGGTATATGACGCACAAAGTTGGGCAATCATGGCGTCATCAAACTATGTTATAACCAATAAATTGTTTAGATATAAAAATATATATAGTTTAGCATCAAGCATCGGAATTAAACGTTAATGCCTTAAAGTTGTTTAATTTGCAATTAACTAATCTGGCAACCAATAAACATTGATAAAGATACATCAAAACATTTTTGCTATTGAAGAAAATCTTTAGCTAATATTCTGGATATTTTTTGTTTTCGTTCGGAATTTGTTTGCCTATTTGATGGATCCCCTTTTTATTGAAATTTAAAATGAAATTAAACTGACTATCGGCATCAAACTTAATTCGCATATAAGAGAGAGATAATAAATACAGTCAAATCAGTAAAAAGGAATACTTTTCTGATGTCAAACTTGTGTAATCATATACCACTCAGTTTGAAGAATACGACATTTCAGTTTTGATCATGAGATAATCTTGTTGCACTGGTTTATACTAAAACAGTTATTCGTGTCAGTCTATTATTTATTATAATAATAATAATTATAATAATAAATGTTTCCTTGGGAGGAAAAACAAAATGCAATTTTTTGGATAGATGTCCGAAGTTTTTTTAAATTTTAATCAGTGGGATTTTTTGTATATATATACTTATGGGAAAGATGAAGCTAAATTAGAAAACGACGCTAATCATTATGCAAGCCAAACAACCTGTTGAACAACTTGGCCGTTTTTGACAACGCTTGAAAACGCTTATTAACAAATCACCATACTATTTAATAAATAAAACACTAGAAATATCAAAACAATATATCTTTTTCAACTGTTGTTTTCTTTGTTTACTAGCCGCTTTTTGTCTTGTAGCTAGAAACAATTTTGTTTCAAATTTTTGCCAGCATTGTAGACTTTATTTCACTGAAAAACGGCGTTGCGAAAGATGATAGGTCATTCAAAGTAATAGAATTGTTGACGCGATGCTAACAAGTAAAAATTCCATTATTTTTCGTTAATTAATTTTTTAGTCCACAAAATTATTCAGTTTATATCAATCATTTAAATTATTCGCGTTTAGAGTTGAAGCAAACACACTTATCGTTTTGGAATGACCGTTTAATTTCTCGGGTTTAGATCACGAAGATCAAAAATATATTTACGCTTTTCAAAACTTCAGTTCGTGTTTAAAATTGAAGTGTGGCTAGATTTCTTTAAATCGTTTCAGTTTTCGATACAGTCATCAAACCATTAAAAGGTCATCACACTAATTATTCCCGTTTAAGAAGTGTTTTTTTTTCCTGCTGTCTTGGAGTAAACTGACAAGACGTTGAATTATAATTTGCCTTCGCCAAAAAAACAGCGCGTAATAGACTGCAAACGAACTAGTATACATCTATTTTAAAAATCGTTGCCGCAATCAGTCTAAGGTCCACACTCTGAAGCATGCGAAGGATGCCGGTATATCTTCGATAAAAATGGACTTGTCGATTTTTTATTGCATATTTTGGTTGTACGTGTTTGTGTAATACGACTATAACAAGTTGTTACAGTAATAGATGGATTAAACATTTCTTTTATTGAACGAGTAATAAGTATTAAACAAATTATGTTCATATTACCGGCATCCTTTGCTGGCTTCAGAGTGTGCAGTGTACAGCTGCGGCCGCGACAACGATTAACAGAAAACATTGGAATCAGCACAGTTAAAACTGCGAGCATGCATATATGGGGACAGTATTAGTAATGATCAGCGGATATATTGCTACACTCTGCTGTATTCCAACACAATTTACTCGTCAAAGGTCCGACACACTCGAATAATTGTTCGTAGGGTCTTCATTAGCCTGCGTCACTTCCGGCCATTTCTGAACCGAGAAATATCCACGTGACGCAGGCTAGGTCTTCATTGGCGTTGCACAATATTTTTGATATTCTAGTATAGTTTAGAGTTCTTTATAAACTACAGTTTATCGTTTGTTCAATTCAGTAGTTTTTTCCAATATCAGGCGATTCCTTTCAAGTGCGATTTCAGGTTCGATTTTTGCGAAGACGCAAATTCGCGCGTCAACATCCGGCCATTTTGTACAACGTTATTAAGTCAAGTAAAGTTAAGTCAACATTTTTTACGGTGTTACAAATTTCATTATATTACCTATCATTTTGTACAACGTTTGCTGCTATTGTTATGGCGATGTATGGAACACAATCGTTACAGCGGTTGCAAGCAACTTGCGAGTTAGTTTTGAAAAGACAATCATATTTACTCCGTTCTGTAAATAAAACCAATCGACCAAACCAATAACCAACTAAAACAAACTATATAAACAAACAACCAAGTCAATAAGCAACTTACGATAAACCAACCAACCAAACCAATAACCAACTAAACAAACTATATAAACAAACAACCAAGTCATGAATAACCAACTTACGATAAACCAACCAACCAATCGGTTACAACGGCCACCGACCAGAAGATCTTATTCTGTTCTTGCTATCGTCCTCCCGAATCGGATCTTAGCTGGATGTTTTTTTTAACAACTTTCTGAACTTCACTTGTGATCGATTCAAGTATATGGTAATTTGTGGCGATTTTAACTTGCTAAAGATCCCTTGGGATTCCTCCGATAGCACTACAGGACCTAATGAACTGGCCTTTGTCGAGGCGTTAAACGATCACTACTTAACACAACTTGACCATACGCCTACACGTGGCAAAAATGTTCTTGATTTCAGTGATCACAAGCGTGCCTGATCACATCAGCATACGGAGGTATTGTCTATTGCAGAGGCGGGAATTTTCACGGACCATCATACAATTCTTTTTGATTCCAAAGCTTTTTTGAAGTCGCCCAAAATTCAAAAAAATTCACAGGACCGTATTTGACTATTCTAGAGGCGATTTTGAAGGATTGCGTGCTGCTCTCTCGGCAATTAACCTCTCTTCGACCGTAGATCACGAACACATAAACTTAGACTGGCATGAATGGAAAGACACTTTTCTTGCAGCAGTCTCAGACTACATTCCATCCAAGAAACTAGGGACGAAATTCTGTTCCTTGGATAAATGGTACTATACTCAACCTAATCAAGAAAAAGAACACCGCACGAAAGAAACCCCAAGCGTTTCTGGTCAATTTTAAAACAAAACCCCAAATCACGATCAATCCCAAACCGCGTTTCCATACCAACAAAGACTGGTGAAACCGCTGACCCAAGATCACAGGCGCCGCCAAGACCGTCTTCAGAAGATCCACAAGGAATATCTAATCTATTCAACTCCTATTTTACATCGGTTTTCTCCTCTGATGTGACATTTAAAGACTCCAACCTACCTGTTGGCGAGCCTACTATGACTGATCTCTGTCTCACCGTCAACGAAGTGATGACCATTCTGGAATCTCTCGACGTTACCAAAGCAACCGGACCTGACAGTATACCAGCACGGTTGTTTAAGGAAACTGCGTCTGCAATAGCGCCCTCCTTATGCAAGCTGTTTAACAAATCACTACATACGGGTACAGTACCGCAGGAGTGGAAAGAGGCCAATGTAGTTCCTGTGTTTAAGAAAGGTGAAGCCGAACACACAGAGAATTACAGACCAATTTCCTTACTTTCATTGGTATCGAAAGTGCTAGAGAGATGCGTCTTCAACAGTTTTAAGGATCAGCTTTGTCATTTCACAAAGCCGTGTCAACATGGGTTCCTCAACAGAAAATCCTGTGTATCCGTGTCCAAGGCCTTTGATAAGGTCTGTCATCAAAGACTGCTGCGCAAGCTTCGCGAGTTTGGAGTCGGTGGGAACCTTCTACAGTGGTTCCACTCTTACTTGACGAATCGTCTCCAACGTGTTACCGTTCTAGGTGCAACTTCAGATCCACTTCCCATCTGTTCTGGCGTCCCCCAGGGCTCAATCCTAGGTCCGGCGTTATTTCTTCTGTACGTCAACGATCTACCAGATGCTCTTCTGTACGTCAACGATCTACCAGATGCAATAAAAGAAAGTGACGTCGCAATGTTTGCCGCTGATACCAAGGTCTACAAAGAGATCAAATCCCCTAATGACGTGCAAGACATGCAAGCTGATCTGAGCCGCCTGGAGACGTGGACAAAGGACTCTGGACTCTCTCTTAACGAGAACAAATGCAAATCACAAAACATCACAAGGAAGCTCAAGCCAGTTAAGTCTTCTTACAGCGTTAATGGGAACACCTTAGAGGTAGTTAACACTGAACGGGACTTGGGAGTACTTGTTTCCAATATACTCACCTGTAATGCAAAAGTGTATGAGCAAACTGCTTACGTCCATTATTTGGCTATGCCACCCAGATATGGGCTCCTCAGAACATCGAACTAATAGCTAAAATTAATGTGAGAACGCAAAGGCGAGGCACCAAATACATTCTAAAGCTACCTTTTTCTTGCGACATATCATATAAGGACAGACTCAAATCACTTAATTATACTACCTATCATAGCAAGGGCGGATCCAGGGGGAGGGTCGAAATTTAAGTTCAAATATTTTTTCAAATATTTTGCTCGACGGAATTGGGCTTCCTGTGGTAAAATGCGCCCGGGTTTCCTATGCCAACCCAATTTTCCCCTGCGACCCCTGCTTTTGAAAAATCCTGGATCCGCCCTTGCTATCACCTTCTGGCATGAATATTTACATATAATATATTTCTACAAAATGACTCATGGACTGATAAAAATAAATAAAACTGTAATACTGTTCCTCGAAGTACCAGAATAACTAGATACTCAAGTAGTACCACTGTAAAATTTGTAACACGTAGATGTAAAACTACAACTTATATATCAGAAATCTTTTGTAATAGCTGTTATTAAAGTTATATGCAAATGATTTCAAACAATGGATTCAAATCGAGGCTTTCGGGCAAACCTATTGTTTTCGCCCGAAAGCCTCGACTTCAACCCATTGTTCAAAATCATTTGCATATAACTGTAATAACAGCTATTAGGTGTTCACGAATATGGAACGAACTAGGACCCTTGTTTAAAATGGACAGCCTGAACTCTTTTAAAACCTCTCTGAAACAATACTACTTTAACTCATTAGAACTGTATGACCCTGACAATCCTCGCACTTTCAAATCTATATGTATCAAATGTAATTCAGTCCGCAGTCTAGCCTTACCTGTGTCATGTTGCCTATAATTTTACATGTGTGTAAATAGTTTTCTTATACTTTTATATTCTGGGCCCACAGTAATTGGCTAACGCTGTTGTGGGTACCCTGCCATGTTATTATTTACTTTCTTTGTGATGTATATACACCTACTTGCAAGAACGTTGTCATACAACATTTGAACATTTGTAATTTAGTGGATTAGGAATAAATTAAAAGTACAAAAGATAATTGAAGCAGAACTCTTTCTTTTGTACTTTTAATTTATTCCTAATCCACTAAATTACAAATGTTCAAATGTTAATGACAACGTTCTTGCAAGTAGGTGTAATTTGTTTTCTGTTATTGTATATTATTAAGGCGAAGCAACTAAAATCTAACGACCAACGAACCAAACGGATAAACAAACCAACGAAATATAAAAAAACACAAGCTCAACGTATAATACTGAATAAACAAACAAACAACAAAGCAAACAAACAAGCAAAAAAAAAACACAAACAAGCAAACACAATCAACAAACAAACACAATTAACAAACAAACACAATTAACAAACAAACAATCAACAAACACAATTAACAAACACAAACAGACAAACACAATCAACAAACAAACACAATCAACAAACAAACAAACAAACAAACAAACACAATTAAAAACAAACACAATGAACAAACAAACACAATAAATGGTGGGGGTGGGTGGGTGGGTGTAGGGATGGAGAAGTTGCTTAGCTGCTGTATACACATTCATGCAGACTAACGTTTCATCTATCCAAAAATGTTTTATTTTCTAAAAATTGTATTTATCGAAATATCAATAAATTCGATTTGACAATCTAACGATGTCTAATATATAACCATTGCTTTATTGGCATGCATTTACCATTTAATTTTATAGAAAAAGAAACCCGTGTCGAAAGCATTGACAACGATATCGAATACGACTTTCCGTGAAAAAAGGTTTCCACCAAAGTTACACCGTGATGTAACTTTTTGTAACCGTGATAAAAACGTTTACAAAAAGACGCGCATTCAACGGTTACTCCAAATTTTTCATCTGTAAAATATCCGATTTTTGTGGGAGATTTAAATAAGAGCGCGCCAGAAACAAATACTGATTGTAGTTACAGTTCAATACTTGTTGAAAAAGTATCTAATAGACCGAATCGGTATATTGCACTGGCTAGCCTCCAGTATACGTTGGAACACAATTCATAGATACACAATATGCTTGAGTGAACAGGAGACAATTGCACAGTATTCCCACTGGAATATAGAATGTCCGACAAACATCGTAGATTTCAGAAAGATTTACCGCATTTACTGTTTTTTCCTAACGTACTCTTAAAATACATAAATTCCAAGACAGACTTACTATGGAAATCAGTAGACTGGTAATCATGCCTCGAAAATTCCGTCCACGTGACCAATTTTTTTTGTACCATGTGATCGCTTCTGGCCAATCATTTTGCTCAAAATTGGTCATGTGGTACAAAAAGACACACCCCCAAGGCCAAATTTTCAACGTACATTTAACCACTCTAGTGATTTTCATAGTATATAGTTTTCAGCAATCTATGTATATTCGTGCTGTATAATAATTATAATGAGAAAACGTTTGGCTTGAGTGAACAGGAGACAATTGCACAGTATTCCCACTGGAATATAGAATGTCCGACAAACATCGTAGATTTCAGAAAGATTTACCGCATTTACTGTTTTTTCCTAACGTACTCTTAAAATACATAAATTCCAAGACAGACTTACTATGGAAATCAGTAGACTGGTAATCATGCCTCGAAAATTCCGTCCACGTGACCAATTTTTTTTGTACCATGTGATCGCTTCTGGCCAATCATTTTGCTCAAAATTGGTCATGTGGTACAAAAAGACACACCCCCAAGGCCAAATTTTCAACGTACATTTAACCACTCTAGTGATTTTCATAGTATATAGTTTTCAGCAATCTATGTATATTCGTGCTGTATAATAATTATAATGAGAAAACGTTTGGCTTGTCGAACTTAGCAACAGTAACTAAGATAGAACACAATTGATAGGGGATCTATGAATAAAGTTGTTCACATGTCTCAGAGGCTAACCAGTCAAAAACAATTCGATTTGGTATACGCTACATTGAAACTTTTTATATTCGCAGAACGTAGATATAGCTTTTAGTTTTCTATAAATCATAGCTAAAATAGAGTACTAAAGTGATGACGTCATAAAAAACTATTTTCCCTATATCCTATTTTTGGTTCTCAATTTTGATGGTCGTCCAATAGCAGCTGAGATATGGCCACTTGAATATATAATTTCCTCATACAAAACACTGTATTTTCGGCGTAAATTACAGTGATTTGTATGGGGAAATTATATATTCAAGTGGCCATATCTCAGCTGCTATTTGACCGATTCTCGTCACATTTGGAGTGTGAACGTCAACCAAAAAAGTATTAAAGCCAAAATTTATTTTTTCGTGACAACACACTTCAGTGCTCTATTAGTAGTAGCACGAGATGTTTATGCACCGAGTCGAAATATGGCGTCCAAATTTAATAACTTTTGTTCTTGACTAGGTAGCCTTGCATAAGGAAAAATTTCATTGTGTTTCAACGTGAACACGAGGCTAGCCAGTCAAGAACAGTTATAAAAATTGTACGCCATATTTCGATTAGTTCTATACGGGCACCATCCTAGCTTCTCTTCGAATTTACAATAGTATGGTTGCCACATTTTAATTCCGTATGTAGCGCGTGACATGTTGTATTTGTACACTAACACGCATTACTAAACCATAGTAATTCTCAATATTTTACGAACTTGCGATAATATTATCATTTATTTATAACTTTTAAAGCGCCAGTGCCAACATGCATTTTCATCGGCGATGAGAGACCGTCAATCAAAACTATGTGAGCCGAGTCAGTGTGTGCAAAATATTTAACTTAGAGGCAATGAGTGTGAGTGAGTCTCCCCGATTAGTAGGACACATGATACATGTACAGCTAGAAGATTTAGACCGCGTTAAAAAATTGATCTATTTTTAACTATAACTAACTTTGATATTTTGATCAAATTTTAACGCCCAGTTCGCAAAATATTGAGAATTGTTTTTTAACCACAGACCTAACGACTTCGATGCAATAATAAACAGTCAACGCAGATCTTCTCTTGACTCTGTTACATCCTCTGTGTCACCTTTGTAGCCCAAGTCCATGTCAGAGAGATATCTAGCTGCCATCTTGGCCGAATCCTCGGCTTTAGGGGTACTAGCTAGGTCTTCATCATCAACCTCCGATGAATCTTTTCTCTTTGGGGTCTTATTACCAGCCTCGCTCTCATCTTCATCATCGCTATCATAATCATCAGTGTCTGAGTTGACAGGAGTACCGACCTCCTCCCCGTGGGGTTTCAATGTATCAGTGTCGGTGTCCACGCCTGGTGTTAAGTAATCTAGTGACGTCGTGCTACTGCTAATGTGGTCAGCAGCTGTATCATAGTAGCTCATCGAGTCGGTGTCAGAGGCGGGTTCCTCCAATGCACTCAAGTAAGACTCTGAATCGCTGTCAAAATTGACGGGACTTTTACGATCTGGCTTTGAAATCTCCTCTTTCTCCACGACCATAGAACTATTTTTAGAATTAGGTATAGGCGCTTTCTCATTGGACGTCTCAATCACGTGGTCAACGGTTGTCATAGTGCCGTCTGTATCTGGGGTGGTAGCTGACGCCATTTCCTGCTGATGCAATTCAAAGACAGTGTTTTCGTCAGATTTCGATTGGATATCAACTACAACGTTGTCTCCATGGCTACCTACATGCTCTGCTACGTCACTTCCTGTCAACAAACCTGTTTTATGTGCACCATCTTGGGACTTCTTCGCGGCATCAGCGTACGATCTTTTACTGGGCTGGCTTTCCGTCACGTCATCTTCTTTGTCATCAGTTGGCACGATTGTCACGGTAGATCGCTTGGTTTGGTTCGACGGGACAGTCACCGACGAAACAAAGGTCTTCTTACTTTGGACTTGTCTTTGCAGCGTTGACGTGAACGTCTCCAGGTCATCATCATCATCATCATCTTCTTCATCGTCACTTTTGGTATCCATAGTCGGCGTGACAAAGGATTGCGTGACAGTCGGCTCTCTTCGAGAATCCACATCAACTTTCAAAGTCGATTCAACATACTTTACTTCATCGTTTCTCAGCTCAATTCCAGAATCGGATTGCGTGACGTTTTCTGAAGACGGCTCCTTCTCGTCATGTTCCTCTTGTATCGGAGAATGCGTGACAATTCCGTTAGATGGTACAAGCTGAGTTTCAAAAGCCTGGCCGACTTCAAGTTCAATCATTTCGCGAACCTCTGGTTTTAAGATTAGTGATGAGTTTGGGGAGCTAAAACCGGAACCTTCTACTCCCAGGTGAGTCGTATCAGTTGGAGACGACTCCACTTCCGGTTCAGCTTTTACTTCCGTAATGAAATCTTCATCTTGTGGTGGTGATGGTTTAACTTCCGTCACGAAATCCACTTCTGGTGCTGACTCAGCTTGTGATTCAACATCTGCAGCGATAACTGGTTCTTTTACTTCCGTCACGGAAGCTACTTTTTGTGTAGACGTTACTTCCGTCATGAAATCAACTTCCGGTGCTGATTGAGCTTGTGACGACTGAGCATCAACAGCAATGACTGGCTCTTGCACAACCTCTTGATTAATCTTCTCTTCTGATATAGTTTCAACAGCTGCCTGGTTGCCTGTGGCAACCTTGCTGGTTTCTATGTAGTCCTTAGATACTCGTTTTACAAGCGCACTTTTGATTGGCGAGAATTCCTTAGGGTTAATTGGGGCAATCAAGTCTGGTTCTTTGTTTGTGTCCACCTCATCGACAGGAGGAGAGGATACAGTGAAGAGTTCTGACTCGGCTAATGGTTCTGCTTCAGGCTTGGTCTGTGATTTAGCTAAATCAGAAAAACACAACATGAAAATAAAGCATTTTAGAAATTAATAGAGAAAAGGAAATAAAAAAAAGTTATAAAAACAATTCAAACATAAATATTTATATTGGAAACTACTATGATCAATGTAACCAGCTTCATCATTATCGCAGCAGCATCATCATCTTCACAACACCTGTGACTACCACCGTTGTTGGCATCTCCATCATCCACATCACCAACACTACCATCCTGATCAATGTCATCATCGACATCATTTGAACATCATCAACATCAAGAACATACTACGGAGTAAGTAGCTCTTGGGAATATGCGACGTACAGTGACATATTTTGTTATCATTATCAATTATTTGTATGTTTTGCCAACCAGAGGAATTGAAAAAATATATCTTAAAATGGCTGGAAAATTAGCATAACATTACCAACACTTGTAAACACTATGCTCACCTATACCTTGATCGTCACTAGTGTTCGGTTCAGGTTTAGACGGCTGAGGTGGGAATGAACCATCTTCAACAGCATAACCACGATTTACCATTTCTTGGTTGATGAATATGTCCTGTCCATCACATTGGATTATTAAAAGGAATTCACATATTAAAATAATGAATGTATCTCGAATGGGTTGACACATAAAGATTTACATGCAATCTTATTTCTAGTTTGGTCCAAAATGAATATTGATAAATGCTTCATGCATTTTGAATAAAAATAGTTAAAATGTTATAAAAATACAAATGTTCAAAAGGTGAAATATAAGAAATAGATAAAATGAACATGGATGAAGAAAGGAATAAAGTGTAACAAAGGAAAGAAAGAAAGTAGTAAAGAAAGAAAAGATGAGAGAGAAGAAAGGAGGGAAAAAATGAATGAAAGCAAATGAATGAAAGCAAATGAATGAAAGGAAGGAAGGAAATCGAGAAAAAATGGAAATCGAGAAATGAAATGAGAAAGTTAAGAGATAGGGAAAGAAAGAAAAAGGAAGGAAAGAGTTAAGGGAAGGAAGAACAAAGGAAGAAAAGAAGCCAAGGAGGAAGGAAGAGGCAAGATCTACCAGTCATTGGGTACCTAATTGTAAGAAAGTGTACCTATTTGTACTAAAGTGTACCTATTTGTACTAAAGTGTACCTATTTGTACTAAAGTGTACCTATTTGCACTAAAGTGTACCTATTTGTACTAAAGTGTACCTATTTGTACCTAAATGTACCTGGACACACTAACTGGGCCCAATAAAACCTGACTAATAAAATCAGCGTTAAGAACTCGGATGATAATTTGTACAAAGTTTTGGCGCTTTTTAATAAATCAAGTGTTCGTAGTTTTGATATCAGTTTTATTTAGGTGGGCCCAGTTAGTGTGTCCGCACTGTAAATGTACCTATTTGTATAGGAAATTTAAACTAGCCATGCTAAATCTGATGCCCTGTATAAATATTGATTTAAATAAAAAAAAAAAAAAATGCACAATCTTGAGTAAAATTCATAATTAATAGGTGCGAGTGATGTTTTGAAACTTTTCAAAATTGGACGAGCCTTTCAGGCGAGTCCAATTTGATAACTTTCAAAACATCACGAGTATCTATTAATTACAAATTGTACGAGAAGATTGTGCAGTTTTTTCTTTATAATATACTGAAAAAGTAAATGTAACTATTTGTACCTAAGTGTATCTAAATGTATCTATTTGTACAGGCTAAGTGTACCTATTTGTACCAAAGTGTACCTATTTGTACATATTTGTACTTATGTGTACCTATTTGTACATATTTGTACCTAAGTGTACCTATTTGTTCCAAAGTGTACCTATTTGTACATATTTGTACCTACGTATACCTATTCGTACACATTTGTACCTAAGTGTACCTATTATGTACATATTTGTACCTAGTTGTACCTAAGTGTACCAAAGTGTACCTATTTGTTCCCAAGTGTACCTATTTGTACCTATTTGTACCCAAATGTCCTTACCTGTTCTGTTGAAGTGTCATACAATTCAAGACAAGGAACATCACCACAGTACTTGACAACCCTGGCCATAAGTCCAACCCAGTTGGGATAATGTGTTAAATGTTCAAAGTCATCCATAGCATTGTCATCCCAGTCATCACCTTAAACCCAAAGAAAGAAAATATTTAATTTGAGAACAAATCAAGAATTGGAAGGATAGCAGGAAAGAAAAACAAATTCATGTAATTCTCATGCAATATGATGTGTTGGTTGTATAATGAATTGTAAATTGTCTGATGATCAATGTGTTTCACACAAAACCTGTACAGACTTCTGACTACTAGCTAGTTTCAAAAATTATCACAGACATGAAGCATCATTGCAACCGGCATAATATTTTACCATAGTTTCCTGCTAAACACACTAGAAACAAATGACACTTCCGTCTTCCAAGATGCAAAACTAATAGGCACAAGAACACTTTTATAGTACATAACTGTTTTAATTGTGCCTAAGACTCTAATACCAATCTTTTTATTATCTAATTGTAAATATTATCATATATATAGTCCTTTACATTTTATAAAATAGTCATATATAATATTCATAATAGATTTTATAAACTTATTATCAGCTATCTATCTATCTGATATAGTTCTTCATTTAGTGATACACTCTACTTTACACAAACACTTGTATAATACCTTTTGGTTTTGTGTTGGCCAGATAACATTCAATTGCTTGGAATGGAAGCTGTAGGTACTCCTCTCTGAAAACAATATTTCAATAAACAATAAATAAAAAAAATATAATAAAATAAAAAACAGATAAAAACAAACCAATAAGCAATAAAACAAACAAATAGGTGAATTAATATAGAAATTGCTAAACAATTTTATACAAAAAATGGTATGTTCTATTTCAGGTAATAATTTGTACTCTTTTCTTTTAAAACACTCTTGCATCAATTAAATTGTGTGTCACTGAGTAAAGTTTACCGCAGGCCAAGTGCTTTTATCTGTTTCAAGGTGTTTGGATTCCCCTGATGAAACACGAAGCACAAGTTTTTGATGTGGTTTCTCAAACAAATAAATAATTCATGACTTCAGCAGGCTAATTACTTTTAGTATAAACCTACTAGTGGTCTATCACGAATCCTTTATTCTGATTGGCTACTCTACTAATGGTCTATTGAGTGATAGACCACTAGTAACGAAAAGTGCCGGTTTTGTAAACTTTGAAAACGTTTCTTGATTCTTCTAATTCTTGTAATAGCTTAGTACTAAATGTAATGCTTTTCCTTAAATCGTAAATTACAAATACCAGCAAGAAATGGCAAAAAAGCACATAATTTTGATGTTTTGTGAATGAATTTTGACTTGAAGAGCGCACGCTACTGACGCCATCACACGATTCTTCAGTTTGATTGAGAAAGCCAGATTAAAAAGCTTTTCTTGAACTTTTCTTTATTCCTTCGTTGTTCAAATATGTACAGTAGTTTTAGCAGTAAAATTATGCTATTTTCAGCCGTTAAAACAAAAGTCTTGATGAAGAAAATGACTAAAACTGTGGAGAATTTCGATGTGTTTTGAAGACATTTTCACTTGCCGTCACACGTCATTGAGCGCGCGCTCGGTATTTTCACTTTCGATTATCTGTCATTTTTTCAAAATAAAACGATTGAAATGTTATTTTTCTTTCAAAATATGGCAAAGTTTGACCTACTAGTTGGTTTATACTAAAACAATTAGACCTCTCACCCTCATGGTCCACGAGTCAATAGCCCACTTGGCCTCGAAGACTCGGCCTCGTGGGCTATTGACTCGTAGACCATTCGGGCTGCGGGTCTAATTGTTAAATAGGCCGTAATTAGTCCGAATCATGAATCGACATATTCTCATTACATTAATTTAGCAGTCTTATTGTGGGTATGAAAGTGGTATCATCAATCGTTATCTATTACATAAACCCCAAGGGAGAGAGATTTGTAATAAATTTGTAGTAGTTTTGTTTATTCAGTTCAATCCATCAGTTGAAATAGCGACGGGAACCTCGTCTCGCTTTCGTTATCCAAAAACGCAAGAAGAAGATGCTGAGTTATTGGCAAATGCTACACCAAAATCTATTCAATATAAAACGAAGTGGGCCGTAGATATTTTTAGGTCATGGCAAATGTTGAAGTCGGAAATCTATTTAAAGATTACCCGCTCAGCAGCGTTGAAGTAACCAACGAGGAGTTAAAGCAGATGAGCGCCATTTCGATGAACTACTGGCTTTCTAAATCATAAGAAAATGTAATGTTCAAGCATATGAATTGAACTGAAAGCATGTATGTAAACTGAATAAAGATGAGTTAAAATCACAGAAAATGTACTCATCTATATTAGAATGACCATAAAAAAACTGACCATAAAATGTATCGTGGAAAACTATAAAGTAATCGCTTCTTTAGCAATATAGATCTATCGATTTTGTACATGTAATAAATTATTATCACTGCATAGAGAAATATAAATAAAACATCAAACCCAATACTTTCAACGAAATCATCACTAGCTTAGTTGGTTACGCACTGGACTCAAAACCCAAAGGTCACCGGTTCAAGACACGCCAATGGTAAGAAGTAGTGTAATAAAATAAAATAATATAAAATAAAATAAAAGTTAATTAGGTCAAATAAAGATTAAGGAAGTAAGAAAAAGAGAAAAAAGACCAAAAAAAAAATAGGTCATGATAAAAAGTGAGAGAGAAATTTTAGAAGCCTAACAAATTTATGTTAATGATTTCCAAACCCGTGGGTTTGAATGGTTTGGATATCCAAACACACGTGTTTGGATCTAATTACCATCCGATGTTGGATCATGGTATCCAAGGGTATGCAAGTGATACTAAAATAAGCACCCGATTGGACTATGAAGTCATGAATTATTATTAATATTTAATAATTATTAATAATAATTATTATTATTATAGTTCTGATTTTCTGTAAATGTGAAGACAGTGTAACAATAATAATAATTCATAAAAGTAGTTGTTGGTCCTCAACCTTTTAATTTTCCTCTGAAGATGGCCGCGAAGGCCGAAAGCTTAGGGAAGTTCTTAAAAATTAAAAGGTTGAGGATCAGCAACTACTATTATGAATCAAAATCCAACTAACAAACATTTGTTTGGATATATAATAATGTTTAATACATTATATTGTGCATTTTAACATTTGAAATATGATCAGATGGGAACAAACCTTAGTTTACGAAGCTTGTACTTTGGTGAAGTTCCATAATCACCATAATCCACATAGTACAGCGACACAGTACCATCGTCATTAATTTGTGTTACTTTTGCCCTGTATCTTGATTCATCTTGGGTAAAGGATGCTGAACAATAAGTTCCAACCTTACAAAAAAACAAATATTGTTGTCAGTCATGATTATTGTGTGCAATGGCATCTTTGATAAGTGATTGTATATAATTTAGACATTTTAGTATATTATCTGTACAATAGTCCCATTCACAGTTCTTGGTGCCATTAATAAAGGTAGCGGAGCCTTTGAATCAAAGTAAAATTAAAGGAGCTCAAGGAGCTCATGTGGTTACTCTCACTTGTTTAGTTAAACGTTTCTGCAGTGAAATGCTGCAATGCTATTCGAGTGGATTTTGAATTTAGAGTAGGAGTTAAAAAAAAATAGAAAAATAATTCTAGACCTACTTTAAAATTAGATTAAATGGAAAATAGCGAGTAAACTAGTATAGGCTGCATCTGTGTTTGGTATAAATGATAGAGCCAGTAATATAATGAAATTTGTAACATCGTAAAAATTGTTGACTTAACTTTACTGACGTTTCGAGCTTTAGCCCTTCGTTGGAGTAAAGTAAGTTTCTAGTTTAACTGGTCTATTATTGATATTTTGGTTGAGTGGTCACTGACAAACAAATTCAAAATTTAAATGAAAGTATTGATAATGATATCAAAACTTCACGGTCACAAACAAATGATGACGATTCAAGTGAAGATGAAGATGAAACTGAAACATAATAATCTTTTTCTTGAAATAGAATAAATGGTAGACCCGGGTTGTTAAAAAAAAGTTTCTCTATCGGAAACGAATAAATAAGTATCAAAAGCTATCAAAGCAACAACAAAAAAAAGGAGAAAAAAAGAGAGAAAAAAGAAAAAGGAAAAAAAAAAAAAAGGAGTGATGTCAGTTGGATTCGATCTCTTAACCCTTCCAGTGTATCGCGTTAACCCAGGTGGCGTTAACCGGTTGTGCTATCGTAGTAAACAGGTGACGTCACGCCAAATTTTTGGATATATATTCATTGGTTCCGTTAAAAAGGTTACACTCGGACTTACACCGCACGATGACATAGTGGTTACCTATCTTATAGATAGAGTAACCACAACAAACCGAGAGCTCCCATGCCAATGATAGAGAAAATATTAACAAAGACGTTTTTTAATTGAATTGATATATTATAATCATTTTTCTTTATTATTTAACTTTATCATATATTTATATATTGTACATGTTTAATTAACTTTATAGTTTCTAGTTCTTATAATTCTTGTTTATGCTAAGCGCTTTTGCTCAATTTGCTTTGTAAAAAGTGCTGTATAAATCATGAAATTATAATTAATCATAATTATTATTAACACCTTGGACAATTATTCATATATGTATTTATCATTGCAAGTTCACCATTCATATTGCTTTAATGCAAAGGCACTGTACCTTTCAACATGGCACAGAGAACGGCATATACTAAGATAGATAAATGTATGTATGACGTTTCAAATGGTCTTGGCGGCATCTACTTACCTCTATAGAATCAATGATATCTTCTGTACCACTAGAGGCTGCTTCATTAGTGAGTGTATCTGTCAATTGTTCAAGTTTCTGGGCATCATCAGTTCTCACTAACTGGACATAAAAGTGACCAGGGTTGTAAACAGATGATACAAACACCTCAACATATTCACTGGTGTCTGGGTACTGGTTGGTGAAAGGGAACGTTGGTACTTGGGATGCTGTTGATAAAACAGTGTTTAGATCTCCAAATTATTACTGTGCGACTCGCCATACGGTAGTCACTTACAAAAACTTTTGATGAATTTTTGACATTATTTTGACATTTTTTCATCTCAATCGGACCAATCAGGTACAAGTTCATATCGAGAGGCAGAGACTTTAGAAACTTTGAATGTCTGTAATTGGTCCAATTGAGATGAAAAAATGTCAAAATAATGTCAAAAATTCATCAAACGTTTTGTAAGTGACTACAGTACGGCGAGTCGCACAGTAATAATGTCATGGTATGTAGGAATCATATTACAGTTGTAATTTTATTTCAATATTATATGTACAAATAGTTAGCTTGCACGGTCCCATGTCATTCTTATAGCCATGAGGAAGGACATTTTGTCTGAAAGCTTGGCTCATTGAAATCATAGCTTTTTTATACGTAGTTGGCACGAATATGTTTTCAGTGTTTAAATCATTGTTATCATCATCATCACCTAAGCATGATTATCATTATCATGTTTCACATAATCATTATCATCTTAAAGTTTATCATCATCATTATCATCTTTATCATCATCATTATCATATAATACCATCATCACTACCATCACACATCATTACCATCATAATGATTATTATCATCATCATTATCATATAATACCATCATCACTACCATCACACTACCACCACACATCATTACCATCATTATCATCATTATTATCATCACCATCTTCCTTATTATCATGGCTTCATACATCATACATGTAAACAACACTGTGGATTAATATATATTAATTCTGAACTTACAATTCTTGGCAAGACAAGCTTTAGCAGGAATTTGGATGTTTGCTCCTATATAAGGTTTACCTCTTAGAAGCCTAAACTTTTTTAACTTCAATGAAGAGTCTAAAAGAAAGCTATAGCCACTTACGTTTTGGTCTGACAACAGAATGTTGGGTATCTTTTCTGTTAAACCTTGATGTCTGGTTAGTGTGCCTTCTAGACATAGCCTGTTGATGTTCAGCTATCTTCTCATCAAGCAGTCCTTTAGCATTGGCAATCTGGTCAACTGTACCAACTAGGGTACACTTGCGTGGCACTTCAGGTCCCATGTCATCCCGGCATATAGTCATCTTTGCACCTAGACAACCAATCAAATATCAGTTGAGACCAAAATAGGTATTGATAAATGCTTTATGGGGTTTTGAATAAAAAAAGGTAATTAAAAATGTCAGAAATGGCTGAAAATGACTTTTGCAAGGAAACAAATATTTTAAGATTTTAACACTCAAGTTTCATATTATCTAGCACCGTTGTACTTTTTGACAAAAAAACAACAACATTTATACAGGCTAAGCCTCGATTTGTTGTTCACAAATTCCAAGCAATGTATGGGAAAATGTTATCGCTTAATTGTAGGAATCACATCTGAATTTTTCGCTGAATCGAGGTTATTGATCCTGTACTAGCCTGCGTTGCCAGTGGTTTCGGGAGAGAAGAGAGGGAAAGATCCCCTGCTCGAAAACCCTAGGTTTTGGTAGCCCATCCACCAGGGGACGGGGATCAGTGATTGGATGAAACACTGTCAATCAAAGCAAGATGTGCCAACTGTTGTTACAGGATTTTGATCCAAGATGGCGGAGGATACGAATGAAGCATTGGTGAAAAGAGCTCTCTCATATTTACACAAACAAGATTGATCTATCATTCTAAAACACGAACAACATATATGTATTTTAACACTCCTCAAAGGAAATGATGTGCTGGCGGTACTACCGACAGGATTTTGAAAAAGTCTTATTTTTACTGTGTTTGATCTAGCAAAAAAAAACACACAAAGAAACTCAACTGCTACAACAGTCCCCATAATTTCGCCGCTTAAAAGTCTCCTAGCAGACCAGTTGAGCGAGTTACAGGCCAACTGTTCTGCATCTACGCGTGACTGCCGAACAGGCCCTAGAGCCACAATTTATGAAAGCCCTGAAGGAAGGAAAACTCGACATATCAGTTATAGTTATAGATGAATCTCACACAGTTTGAAATTAAAAGGATTGCATGTTTGGACCGAATAATTGAATATTTGAATCTAATAATTGAATGTTTGGACCGAATAATTGAATATTCGAATCGAAGAATTGAATATTCGAATCGAAGAATTTAATGTTTGAATCGAAGAATTGAATGTTTGAATTTGAATCAAAGGATTGAATGTTTGGACTGGCGAATCATTGAATATTTGAATCGAATAATTGGATAGTCAACAGAAATCACATGATGGCAAAAGTTTGTTTTTGTCGCTACACGCGATTGCACATATTAGTTATATCACCGGGCGGTCCGTTACTGTACGTTGAGCAGGTCAGTAGGCAACTACCAAAAATCCTTAGGGTTTTCGGGCAGGCGGTCTTTTCCTTTCTTCTCTCCCGAAACCGCAGACCGCCAGCAACGCAGGCTAATCCTGCACAAATTAGCCTTTTGTACAGCAGTTCTAGATAAAACAAAACTGGAGTATTGATACCTTAAATGGATTGATTGAATGTTTCAATGGTGACTAGGTTTGCGAAAATATATTTTTCTGAAGTTAGGATTTAATGGGTTAAAAATATTCATTGGTTATCTTTTTATTTACAATAGTGAATTATACGTTTTACTTTATTTCACAGCTGAACAAATTCATGCTAATCTGTAAAAATATAGTAGAAACGTGAATGTATGTAATTTAATTTATAATACACAAATTATTAATAGGAAAAAAATAAACGTTCATTGTTGTAAAATATATTAAAACTGAAATTGCGATAAAAACTGCTAAAATTCATATCTTTATTGCTCTAAATTGGATAAAACTCTACAAGTATTATCTTATATATCACACCATCAAATAATTTGTACAAAAAGTACAATATTTTACTAACCAGACACTTTGCTTAAATGACGAATTGTTAATCCTCCGCGTCCAATTATACGACCACAAGATCTCTGCGGGATGTAGTACTCCTCGGTAAAAACCTTGGGCTGTTCGCTGATAATTTTCTTAATCAAAAACTCTGCTTTTCTGGCTCTTTCTCGTTCGCCTTTAATGACCACGGTTCGTGTCATGTCAGTTTCAGGTTTTGCTTCTTGGAAAACTGCTTCTTCTTTTGGCTCATTTTCGTCGTCTTTAAACCGTATATAAGCTCCACTGTCTTTCTGTATTTGTTTGATATTAGCACCACCTCGTCCTATGACTGTGCCGACTAAATACTGAGGTATTTGGACTTCAATCGTTGTTTCAAACACTGTCGCCACGACTTGGTCTTGTACTTCTTCTTCCTCGTCGTCGTCAAAACTCTCATCACTTTGTCGGTTTCTATACCATAAGAAAAACAGTAAAGCCAGTGTAGGTACGCCTATTGCTATGGCTAGCCTTTGCTCTTGAGAAAATGTGGGCATTTTGAGGAGAATGTTAAAGAAAAGTGCAGTTTTTTGGACTATTTTCCACTAGCTGCAAACGCACGTTGGATGACTAAGCAGCCACGCAATGTCCTCAAAACGAGTCACGCAATAGTAACACAGGAATCCCAAGCCATAGCGTCTGACTAAAATAAAATAAAAGGAGTGAAAGTAATAATAGAAATTTATGCAGTTTGTACTCTCGTTAATGTTATTCCTACCAATAATCATTTAATAGATTAAATTGAGCAATCGAGGGATTAGTTTTAGTCAAATGCATGGTGACCCTTGGCGGGTTGCATGCTGACGTGAATACTGTCAATCCGTGAAAAAAATATCCTTCTTTCTTTTTTCTCGCGATGATAAATAGAACTGTTGTAAAATAGACGAAAACACCAAGACATTTGCAAATGTATTTAGAAAGCCTAAAACTGCTAGGCAATATTCAGGTGCGAGCCCACAAACTGTCATGTCAGCGCACTCTCCCCTCAAAAGAAAAACAACAGCCCAACAGGTGCCGACACGAATAGCAAAATGGCTCACAAAATATCAAACAAATTACCCATCTTTGTACAAGGAACCGTTGTAAAAGGATTTGGTAGAGGGAGTAAAGACCTTGGTATACCAACAGGTAATTAAATCAGTCATTTTTAGATCGATCTCGTAGGCTATTAAAATAGTCGCCCGAGGTTGCGTTCTTGATCATATTATCAGCTGTTCATACATCAGCTTATATTCAATCTCTCAACTAAAAGACTATGTATTTAGGATTTTTAGGATAGTTGATAATTCGTTTTGCTTCAGGGACAATATCTATGCGTTGAAAGTGAATAGATATTTCAATGTTGTTTAATACGATCTTTTAAAAATGTGTATGATTTTATATTATGCAATATGTGCATGATTATACGGTCCAGTAAACCTTGAAGCGATCATTCTAAAGCTTATACTACAACATTTTCTATCACATTCTGATTGATTGATCATTTCCCCCTCTTGATTTATACTCAACGTTTATACGTACAACTTTTCATGGACAAAGGAACGTTTCATATATAATATGTATTTAAGAATAGTTTTGTTACTCCAAGGGTTCCATAGAGACATAACACCAAGTGGTAGGGGTGATCGGCGGAGGTTTTGAAACGACCCCTAAAAGGTACACACATATAAAAAAAAGATAAAGCCTTGTTGATTCCTACCCAAACAAAGCAACAAAACAGAGTAAAAATGACTCTTAAAGGTATGCAATCATGTTATGTAACTGATTTTTGAGCCAAAACCCTAAAAGGTATGCAGAGGGAATATTTTTACCCTAAAAGGTACGCCGATCACCCCTACCACTTGGACAAAGGGAGTATCTCCCCCAGGATTTTTACCTCTTCTTCAGGAAACAGTTGTTAAATAATTGTATAGTAAACATGTATGTTTCTTATCCTATGCCATTTAAGTATTTACTACATACTAGAATTGTATAAAATATTTGAGATACTAGACACGCTCTGATTGGCTGGCTACCATGTTCATATCAGAGGACAGAAGGTTCAGTAAAAAAACTTTTAAATATTTCATAAAAGCAATACAAAATGTCCACTTGTGTCTATATACTATGATGTAAAGATTCTGGGAGCTGTAGAGCTCTTGAGAAGTCCAAGAAATATTTGGCTAATAATCATGCCTTTGTATTGTTACAATTACATTGGTTTTTCGACATTAACATTTAAATTAAAACGATAAGTCCATGATCATAATGTAACAATGTGAACCTTCCTAGCAGCAACTTTAAAATATTTCAAGAATTATGCCTTTGTGTTTCTTTACAACTTCTCTCTTGCTCTACAGCTCCAGCATGTTTATATTACAGTATATTCTATACTGTACGTAATATAGGCACTCACCATATCATAGAATACTTTATTTTCAAAAATTTGATATTTTCATGTTATTTTCACATGTAAAAATGTCATCACTTTGGTTACACACTCAGCTTTAAGGTAGCTTCTTGTGTCAGAATAAGTTTTCTTTTCTTTTTCATCAACAATTATCTAATACATATCAATAACTAATTAAAAAATTAATACATAATAAACTGGAATATCACATGGGCACTTCGAGATACAGAATTTATCTTTTCATGTTGGAAATTTATTTCAAGATCTTTTCAACACTGGAAGATAAAATTGGTATCTACACGCGCCCATGTTATATCTTATGTTTGATTTGATTTGTAGCCAATTATCCTGAAGATGTAGTAGAAAAAAGCTCCAAGTCCTTAGACAATGGCATATACTGTGGATGGGCTAAAATAGACGATGGACCAGTCCACAAAATGGTTATGAGTGTTGGATGGAACCCTTTTTATAGCAATGAGAAAAAATCAATGGTAAGAAATTGCTTCTAAGAGGGGTAGGGTAGTGGTGTATGGTTATGAGTGTTGGATGGAACCCTTATTATAGCAATGAGAAAAAATTAATTGTAAGAATGCTACTAAGAGGGGTAGGGTAGGGGTGTATGGTTATGAGTGTTGGATGGAACCCTTATTATAGCAATGAGAAAAAATCAATGGTAAGAATGCTACTAAGAGGGGTAGGGTAGGGGTGTATGATTATGAGTGTTGGATGAAACCCTTATTATAGCAGTGAGAAAAAATAAATGAAAGAATGCTACTAAGAGGGGTAGGATAGGGGTGTATGATTATGAGTGTTGGCTGGAACCCTTATTTTAGCAATGAGAAATAATCCATGGTAAGAATGCTACTAAGAGGGGTGGGATAGGGGTGTATGGTTATGAATGGGTGGAATACTTATTGTAGCAATGAGAAAAAAATCAATGGTAAGAATGCTACTAAGAGGGGTAGGGTAGGGGTGTATGATTATGAGTGTTGGCTGGAACCCTTATTATAGCAATGAGAAATAATCAATGGTAAGAATGCTACTAAGAGGGGTAGGGTAGGGGTGTATGGTTATGAGTGTTGGCTGGAACCCTTATTATAACAATCTTATGATAGAAAATAAATGGTTAGAATGCTTCTAAGAGGGTTAGGGTAGGGATGTATGGTAATACATATTTTTTCGTTCCATACATTTGCTGTTCAAATGGATTGTTGGGGCTATAGATTCTTAGCGAGTCTAGCCCTTGTAAGCCATTAAGAAACATATGCATCGTCAATATTGCTTGAAGCTTTAGATAATATTTCTATATTGATGCATTTTGTTCTCCACAGGAAACACATATTATTCACAAGTTTGATGAAGATTTTTATGGCTCACAACTGAGTGTTATTATAAATGGATATCTACGACCTGAAAAGTCCTACCCTAGCCTACGTAAGTATTATGATAACCAAATCTATCTCTCTTGCCATCTTATAGGAGCGCCAATCAATCAATCACGTAATCCATCAAACAATCAATCATACATGTACAGCCAACCAAACTATCAATCGACCAATCAAACTATAAATCAATCAAACAACCAACCAACCAACCAATCAATTTATTTAATTAACAAATCAATCAATCAATCAACCAATCAAACTATAAATCAATCAAACAACTAATCAATCAATTTGTTTAATTAACCAATCAATCAATCAATCACCCAGTCAATCAAACTATTAATCATTCAGCTAATCAACCAATCAATCAAACTATCAAATGAATGAAACTATCAATACACTGGCCATCCAATCAACCAACTCTACCATCAATCAATCAATCAATCAATCAATCAATCAATCAATCAATCAATCAATCAATCAATCAATCAATCAATCAATCAATCCATCCATCAATCATACTATCAATCAATCAGATCAAATCAAGTCATATCATTCAATAAATGTGTCACTCTACTTTACTGAAATGATTGCCTCTTAAATGATGATGGTCCAAGTATTAAGCTTTGCGTTGTGTTTATGCTTTCATGAGTTTACAACATTAATAATGATGATAATAACTTTAATATTTATATTGCACATATTATATATGAATATGATCACATGGGCACAATCATTTTGGTAGTTTCAAGTCTTATAACAATGCTAAATGTTTAATAATCATTGTATGTGTTTGTTTGTGTTGTGCAGAAGCTCTAATAGATGCTATCCACGATGATATCAGCCAAGCTGAAGAACTTTTAGAGAAACCAGAAAACAAGACATATGCAGCACACACATTCTTTACAGCTAACAACAACTCTACAACCAACAGCACTACCCAAAATGGGTTGTGAACCTATTATAGACACCTATAGCATGTCAAATCAGATAGGTCATTTTTAAGTAATCAATGAATAAGACATATGCAGGACGCTCATTCTTTAAAGCTAACAAATGTAACTCAATAAGCAACAGAATGAATCAAAATGGACTGGGCTTTTCATAGACCCCTATAGCTAGTTAGTTAAGATAGGTCATATTAATTTTTAAATAAATCCTAAAACAAGACATATATATGCAGGACACTCATTCTTTAAAGCTAACAACAGCTCTACAAACAACAGCCTGACACAAAATTGACTGGGCCTTTCATAGACTACTAATAGCTAGTTTCTCAAATAAGATAGATCATATTTAATTTTATAATGAAATCACAAAACAAGAAATATAGCACACTCATTCTTTAAAGCTAACAACAACTCAACAAGCAACAGCCTGACCCGAAATGGACTGGGCCTTTGAAAGACGCTTATAGCTAGTTTGTCAAATAATATAAATCATACTAAAATTTTCTTAAATTAAAATATATAAAAATATATATGCAGACGACACTCATTCTGTACAGCTGATCATCTCAACCAGCAACAACTCATAATATATAATAAATATATATAACTCATGATATACTGACCCAAATATATACAAATGTTTATGATTATATTTATTATTGATAATACGTACTTCATTTATACTAGCCTGCTTTGCAGAATCAATATATACTCAAAATATTCGCCCAAAAATTGCGTCTTCTGAACCAAGCCGTTAATCAATTTCCAATATGCACAAACCTTGTTGGGAATCAATGGTCAATCAGAACGCGAGAAAATGCTAGAAAGTAGATTCTGATTCAAGGTTGATACCAGTTACTATGGAAATTACTTATAAAGAGACGTAGTATGAAACTCCAAATTCATTTATTATTATTATTATTATTAAAGTGAAATGTCTGTTAAAAATTCGGCCTTTGAGGTGTGGTCGTTTGTACCACATGACTATTTTTGAGAAAAATGATTTACCAGAATCGATCACATGGTACAAAAACAAGACTGCATTTCAAAGGAGATTTTTTAACGGAGAGCTCTAGTGATTTCGATAGTAATAGTTTGGAAAGCTGGGCTCCTTCGTTATGTACTGGAAATCTATTCTTTGTTAGCTTCGTTCTATTATTTACGTAAGAGTCTTAAGAGTTTCTATTGAATGACGTAGACTGTGTCCGGTACAGGGAGGAGCTGAAAGCTGGCATACAAGGAAAAGGTCGTTCGGTTTTATTAAAATCACGTCACTCTAACCTTGTATGACAGTTTTCACCAAAAGTAAACTCGTGTTGAAGAACTAAAATAACCGTTTTTATTGATTGTGTTTATAAACTCTGCATAAACATTTTACTCAACCATATGCTAACGACGCCATTTGTATCATTTGAATTAAATAAATTAAAATCAGTTAGTATTGACTATTTAATGATACTTTTATGGTAAATATTGACAGTCTATACAAACAGTATTAGACAGCAAACAGAATCTTATTCACGCGAAACCTTCAATGAAATTCGGTTAATTCAAATCCATTGACACGTGTCATTTATATCTGCGGTATTATAAATCTTGCGGTTGCGGTTTTTAGCAAATTTTGGTGCAATTGTACATTTCTTGTCAATTTTTTTGCGGTTTCCAAACCCCCTTAATGACGCCCCCCTCTTTAGTTTTTTAGGATTCTTAAAATTTTTCACTGCTGTATGCATATCATCTTTCAATGCGAATAAATCCTCATGCTTTGAATATATATGACCTTCTCTTCCTTTTTCGCTGCTTAAAAGACGAGATATCGCTCGACATCTCTCAGTTTGTCACATTCTCTTCTTCTAAAACTCGTCGTGGCTCCTCTGGACTTGACCTCTGTATTCTCCCTGCCCGCACCTCTACCTTTCGAGATTCTTACTTTGTGCGTGTCTGTCCTCTCTGGAATTCTCTTCCTTCTGATATCCGCCTCTCTAACTCTACTTCTGCCTTTAAACGTCATCTTAAAATTCTCTTTACTAAACGCCTCAACAATGTTTTTGATGTGCATAACATTCGCACTTGGCGTTTAATCTGTCCCTTGTGTCGCCGCTCTAACCTGTCTTCGGCATGCACGTGTTAGTGTTATCTACTCCACTGTTAATCTTTTTTTTCTCTCTCTCTTATCCCATTTTTCGCCCATTTCCCTTTTCTCTATAGCTTTGCGTTGCTTTCACTTTTACTATAATTTTACTTGTTGATTATTATAATTTTTGATTATTAGTGTTGTCACTGTATTTCTCGCCTTATTGTTTTGTTTTGTTTTGTTTGACCATTGGAGAACGAACTTTGTAAGGGACTTCGTGTCCTATTGTCGTTTTCTCCGTGGATATTGTAATCTTGTCCAGAATCTTTATAAATAAATAAATAAAATAAATAAATATACCTAAAATATCCCTAGCCTCCTTTCAAATGATAAGTCTAACATTAACAGGACGATATGAATGCAACTAATATATTATACCATAAGGTATAGATATATAAGTTATGATATACCTTAATGTCGATTCAATTTGATCAGCTATTCACATTCTAATTTTTGCTAGTCAGCTTATTTCAACTCAACTGGCACATGTATTGCTTGTGAGGTAGTTTTTGCAGTTGATACATTTGCTCCAACTGTTAAAACTGTACCTGATCTTGAAACCTCTACGTGGCTTGGTGGTAACCTTAATAACATTCTAAACAATTTCTTGTACTCTTTACCAAAGTTAGGGTTCATGAATCCGTAAAGAATAGGATTAATGGCACAACTAGACGCTGCAAGGAAAGAATAGGCCACATAAGCTCTCCTTGTGAGGGACCAACGCAGCCTAATTACATCAATTATATCAATGATGAAGATAGGGATCCAACAAATCATGAACATGATCAAGATGACAAACAGTGTCCTTGTGATTTTTATCTCGTGAGAGCTGAGATTCTGCGAGTTTGACATTGAATTGTTATGTTTCTTGATGACTCTGTATACTTTGAAATAACAAAATGCGATGACATTTGCAGGAAAAGCGATATAAAAAGTTACCAACACGGATAAGAAGATGTAGTCTTCGACGTTAATGTAGCAGACGAACTTTCCTGGATGGAAGACATACTTATATCCCAAAGCAACATATGACAACGAGCCTAGAATAGAAAGGACCCAAACGATAGCAATATAGCAAACAGTTCTTTTCAAAGTAAAATTAGTTCGATATTTAGTTTGCCTCACTACTCTAAAGTAACGATTCAAAGCCATAAAAGTCAGGTTCAAAATTGAGGCACATGCAAATGTTATGGCAGCTATCCCTTGAAACTGGCAGGTTTGCTCTGAATAAGCCCATTTGGATGTTATAAGAACTCCTAAAGACGGTAGGCCCGAAAGAATACCTAATCCTAAATCTGACATCGCCAACGACGCGATCAAAAAGTTTGGAATTGTTCTTAGGCTGGGATTGCAGAAGATTATCTTCAGTGAGGCGGAGTTGCCGATTAATGTTACGACCTCAAAAACTACCCAAGCCAGAGATTCGATCCATCTTTCCCATTTTTCTCTCGAGGCAAGTTCGAACTGAAGATGCTGGATGTCTTTTTCGTTTGCGGAAGATGCGTTTGAAAACATAATTGTTTTGTACAAACATCTGTTTTCGAAGTGAACTTGCCGCTTTTCAATTTTATGTACTTGTCATGAAGATGATATTTTTACTAGCCTGTGAAGCAATCATTCACCAAAGATGATCTTCAAAACTTTGATGCAAACAACGGACAGAGGTGCTTGTTTTAGAATGTTACTTGTCGTTACTCAATTTGTTACGGGAGCTATGATTACTCATTTCCTACAATGTACATGCTCAGACTTACTCATATTTTTATCGATATGCAATGTAATATGAGCCTTTTGCTCCGACAATTAACTTGAACTAAGGTTCTGATTGGCTAACTGCAATGGCTTGCCGTGGCTTTAATAAGGGACAGGTGCTAGTGTGAAATTGTCTTTAAAACTCTTTTTAACTTTTAGGCGCATACTAAATTATCGTTGTGAGAGTAGTCACACAATTGTGGGCAGCCAATCCTTATATTTTCCTAAACTATAATTAAGTAATGAGAAAGTTTCTTTTGACCAGAAGATCGAGCATGAATGTCATGAATCAAAAGAATAAACATGAATACAAGTATGTTTAGAAACCTGAGTCCCGCTTGGAGATAGAAGGATTATTTAAACTGTCCTTTCCTACTAAGTGGTAGTGTGACATATATGACAAATGGTAGACCACTATAGTCTCCGACTTGACATTAGTTTCTAAAACATGAATTTTGTAGTCTTTAAAGTGTTTATCACTATAGTCGAAATATATCCCTTATTTCTTCCCTTAACAAATTAAACAACTCCTTCTTTTGGTAATCGCAATTTATAGCTCAGTATCCAGAAAACATTGCCGGATGAGTGAAGAAATGATTCTACACTTGACTAAATTCAGTTCACCTGACTTTCAATATCTGAAAAGTTTTTTTTAACTGTTCTGACTTTTAATAAATTTGTCACCAATAAAATATTTCAGCACCAGATTCGCTGAAGAAAAATTGGTATTTGACTGCAATTCTTGCAGAATGTATTGAAAATGTACTTGACAATATATATTGATTGTCGTTAAGATATTACTTAGTGACTTCTCATTTTGATCGCTGTCAGCTAGTCCAGAGGTAATTGATTTGCAAAGGAAAATATTTTATTTATAAAGGGAATGATTGGTTCGCTGAGAAAAATATGTGCTTAAATGTAGCTTCTCTTGCTCGTTTTCCGCCTCATCAAAGTCATTTTAAATGGTGTTTTGAGCCTTTTTGAGACAATATTACACGGGGATTTGTTTAATTTAAAAACGTAATATCAATGTCATTGCACTGGCTCTCAAACGCCATTAGGTATGCAAATTATTTCAGTTATTGCTGTCATTTACTGCAGGTTGAATTGATTTTTTTTTTAAACTCTCAAATCTAAAATTTTCCATGATGATGCAAAAGACAAATAAATATAAAGCTGTTGTTACTATACTTCATTTTGAGTAATAATATTGAGCATATCTGAGCAATGAAAAGACGTACAGAGTAAACCATTACTTGTTTCATGATATTTCTCATGTTCCTCATGGAGTTCCTCAAGGCAGCATTCTTGGTCCGCTGTTGTTTAATTTATTCATCAATGATCTTTCTTTCCATATACAGCTTTAAATATCAAGATAGACCTTTATGCATATGATACAACTCCTTCGTCTTCTAATAATGTTACTGATACTGCCAAGCTACAGGATACTCTTAACTCGGCAATGCAGGATCTAGTAAACTGGACTAATGGCAACAAACTACCAATTAATGATACCAAATCTAAAGTTCTACTTGTAACTGGTAAACGCCTGGGAGTGAAAGAACCTCATAGTGAATTAACTATCGTGACTTCAAATGGGGACACTCTTGAATCAGTGGACACTGTAAGACTGCTAGGATTAGACATCGACAGTAAACTCTCCTTTTCTGACCACGCTGATAGAACTTACAAAAAGATTTCTGGAAGAATAGTAGTACTTGACAAAATTAAAGGCTGCTTACCATTAAAACAAAGAATCCTTTATTATAGTGCCATGACAAAACCTTTATTCAGTTACGCAGGTGCAATATGGCAGACAGCATCTACAAAGGACTGCTTACTAAGATTCTTAAGTCTACAGAAAAGAGCAGGAAGCATAATTCTTAATGCAGAACCTAGAGCACCTTCGGTTCCTCTATTCAACAAATTACAATGGCTGCCTTTCAGTACATGGACAATAATATTTCAATGTGTTCATTACTATTCAAGAGTCTGCAGTTATCTGTTCCAGAATACCTTATTGAAACTTTAAAACTAAATAAATCACTGCGCTCTAGAAACACTAGATTTTATGGACTAAACTTTATTACTCCAAGATACAATAGGAATACTGAGGGAGGAAGAACTTTTATCGTCAAAGCTATAAATAAATGGAACAATTTAGAAGAAAATTAAAAAAACAGACAGCCTACACTCAATTCTTTTAAAAGTGCTCTTTGTAAGAAACTTCTAAATGAACAAAGCTTTTTATCGCATTTTAATCTATAATAGTAACCACAATTTTACGTTATCCAATATAATCAATAATAGTACGTACATATTTTATAATTTCATAAATTTGTTAGGAACAATAGCTTAGTAATATATTATCAATAGTTAGTTTCGCGAATATACACCTACTTGCAAGAACATTGTCGTGCAGAGGGAGCGTTTGTGGTTTGGTGGATTGGGAATGAATTGGAAGTACTGAAAAAAGAGTTCTGTTTTAGTGGTCTTCTTTTGTGCTTTTGAATTATTCCTGGCCCACTAATTGCACATATTCTTTTTAGTGTGACAACTGTCTTGCAAGTAAGTGTTTCTATATAGGTGAATATCCTTCAATATAATCAATAATAATACATATTTATTAATTTCATCATTTTTAGGAACAATAGCTTGAAAATGATGTCAGCGACATCGAAACGTCGTGAAATAAGCGTTCTGTCTTATATTATCAAAATTTGTCCAAAAGCCACTCTTTTGAAAATAGCTTTTTAATATATTATCAATAGTTAGTTTCGTGAATATATATATATATATATATATATATATATATATATATATATATATATATATATATATATATATATGTATGTAATTAGATTTGATATATATTTGACATGCAAATAGTTTTTTTTTGTTATATATATGTACATACAATGTATTGTAATTAGATTATTTAGTTTGAGGGCCACAAATTCACTAGTGTTTTACACTATTAAGTGCCACCCTCATTAAATAAAGTTATTATTATTATTATTATTACTCGTGAGCCGCAAGGAAATATCAGCAAAAGAGCACATATTAACACTTCCCTTATTTATTCAAACGCAAAGTACCAAAAAATGTAATACACAGATCTTCTCAAGATAGGATGTTACATATTATTGAGGATAGGTGCAAATTTCTTTTTCGTATACTTTTAACATTTCGTGTCACGCGCTCGGAAGTCACGATAAATTCGTGTATGTGTTTGTTAATATTCATGCAATTCATAATTATTTCTTGCTGTTTTCTTAGCCAGAAGAAGCATAAGACTGCATATTAGACCAAAAAATAAAGTTTCATTTAGTTGAAAATCGTTGAAAACATTAGCCTTAGAAAACAGATGTTTTTTCGCTCCTCTTACCCTCGCAAAACGATTTGCGCAAATTAAAGTGGAGTGGGGGCAGTGCTAAACAGCGAAACAGCGAAACGAAACACGAAACGAAACACCACCGAAACTAACTAAATTCCTAAAATTTATCAATTGTACTGAAAAGATAGTAAAGTCAAATAATCAAATTATAGTGAAGTTATCATTAAAATAAATATTTTGAACACATGTGAAACAACTAACATTGTCATTGTAAAAGCAGCGGAGATCGTTGTAAATACCATACATCGCTAATCAGGGAGGTTGTCTGTTAGTCGGACTTCGCCTCAACGCTTCTCTTGTAAAAATAAATCCTTAAAAGTTATAAAACTTGTCTACACGGGCTTGGTAAATTTTATTTCATGCACTTGAGATTAAGACTGTGCAAGAAGACTGACTGGAAACTGGACTATTGTATAGCCTGCGTTACTTCCGGTTTATTCTCCGTAATAAACCGGATGTAACGCAGGCTACTATTGTACGGCAGTATGATAAACGATGAGAAAATATGGAATTGGCAAACTTTAATAAAGTACAAAGTGATGAGCTGGCAAATTTCAAACGGGAGTCGTAATATATCGAGTTGGAGTTCGAGTTGAAAGTATTTAAAATTAAAAATAAATAAGAAATAAGACTAAAATAAATGAATTAGGCTGAAGATATGAATGGAATCAATTTGAAATTAGGCCGCTTTAATAGATATGATCTATTATCTTTATCATATTTGCCAACTCTATCTTGTTTTGATGAAAATTACATGCTATAAATAAAATGACATGATCAAAGATCAAAGCGAGTGTCAGACGAACAGGAGTTGAAATAATTTTCTGCAACTTCAGAAACAAGAAAGAAAGATATGTCGCATAAGTAACACTGTTTTTACCTATGAACATGTTGATAAAAAGTAAAAAATTGTTATTGATTTTGCATCCGAATTAAAATGCATGATAGTGGTTCTCCTGGATATATTATTAATCAAATTCTGCTATATTTCATCTACACATTTGTTTATTTTGTTTCTAGCGTTTTAAAATTACAATTCGTGCAAAATACGACTGTGTTGAGTTTTAATTACGCATGCAAATTCAAAGGTCATTCATGTGTTCAATTTGTTTCCTTTTCAAGAGAACCTCCCGTCCTCTTGAGAGTATTTGTAGCAATTAATTACCGGGAACTCAACCGTAAATTGCAGTCAGTTTGAAAGGTCAGCTTTTGATGAAGACAATAAGTAAGCTAGTCCAAACAATCCTTCTATGATAAGGGAATTCCTCTGTAATAGTGTAATACCGGCGAATGCTAATCTTTCTACACTGTCGTTTGAGGGACGGACCATTTGATTTTTGTAGGGGGGAGGGGATTTTCAGCGTGCTCGAAAAAATTTTTTCGCCCTCCAGTGTTGCAGGATATTTTTTTGCTGTACCAAACTATATTTTTTGCCATATTGACGTTGCACAAATTTGTTTTTTAGATCATGTAGAGTTTGCATGCTTGATATTTTTTGGGGGGATTTAACCCACCCACCCTACAAATATTAAATGGTCCGTCCCTTATGTGAACCTCATGCAGGATTTAGAACTTTGTTATTTTTGGTTATCCTGTTACACCAAACTCCGAATGAAATCGTTTATTTCATTCGCCAGTCCACAGTCACGAAGATAAGATTAAGCTTATAAAATTGCTTTTTTGGTTATTTTTTTTTTCCGTTATTGTAGCATAATTTTTGAAATATAAAGAAATTATCTGTTTCGGTGATGTTTCAGAGGTGTTTCGTTTCGTGTTTCGTTTCGTGTTTCGTTTCGGTGTTTCGCTGTTTAGCACTGCCCGTGGAGTGGCACAGATAATAGACGCAAATATTGACATTTCCAAATATTTTTATTTTTAACTCTCATAAAACATTATACAAAACACTGGTGATGTTTTATCTTATTCTATTGCTAGATCCTAATTGAAAGTAGTTTTTTTGTCATTACGAGGTCTCAACTGTATATATCTACATACTGTGAATGTTAATGCATTTACTCTTAAGACTGCATGGGTCCCTTTGTTAAGTTTGTGAGTTTTCAATATATTGGGACTGTCCAATAATTATCAAGAGGGGTGCTGAATAATGAATTTATATAGCCAAAAATTAGATCAATTTAACACCCCTTTCAAACACAATTTTATTTCTAACCCTCTTTAGTTCCTTTAATGATTATGTTCAACATAATATCCGATAAAGTTAAGAAACTTGTGTCTATTACTTATAATCATGGCAAAGCCAGAACAGCCAGATAAGGCATAACGTAAGACCCTTCCCCCACTCTAAACATTTATTCTCCTTAATGTCCCTTCTGGTTTTACAGCTCTTCTCCTCCAGATAATTATGGCACAGTCCATAAAGTAATACACTACTTGCTGTTTTATCAAAATTGGCAAGCCCATCCGAAGCATACTTATTAGTTAATGCAGCCGGGCCTACAGTTATTGGCGTAAGCTGTTTTGGTGTCCCTGCCTTCCAATGACGGAAAAAGCTAACAAAACAAATAAAAAAAGCTATCGCTGTTAGCTAGGCTTCACAAAACGTACGAATATTGGAATTAAAATTGTCAAGTTATTCAGTTTCTAATTTTTGCTAGTCAACTTATTTCAACGCAGCTTGCACATGTATTGCTTTTGAGGTAGGTTTTGCAGTTGATACATTTGCTCCAACAGTTAAAACTCTACCTGAAATCTCTACGTGGCTTGGTGGTAACCTTAATAACATTCTAAACAATTTCTTGTACTCTTTCCCAAAGTTAGGGTTCATGATTCCGTAAAGAATAGGGTTTATTGCACTACTACACCCTGCCAAGAAAGTATAGGCCACATAAGCTTTTCTTGTCATGGACCAACGCAGCCTAATTACATCAATTATATCAATGATGAAGATAGGGATCCAACAAATCATGAACATGACCAAGATGACAAACAGTGTCCTTGTGATTTTTATCTCGTGAGAGCTGAGGTTCTGCGAGGAAGTTGTCCAGTTTGACATTGAATTGTTATGTTTCTTGATGACTCTGTATACTTTGAAGTAACAAAATGCGATGACATTTGCAGGAAAAGCGATATACAAGATTACCATAACGGACAAGAAGATGTTGTCTTCGACGTTTATGTAGCAGAAGAACTTTCCTGGATGGAAGACATACTTATATCCCAAAGCAACATATGACAACGAGCCTAGGATAGAAAGGACCCAAACGATAGCAATATAGCAAACAGTTCTTTTCAAAGTAAAATAAGTTCGATATTTTTTTTGCCTCACTACTCTAAAGTAACGATTCAAAGCCATAAGTGTCAGGTTCAAAATTGAAGCCCATGCAAATGTTAAGGAAGCTATCCCATGAAACTGGCAGGCTTGGTCAGAATAAGGCCATTTGGAAGTTATAAGAACTCCTAAACACAGTAGCCCCGTAAAACAACCTAATCCTAAATCTGACATCGCCAACGACGCTATCAAAAAGTTTGGAATTGTTCTTAGGCTTGGATTGCAGAAGATTATTTTCAGTGTGGCAGGGTTACCGATGAATGTTACGAGCATCATGACTACCCAAGCCAGAGATTCTATCCATACTTCCCATTTTTCTCTCGAGGCAAGTTCCACCTGAAGATGCTGGATGTCTTTATCGTTTGTAGAAGATGCGTTTGAAAACATAATTGTTTTTGTACAATCAAACGATTTCGAGTTGAACCTGCCGCTTTTTAATTTGATATGCCTGTCACTAAGATGATATTTTTACTAGCCTGTGAAGTGGAGTCTCAATTCATCCCCATTCACCAAAGATGATCTTGAAAACTTGATGCAAACAACGACCGACAGATGTGCTTGTTTTAGAATGTTATAGTTGTCGTTAGACTATTAAACAACTCCTTCTTTTGGTAATCGCAATTTATAGCTCGGTATCCAGAAAACATTGGATCGATCAGTGAAGAAATGATTCTACACTTGACTAAATTCAGTGTATCTTACTTTCAAAATCTGAAAATTGTTAACTGTCCTGACATTTAAAAAATTTGTCACCGATAAAATAATTCAGCACCAGATTAACTGAAAAAAAATTGGTATTTGACGTCTGCAATTCTTGCAGAGTGTATTGAAAATGTACTTGACAATATATATTGGTTCAGCTGTCGTTAGGCAATTACTTAGTGCATGACTTGTCATTTCTATTGCCTTTCAGTTCAGAGGAAATTGATTTGCTAAACAAAATATTTTATTTATAAATTAAAGGGAATGATTGGTTCGCTGAGAAAAATATGTGCTTAATTAAATGTAGTTTCTTTTGCTCGTTTTCCGTCTCATCAAAGTCATTAAGGTGTTTTGAGCCTTTTGTACACGGGCATCTCTTTAATTTAAAACATAAAATCACTGCCATTACACTGGCTAAATTTTATTACTGTTATTTACTGCAAGTTGATTTTTTCAAAAACTCTCGAGCTCAAATCCAAAAACTTTCACGATCACGATGCAAACGACAAATACATATAAAGCTGTTATTACTATATATTTCATTATGAGTAATAATATTGAGCATATCTGAGCAAAGAAAACACGTACAGAGTAAACCGTCACTCGTGAGCCGCAAGGAAATATCAGAGAAAACTCACATAATATCAAAAAACCTTATTCATTCCAAACGCAAAGTGCCACACATTTATTGCATAGATCTTCTCAATAGCTTCTTATCTCAAAATAGAATGTTATATCAGTGTTATTGAGGATAGATAGGTGCAACAATTGAGAAATGTGCAATTTTCTTTTTCCTATAATTTAAGCATTTCGTGTCACGCGCTCGGAAGTCACGATAAATTCGGGTATGGTTTTGTTATTTATGCAATTCATAATTATTTCTTACTGTTTCTAGCCAGACGAAGCATTAAACTGCATTTTAGACCAAAAAATTAAAGTTTCATTTAGTTGAAAATAGTTGAAAACATAGACTTTATGCTATTTGCACAAATTTAAGGGGAGTGGCACAGAATGTACTGGACGCAATGCAATTATCGGCATTTCCAAATGGTTTTATTTTAACTCTCATATTACATTATACCAACCGCTGGTGGTGTTTTATCTTATTCTATTGCTAGATCCTACAATTGAAAGTGTTTTTTTTTTGTCATTACGAGGTGTCAACTGTATATGGCTACATACTGTGAAAGTTAATGCATTTACTCTTAAGACTGCATGGGTCCCTTTGTTAAGTTTGTGAGTTTTGAATATATTGGGACTGTCCAATAATTATCAAGAGGGGGTGCTGAATAATGAATTTATATAGCCAAAAATTAAATCAATTTAACACCCCTTTCAAACACAATTTTATTTCGAACCCTCTTTAGTTCCTTTAAAAATTATGTCGATAAAGTAGGAAACTTGTGTAGATTACTTACATTCATGGCAAAGTCAGAAGAGCCGAAAATGGTATAACTTAAGACCCTCCCCCACTCTTTACATTTATTGATTCTGATTCAAAATAATGTAAAAAAAAAATCATCAAACGTTTACTACGGTATCGCACAGTAAAGATCAATATTGTCAAGCAAATTGTCAGATATTGAACTTCAGTCAAGTGTAGGTAGTTTCTTCACTGATCAATTTGTTTTGGATACTGAGCTATCTAATGTCATCTTCTTGGCAGGCACATTAAATTAAAAGCTACTTCCCATCAGTTGCTTCTACAAAAACAATTATGTTTTCAAACGCATCTTCCACAAACGAAAAAGACATCCAGCATCTTCAGTTGGAACTTGCCTCGAGAGAAAAATGGGAAGTATGGATAGAATCTCTGGCTTGTGTAGTCATTGCACTCGTAACATTCATCGGCAACTCCGCCACACTGAAGATAATCTTCTGCAATCCCAGCCTAAGAACAACTCCAAACTTTTTGATCGCGTCCTTGGCGATGTCAGATTTAGGATTAGGTATTTTCACGGGTCTACCATCTTTAGGAGTTCTTATAACATCCAAATGGCCGTATTCAGAGCAAACCTGCCAGTTTCAAGGGATAACTGCCATAACATTTGCATGTGCCTCAATTTTGAACCTGACACTTATGGCTTTGAATCGTTACTTTAAAGTAGTGAGGCAAACTAAATATCGAACTTATTTTACTTTGAGAAGAACTGTTTGTTATATTGCTATCGTTTGGGTCCTTTCTATCCTAAGCTCGTTGTAATATATTGCTTTGGGATATAAGTATGTCTTTCATCCAGGAAAGTTCGTCTGCTACGTTAACATCACAGACTACATTTTCTTATCCGTGTTGGTAACCTTTTATATCGCTTTTCCTGCAAATGTCATTGCATTTTGTTACTTCAAAGTATACAGAGTCATCAAGAAACATAACAATTCAATGTCAAATTGGGAAAATTCCTCGCAGAATCTCAGTTCTCACGAGATAAAAATCACAAGGACACTGTTTGTTATCGTGGTCATGTTCATGATTTGTTGGATCCCTATCTTCATCATTGATATAATTGATGTAATTAGGCTACGTTGGTCCTTGCCAATAAAAGCTTATGTGGCTTATATTTTCTTTGCAGCGTCTAGTTGTGCCATTAATCCTATTCTCTACGGAATCATGAACCCTAACTTTGGTAAAGAGTACAAGAAATTGTTTAGAATGTTATTAAGGCTACCACCAAGCCACGTAGAGGTTTCAGGTACAGTTTTAACAGTTGGAGCAAATGTATCAACTGCAAAAACTACCTCACAAGCAATACATGTGCAAGCTGCATAGCAAGCATTAAAAAACTTAATAATTTGACATTTTAACTTCAATATTCGTATGTTTTGTGAAGCCCAGCTGACAGGAAAAGCTGCGGATGCCAAATATAGTAAAAACAGCAAAGTACTGTTTTATAATACTTTATGGGCTGTGCAATAATTATCAGGAGGAGAAGGGCTGTAAAACCAGAGGGGACATTAAGGAGAATATATTTAAAGGGTGGGGGAGGTCTTAAGTTATGCCTTTTCCGGTTCATCTGGTTTTGCCATGAATGTAAGTAATGGGCACAAGTTTCCTAAAAATATGATAAGTTTACAAGTTTCCTAAAAATATGATAAGTTTACAAGTTTCCTAAAAATATGATAAGTTTACAAGTTTCCTAAAAATATGATAAGTTTACAAGTTTCCTAAAAATATGATAAGTTTACAAGTTTCCTAACTTTATCGGATATAGTTTCGGGCATTTTTAAAGATGCTAGAGGAGGGTCCGAAAGACAATTCTGTATCGAAAGGGATGTTGGTTTTATCTACGTGTTGGCTATATGAATCTCATTATTCCCTCCCTCTATTGTTAATTATTGCACAGTCACAATATTTTGAAAATTCGAGGTACTTACTGCTGTGCGACTCGCGGTACTGTAGTCACTTACAAAAACGTTTGATGAATTTATGACATTATTTTGACATTTTTTCCTCCCAATCGGACCAATTACAGACATCAAAGTTTCTAAAGTCTCCGTCTCTCGATATAAACTCCGCCTGTCGATATCAACTTGTACCTGATTGGTCCGATTGAGATGAAGAAACGTCAAAATAATGTCAAAAATTAATCAAAAGTTTTAGTAAGTGACTACGGTACGGCGAGTCGCACAGTAAAAGCCTTAAAAAGCGAGCCATGCAGTCTGGATTAAGAATAAATGCATCAACATTCACAATGTAGCTATATACAGCTGAGACCTCATAATGACAAAAAAAAAATATTCAATTAGGATCAAGCAATAGAATAAGATAAAATCGGTTAATATAATGTAAAATGGGAGTTTAAATAGAAACAGCTGGAAATGTCAATAATTGGGTCGAGAACCTGCTCTGCCACTCAGTTGTGCAAATAGCATATATGAGCCCATGTTTTTAACTATATTTATTTATTTTTCAGTAAGTAAACAGTAGTCAGACAAACTTAATGCTAAAATTGCAGTAAACAACTGTAAAAAAAAAAAAAAACCCGGAAAGAGAAAATGAATAAAATAGTTGTTTGTTTTTTCGATTTTATCAGTAATTAATTAATTTATCCCCCATTTTTTTTTGGCATCTTTAAAACGGTAAAATCGAAACGATAAATCGCAAAAAGCTGGTTCTTTAGTATTTTGTATATGTCCTTCAAATAGATTATTCCTGGAAATTTGGTTTATTTTTGTTTTTATGTTAGCGAGATATATTGAAAGCGAAACTACTGTCACACAACATTGTTGCACTCTTTCTAGAGCCGTGAATATATATAATTTAGCCACAAATTGCATCTTTTTGGCTGGTTCATGAACCAAATTGTTTGTTGAATGAATATTTTTATCTCTAAAGCGATTTAGTTGGAGTTAGATTGAGACTTTGAAGCTTGAACGTTTTGTCCGCCATGTTGGTGGTACACAGTGTACGGCGGCTCCATACATTCTTACCAAAAAGTGAGCATATCATATGAAACCGTTCATATCTTGGCAGCAAATGCTCGATTTGACTTTTTGCAGCATTACATAGTTTTACTCAATCTTTAATATGAATGTACTTTTCTTTTATCTAGGTCTCTAAAATGGACTGAAATATTTCTTATGACGTCAATACCAAACATATTAATTGTATTAATACACGATTGCGTCCTAGCCTGTGTACAGCCGTACCCACCCCTCCCCCCTTCTATGTAAAGAAACGGGGAGAAAACCTCTGTGCAATGTGAAACGGCGTTCCTAATCGTGTTCCCAAATAGTTTGCATACAAATAAACGCATGCGCAATAGGAGTAAACGTGACAATGTAACGTGACATCTCTGCACAGGCTATTGCGTCCAGGTGGTTACGGTCCCTTGTCAGAAATGGTAATACTAATAAATGTCTTATGGCACTAAGACGAGGAAGAAAAGAAGAAAGTCTAGTTGAAACTTAGATTTTGCGATTAATTAAACTGATAAAATATTGCGTTCTGAGAGTCGGCAGTATTCACTGATTATGAATAATTCGTAAAGACAGAAAATATCTGGAAAAATATATTAGTCTTTCAACGCATACATACTAGATCTTACCAAGTACATATTTATAATAGTATAAGTATATATATTAGTATAAGTATATATATTATATTATTATATAACATATAGTGGTATACCGAGTGATATCAACTAGATAAAAAGCCTATCCTAGTCATGAAGATATTGTTGATATCACACATGTGTGATATCACTCTCAACCAATCAACTTTCAGTATTGTAACGAAACCATTGTTTGGTAGTAAAATATTTTTTTGATTTGCTTCTATCTGTTATATAATAAACAGAACATTACATGTGCGCTTGGAAATATGAATTTTATCTTCTCGTGTTGAAAAGATATCTTATCAACACTCGAAGATAAAATTCATATCTCCGCGCGCCCATGTAATATCCTCTATATATTTATCGTTCACTGGCAATAAATATTCACTCTAGCTTGAAAATGACGCCCGATGGCGTCGAAACGTCGAGTAAAAACCTTGTCGTTTTAAATTTTATGATGAAAACTACAAAAAAAAACATCTTATAAGTATATATAGAAAATTCAATAATTTCAGGGACGTGACGAATTAGATTTGAGAAGGATATTTTATACTCAATACAAAAATAACACTTAGCACTTTCGTGAGTGGTGGGAGGATCAGGGAGAGAAGAAAACTCAAGTTAACAGCTTGGAATTGTTTGAAATAGTGATAATAAAAGTTACAGGGAAAAATAAGAGGAAATTAATACAAAATGTAAGTGAAGAAAACATACACAAAAGCATTAAGAAGATCGACACAAAGGAAATGAAATAATTAAAGCAAATAACAATGTCGATACGGAAATTGAAGTCAATTTGAAGTTGGGAGTGGTAAAAGCGGATAGAACTGATAACTGGGATCATGCGATCGAAACAACCGAAAAACTAGAAAATAAGTAGTAACAAGTACAGTCTTGGGACATATATAATTAGCGTCACTACGAAACGTACGCGATCAATTTATCTTGACGCCGACGACTGCAGCTTCAAAGAGCGGGAAAATGGATGTTAACGCGCGCGTTTAATTTGGTCACTTTATTAGGCGGGAAAATCTTTGTTTCATGTAAACGCACAACAAATCAACAACCTCTAAAGAACTAGTTGAAAAAAGGCAGCAGAAACTCTCTAAAATGCCCTCAAGTGTTGTGGTTTAGCGTTTGTATTTACCGTTCTATTTGATACAAAAGCCAAAGCAAGCTGGATGCATTTTCGGTACCCAACAGCTAGAGCATGCAAGGATCAACTATGAGGTCCCAATGGAGTGAACGAAGAATATGATTGAAATGAGGAAACTCAGTAATATTCCAAAGTATAATTATACTTGATATAGTTGTTTACATATCGGTCGAATTGATATTTGTTTGCAAACATTCTAAAGGGTCAAGGAAAATTAAGTAGGAAATATCAGTCAACACAGTTATAACAGTACTTGAGCGATTATTAATTTTGTTCAACTTGATCAAAATCTGAATAGAAATCTAGCAATCAAATCAGTCCATATTCGTTTATAAAGCGTCTTTGTAAGGCACCTGCATTCAACAGATTATCGATCTCATCGAATGCTGAAGATTAATGAACAGGAAAATTAAAGCAGTTGGTTTAATCAATCAACTTATAGTCTCCTTCGCAGCCGTTTTTAGCGGTGTCGGGCTTCCTGTGTCCTATAGCTCATTCAAATTAAGATTTTCAAACAATTGATTTTACGATAGCTTGTTATAGCAGTGCCATTATAATGAAACGGAAAACGAGCATCAAGATAATAATTACATTTAAGTACATATTTTTCTCAGCGAACCAATCATCTCCTTACTCGACAGCAGGTTTTATTCAACAAATCAATTACCTTCTATAACAAAAGTCTGGACTGAACAGCGAAATGAGAAGTCACTAAGTAATATCTTAACGACAATCAATATATATTGTCAAGTACATTTTCAATACACTCAGCAAGAATTGAAGTCAAATACCAATTTTCTTCAACTAATCTGATGCTGAATTATTTTATCGGTGACAAATTAATTCAAAGTCAGGACAGTGAACAATTTTCTGATATTGAAAGTAAGGCGAACTACAGTCAAGTAGATCTAATGTTTTCTGGATACTGAGCTATAAATTGCGATTACCAAAAGAAGAATTTGTTTAATAGCCTAACGACAGCTATAACATTCTAAAACAAACACCTCTGTCCGTTGTTTGCATCATGTCAGTTGAAGATCATCTATAGTGAATGAGGATGAATTGCGAGTCAGCTTGACAGGCTAGTAAAAATATCATCTTCGTGACAGGAAATTAAATTAAAAAGCGGCAAGTTGACTTCGCGATCGGTTGTTTGTACAAAAACAATTATGTTTTCAAACGCATCTTCTACAAACGAAAAAGACATCCAGCATCTTCAGTTGGAACTTGCCTCGAGAGAAAAATGGGAAGTATGGATCGAATCTCTGGCTTGGGCAGCCATTGAGCTCGTAATATTTATCGGCAACTCTGCCACATTGAAGATAATCTTCTGCAATCCCAGCCTAAGAACAATTCCAAACTTTTTGATTGCGTCGTTGGCGATGTCAGATTTAGGATTAGGTTGTTTTTCGGGGCTACTGTGTTTAGGAGTTCTTATAACATCCAAATGGCCTTATTCTGACCAAGCCTGCCAGTTTCATGGGATAGCTGCCCTAACATTTGCATGTGCCTCAGTTTTGAACCTGACACTTATGGCTTTGAATCGTTACTTTAGAGTAGTGAGGCAAACAAAATATCGAACTTATTTTACTTTGAGAAGAACTGTTTGCTATATTGCTATCGTTTGGGTCCTTTCTATCCTAGGTTCGCTGTCATATGTTGCTTTGGGATATAAGTATGTCTTCCATCCAGGAAAGTTCTTCTGCTACCTTAACGTCACAGACTACATCTTCTTATCCGTGGTGGTAACCTTTTATATCGCTTTTCCTGCGAATGTCATCGCATTTTGTTACTTCAAAGTATACAGAGTCATCAAGAAACATAACAATTCAATGTCAAATTGGGAAAATTCCTCGCAGAATCTCAGTTCTCACGAGATAAAAATCACAAGGACACTGTTTGTTATCTTGGTCATGTTCATGATTTGTTGGATCCCTATCTTCATCATTGATATAATTGATGTAATTAGGCTGCGTTGGTCCCTGACAAGAAAAGCGTATGTGGCCTATACTTTCTTGGCAGGGTGTAGTAGTACAATTAACCCTATTCTTTACGGAATCATGAACCCTAACTTTGGGAAAGAGTACAAGAAATTGTTTAGAACTCTATTAAGGTTACCACCAAGCCACGTAGAGGTTTCAAGTAGAGTTTTAACTGTTGGAGCAAATGTATTAACTGCAAAAACTACCTCACAAGCAGTACATGTACAAGCTGCGTTGAAATAAGTTGACTAGCAAAACTTAGAAACTGAATAACTTGACATTTTGACCCCAATATACGTACGTTTTGTGAAGCCCACTTGACAGGGAAAGCTTCGGTTGAGGTTGCCAATTATAATAAAAACAGCAAGTACTTAATTACTTTATGGACTGTGCAATAATTATCAGGTGGAGAAGGGCTGTAAAACCAGAAGGGACATTAAGGAGAATAAATGTAGAGTTGGGGAGGGTCTTAAGTTATACCATTTTTGGCTCAGCTCGCTTTGCCATGAATGTAAGTAATATACACAATTAAGTTTCTTAATTTTATCGGACATAATGTCGGACATAAATTTTAACGGAACTAAAAGAGGGTTCAAAATAAAATTGTGTTTGAAAGGGGTTTTGGTTTCATTTAATTTTTGGCTATATGAAACTCATTATATATATTCAGCCCCAATAGAGGGGGACATTGGGGTTTGTGGTATTGCGGTATTGGCCATTTTTTAATGCGATATTGCGGTAAAAGAAATACATTTTTGCGGTAATGCGGGATTTAGGATTTATGCGATATTTATCCTTTTTTTAAGCGGTATTTCGGTGAAATAAGCAAAATCTAGCTGTAATGCGGGATTTAGAATTCCTGCGGTATGCGATATAACGGGTTTTGTTGTTGTATTTTTTTGGTACGTATGGATGGTGAAAAAACCGAAAACGTTTAATGACCTTTGATTTTAATTCAATGTTGTGCGGTATGCGGTATTTGCGAACTTTTTTGCGATAATGCGGGATTTTTAAAGACTTTTTGCGGTATTGCGGGATCTAACCCCCCCCCCCCTCCCCCAATGTCCCCCTTCCAATAAATTTGAAAACTCACAAACTTAACAAAGGGGCCATGCAGTCTTAAGAGTAAAGGCATTTACTTTCACAGTATGTAGCCATATACAGTTGAGACCTCGTAATGACAAAAAAAAACATTTTCAGTTAGGATCAAGCAATATTATAATTAGATAAAACATCACCAGCGGTTTATATAATGTTCTATGAGAGTTAAAATAAAAACATTTGGAAATTGTCAATAATATATTGCGTCCAGTACGTTCAGTCTGCTACTTTAATTTGTGCAAATAGCATAAAGCATTATTTATTTTAGTTTCAGTTTCAGTATGTAAACAGTTATTCAGAGACAAACTTATGCTAAACCTGTAGTAAAAAAAACTGTAAAAAAAAATAATAATTATAACATGAAAGACAAAATGAATATAATAGTTGTTTGTTTTTTCGATTTTACAAGTAAGACCCTCACACAGTACCAAACATAAATGTATTGATACACGATTGTGCATGGCCATGTGATTTTGGTTCCTTGTCAGAAATGTCAATACTAATGTCAATAAATGTTTTAGAACACAAAGACGAGAAAGAAAAGAAGAAAGTTGATTTTTAACTTAGATATTACGGATATACCGTACTGTATTCATTGTGTGCAATTTCTCCGTCGAAGGACTAAAGCTCGAAACGTCAGTAAAGTTAAGTCAACATTTTTTTAAGGTGTTACAAATTTCATTATTAAAAGGCATAACTGAAGACCACCCCCCCCCCCCCCCCCTGCTCTACAAATTGAAAGTGAATAATTTACGTATACTTCAGCCCTCTTCTTCTCTCAATTCACTTTAGTTAACGCCCCCTTCCCCCGTGGTCCATTGATACAATGCTACATTAATTCCTGTATTGAAGAGCTCTCCATAAAATAAAACCAACCCACGTTAAGAGTCGTGACTGCGTGACCACTGTAAAGGCCCGTGCAAACGCACGCAACATTGTTGGACCAACATGTTGGGCCCGTTTAAACACCCTGTTGGATGATGTTAAAGGCCCGAGCAAACGCACGCAACATTGTTGGCCAACATTGTTGTGATACGGTTTGTTGAACACGAGAACAAAAGAAATGTTGGATGAGTTTCATCAAACATCATCCAACAGGGTGTTTAAACGGGCCCAACATGTTGGAGCAACCATGTTGGTCCAACAATGTTGCGTGCGTTTGCACGGGCCTTAAGATTATCATTTTCAATACACTCGGCAAGAATTGAGGTCAGATACCAATATTCTTCAGCGAATGTGGTGCTGAATTATTAGATCAGTGAAAAATTAATTCAAAGTCAGGACAGTGGACAATTTTCTGATATTGAAAGTAAGGTGGACTTCAGTCAAGTGTAGAATCATTTCTTCACTGATCCAATGTTTTCTGGATACTGAGCTATAAATTGCGATTACCAAAAGAAGAAGTTGTTTAATAGCTTAACGACAACTATAACATTCTAAAACAAACACCTCTGTCCGTTGTTTGCATTATGTCAGTTGAAGATCATCTTTAGTGAATGGGGATGAATTGCGAGTCAGCTTCACAGGCTAGTTAAAATATTATCTTCGTGACAGGCAAATTAAATTAAAAAGCGGCAAGTTCACCTCGCGCGATCGGTTGATTCTACAAAAACAATTATGTTTTCAAACGAATCTTCAACAAACGAAAAAGACATCCAGCATCTTCAGTTGGAACTTGCCTCGAGAGAAAAATGGGAAGTATGGATCGAATCTCTGGCTTGGGCAGCCATTGAGCTCGTAATATTTATCGGCAACTCTGCCACACTGAAGATAATCTTCTGCAATCCCAGCCTAAGAACAATTCCAAACTTTTTGATTGCGTCGTTGGCGATTTTCAGATTTAGGATTAGGTTGTTTTTCGGGGCTACTGTGTTTAGGAGTTCTTATAACATCCAAATGGCCTTATTCTGACCAAGCCTGCCAGTTTCATGGGATAGCTGCCCTAACATTTACATGCGCCTCAATATTGAACCTGACACTTATGGCTTTGAATCGTTATTTTAGAGTAGTGAGGCAAACTAAATATCGAACTTATTTTACTTTGAAAAGAACCGTTTGTTATATTGCTGTCGTTTGGGTCCTTTCTATCCTAGTCTCGTTGTCATATATTGCTTCGGGATATAAGTATGTCTTCCATCCAGGAAAGTTCTTCTGCTACCTTAACGTCACAGACTACATCTTCTTATCCGTGGTGGTAACCTTTTATATCGCTTTTCCTGCAAATGTCATCGCATTTTGTTACTTCAAAGTATACAGAGTCATCAAGAAACATAACAATTCAATGTCAAATTGGGGAAATTCCTCGCAGAACCTCAGTTCTCACGAGATAAAAATCACAAGGACACTGTTTGTTATCGTGATCATGTTCATGATTTGTTGGATCCCTATCTTCGTCATTGATATAATTGATGTAATTAGGCTGCGTTGGTCCCTCACAAGGAAAGCTTATGTGGCCTATTCTTTCTTGGCAGGGTATAGTAGTACAATTAATCCTATTCTTTACGGAATCATGAACCCTAACTTTGGTAAAGAGTACAAGAAATTGTTTAGAATGTTATTAAGGCTACCACCAAGCCAAGTAGAACCTCAGGTACAGCTTTAACTGTTGGAGCAAATGTATCAACTGCAAAAACTACCTCACAAGCAGTACATATGCAAGCTGCGTTGAATAAGTTGACGAGCAAAAAATAAGAAACTGAATAACTTGACAAATTTGACTCCAATATTCGTACGTTTTGTGAAGCCCACTTGACAGGGATAGCGGCTTCGGATGAGGTTGCCAATTATAATAAAAACAGCAAGTACTTAATTACTTTATGGACTGTGCAATAATTATCAGGTGGAGAAGGGCTGTAAAACCAGAAGGGACATTAAGGAGAATAAATGTAGAGTTGGGGAGGGTCTTAAGTTATACCATTTTTGGCTCAGCTCGCTTTGCCATGAATGTAAGTAATATACACAAGTTTCTTTATTTTATCGGACATAATGTCGGACATAATTTTCAAAGGAACTAAAAGAGGGTTCAAAATAAAATTGTGTTTGAAAGGGGTGTTTGGTTCAATCTAATTTTTGGCTATATGAAACTCATTATATATATTCAGCCCCATGCAATAGAGGGGGACATTTGGGTTTGCGGTATAATTGCGGTATTGGCCATTTTTTAATGCGATATTACGGTAAAAGGAATATTATTTTGCGGTAATGCAGGATTTAGGATACCTGCGTTATGCGATATTTATCCTTTTTTTAAGCGGTATCTCGGTGAAATAAGCAAAATCTAGCCGTAATGCGGGATTTCGAATTCCTGCGGTATGCGATATAACGGGTTTTGTTTTTGTATTTTTTTGGTACGTATGGATGGTTAAAAAAACGAAAACGTTTAATGACCTTTCATTTTAATTAAATGTTGTGCGGTATGCGATATTTGCGAATTTGTTTTGCGATAATGCGGGATTTTAAAGACTTTTTGCGGTATTGCGGGATTTAACCCCCCCCCCCCCCCCCCCCAATGTCCCCCTCCCATTACATTTGAAAACTCACAAACTTAACAAAGGAGCCATGTAGTCTTAAGAGTAAAGGCATTAACTTTCACAGTATGTAGCCATATACAGTTGAGACCTCGTAATGACAAAAAAAAAACATTTTTAATTAGGATCTAGCAATAGAATAAGATAAAACACCACCAGCGGTTTGTATAATGTTCTATGAGAGTTAAAATAAAAACATTTGGAAATTGTCAATAATATATGTTGCGTCCAGTACGTTCTCTGCTACTTTAATTTGTGCAAATAGTATAAAGCACAATATTTTAGTTTCAGTTTCAGTAAGTAAACAGTTATTCAGAGACAAACTTATGCTAAACTTGTAGTAAAAAAACTGTAAAAAAATAATAATTATTACAGGAAAGACAAAATGAATATAATAGTTCTCGATTTTACCAGTAAGACCCTTCACACAGTACCAAACATAATTGTATTGATACACGATTGTGCTGGTGATTTTGGTTCCTTGTCGTAAATGTCAATACTAATGTCAATACTAATGTCAATAGAACACAAAGACGAGAAAGAAAAGAAGTAAGTTGATTTTTAACTTAGATATTACGGATATACCGTACTGTATTCATTGTGTGCATTTACTCCGACGAAGGGCTAAAGCTCGAAACGTCAGTAAAGTTAAGTCAACATTTTTTACGGTGTTACAAATTTCATTATTAAAAGGCATAACTGAAGACCCCCCCCCCCTGCTCTACAAATTGAAAGTGAATAATTTACGTATACTTCCGCCTTCTTCTTCTCTCAAATCATTCACTTTACTTAACGCCCCCTTCCCCCGTGGTCCATTGATACAATGCTACATTAATTCCTGTATTGAAGAGCTCTCCATAAAATAAAACCAACCCACGTTAAGAGTCGTGACTGCGTGACCACTGTAAAGGCCCGTGCAAACGCACGCAACATTGTTGGACCAACATGTTGGGCCCGTTTAAACACCCTGTTGGATGATGTTAAATGCCCGAGCAAACGCACGCAACATTGTTGGCCAACATTGTTGCGATACGGTTTGTTGAACACGAGAACAAAAGAAATGTTGGATGAGTTTCATCAAATTGATCCAATGCTTTCTGGATACTGAGCTATAAATTGCGATTACCAAAAGAAGAAGTTGTTTAATAGCCTAACGACAATTATAACATTCTAAAACAAACACATCTGTCCTTTGTTTGCATTATGTCAGTTGAAGATCATCTTTAGTGAATGGGGATGAATTGCGAGTCAGCTTCACAGGCTAGTTACAAATTATCTTCGTGATAGGCAAATTAAATTAAAAAGCGGCAAGTTCACTTCGCGATCGGTTGTTTGTGCAAAAACAATTATGTTTTCAAACGCATCTTCTACAAACGAAAAAGACATCCAGCATCTTCAGTTGGAACTTGCCTCGAGAGAAAAATGGGAAGTATGGATCGAATCTCTGGCTTTTGTAGGCATGGCGCTCGTAACATTCATCGGCAACTCTGCCACACTGAAGATAGTCTTCTGCAATCCCAGCCTAAGAACAATTCCAAACTTTTTGATTGCGTCGTTGGCGATTTCAGATATAGGATTAGGTTGTTTTTCGGGGCTACTGTGTTTAGGAGTTCTTATAACATCCAAATGGCCTTATTCTGACCAAGCCTGCCAGTTTCATGGGATAGCTGCCCTAACATTTGCATGTGCCTCAGTTTTGAACCTGACACTTATGGCTTTGAATCGTTACTTTAGAGTAGTGAGACAAACTAAATATCGAACTTATTTTACTTTGAGAAGAACTGTTTGCTATATTGCTATCGTTTGGGTCCTTTCTATCCTAGGCTCGTTGTCATATGTTGCTTTGGGATATAAATATGTCTTCCATCCAGGAAAGTTCTTCTGCTATCTTAACGTCACAGACTACATCTTCTTATCCGTGGTGGTAACCTTTTATATCGCTTTTCCTGCAAATGTCATCGCATTTTGTTACTTCAAAGTATACAGAGTCATCAAGAAACATAACAATTCAATGTCAAATTGGGGAAATTCCTCGCAGAACCTCAGTTCTCACGAGATAAAAATCACAAGGACACTGTTTGTTATTGTGGTCATGTTCATGATTTGTTGGATCCCTATCTTCGTCATTGATATAATTGATGTAATTAGGCTGCGTTGGTTCTTGCCAAGACAAGCTTATGTGGCCTATAGTTTCTTGGTAGGGTGTAGTAGTACAATTAATCCTATTCTTTACGGAATCATGAACCCTAACTTTGGGAAAGAGTACAAGAAATTGTTTAGAACTCTATTAAGGTTACCACCAAGCCACGTAGAGGTTTCAAGTAGAGTTTTAACTGTTGGAGCAAATGAATCAACTGCAAAAACTATCTCACAAGCAATACATGTGCAAGCCGCGTTGAAATAAGTTGACGAGCAAAACTTAGAAACTGAATAACTTGACAATTTTGACCCCAATATTCGTACGTTTTGTGAAGCCCACTTGACAGGGATAGATTCGGATGAGGTTGCCAATTATAATAAAAACAGCAAGTACTTAATTACTTTATGGACTGTGCAATAATTATCAGGTGGAGAAGGGCTGTAAAACCAGAAGGGACATTAAGGAGAATAAATGTAGAGTTGGGGAGGGTCTTAAGTTATACCATTTTTGGCTCAGCTCGCTTTGCCATGAATGTAAGTAATATACACAAGTTTCTTTATTTTATCGGACATAATGTCGGACATAATTTTCAAAGGAACTAAAAGAGGGTTCAAAATAAAATTGTGTTTGAAAGGGGTGTTTGGTTCAATCTAATTTTTGGCTATATGAAACTCATTATATATATTCAGCCCCATGCAATAGAGGGGGACATTTGGGTTTGCGGTATAATTGCGGTATTGGCCATTTTTTAATGCGATATTACGGTAAAAGGAATACATTTTTGCGGTAATGCAGGATTTAGGATACCTGCGTTATGCGATATTTATCCTTTTTTTAAGCGGTATCTCGGTGAAATAAGCAAAATCTAGCCGTAATGCGGGATTTCGAATTCCTGCGGTATGCGATATAACGGGTTTTGTTTTTGTATTTTTTTGGTACGTATGGATGGTTAAAAAAACGAAAACGTTTAATGACCTTTCATTTTAATTAAATGTTGTGCGGTATGCGATATTTGCGAATTTGTTTTGCGATAATGCGGGATTTTAAAGACTTTTTGCGGTATTGCGGGATTTACAATGTCCCCCTCCCAATACATTTGAAAACTCTCAAACTTAACAAAGGAGCCATGTAGTCTTAAGAGTAAAGGCATTAACTTTCACAGTATGTAGCCATATACAGTTGAGACCTCGTAATGACAAAAAAAAACATTTTTAATTAGGATCTAGCAATAGAATAAGATAAAACACCACCAGCGGTTTGTATAATGTTCTATGAGAGTTAAAATAAAAACATTTGGAAATTGTATAATATATATAATATATATATATATATATATATATATATATATATATATATATATATATATATATATATATATATATATATATATATATATATATATATATATATATATATATATATATATATATATATATATATATATATATATATATATATATATATATATATATATATATATATATATATATATATAATATTTGAATAATATATTGCGTCCAGTACGTTCTCTGCTACTTTAATTTGTGCAAATAGTATAACGCATTATTTATTTTAGTTTCAGTTTCAGTATGTAAACAGTTATTCAGAGACAAACTTATGCTAAACCTGTAGTAAAAAAACTGTAAAAAAAATAATAATTATTACAGGAAAGACAAAATGAATATAATAGTTGTTTGTTTTTTCGATTTTACCAGTAAGACCCTCACACAGTACCAAACATAGTTGTATTGATACACGATTGTGCATGGCCAGGTGATTTTTTTTCCTTGTCGTAAATGTCGATACTAATGTCAATACTAATGTCAATAGAACACAAAGACGAGAAAGAAAAGAAGAAAGTTGATTTTTAACTTAGATATTACGGATATACCGTACTGTATTCATTGTGTGCATTTACTCCGACGAAGGGCTAAAGCTCGAAACGTCAGTAAAGTTAAGTCAACATTTTTTTAAGGTGTTACAAATTTCAATATATTACATATCGTTAAAAGGCATAACTGAAGATCCTCCCCCCCTTCCCCCCCCCTCCCCCCCCCCCCCCCCCCCCCCCCCGCTCTACACGCTACATTAATTCCTGTATTGAAGAGCTCTCCACAAAAAAAAACCACGTTAAGATTCGTGACTGCGTGACCACTGTAAGATTATCAACTGGCGAGTCACGACAGGTCCCCGTGACCTTGTTTATCAAATAAATGATGCGTGCTCCCTAACATTGACGTATTACGCCTAGAAAGTCACTTGACAAATATGTTAAAACACTGATGATGTCATCAATTGGGGAGTTTATGCCGCACGTCGTTACTTCCGATCATATATCTCATACTACTGAAACCAACAGCAATCAAAAGCAACTAAGAATTTGACCATTTTCTTCGCTATTTTCTTCGTATTTTCAATGAATTGATGTGTCGTCTTAAGTACTACACAGTCAACCATAGGCTTGGATGGCGTCTCTCTGGCGTTACTGCTATTATGTTTCTTATTTTGGGAGCTATAAGTTTTGGATATGGTATAAAGCTTATGGAATATGCGGAGAAGAAGGATATAACTCCTATTTTCGCTGCAGTGCCGGTAAGCAACTAGTTATTCTTACTGATTTTTTATATAAGTCTGTAGTTGAAGACATAATAATTACGATATTGATTGATCAAGAAAAAACGATCGCTGTACATGTGTGGCTGTGATAAACAAGTAAGAAATTTGGTTAGAAAAATGCAAAGAAACTGGGAAAATTTGGACAATTTCAACTTTAGTTTCGAAGTTGTAACTGTTTCTTTAGCTCAATATATCAATATATTAATATATTCATTATTACACGTATGTGTTTTCAAATGTAGTCTGAGACATAGAAACATGAATATTCATTGGTTTAGAAAGACGTAGGCTTAATGCCAAGGTAAAAACAAAAACAAAAAAAATTTAATTTAATTTACGAAAGACGAGCTTTAAAACATGTAAACCGTTTTACGGGAAATACCGTGATTTAGGTAATGGGAAATCACTTAACTAATTCAACCAGGAATTAATTTAAAATTAGAAATTATTTAATGTTATTTTACGGACAAGTGCATCTTGCATAAACTCAAAATTGCAAAAATAATTCCCGGCAGTTGACAAGTATGTTTTTATTAAAAATTAGTTTATTATTTGAACAAATTCAGTTCATTTCACGTTTTTACAGATAATTTCGAAAAACTTGAGTCTTGTAGTTTTTTCAATTACGATTTTGTTTTCAACAAATTATGTTTGTAAAATATATATATTAATTTTAAATGACATTTTACAGTTAATTTCGTCTTAATTTCTCTATTCTTCGAACACACACATATAAATGATGTTTTCATTTTTGCGCACTTTCAAGCCTCTATTAAAAAACATACTTATTATTTCAGTTAAACTATAAACAAAAAAACATACTCTGACCAAACTTCTAAATTTAGAGCCTTGTAGTATCAAATAAATGCTTTCATTTCTGTATTCATTTCTTGTACACTTTCAAAAGATGGTTTCGAGTCGATCCATGGGGTTATTTTCTACAGCTAATAATAGTGAATGACCCACTAATTTCAAAGGGAAAGTTTTTGACCTTTCTTCAGTACGCACACACGGAAAACTGCAGGTATTAAATAACTCGAAAGGTTATCGATTATCACGTACGGAACTATCCGGAATCGCTCCGAATGATTTGAATGTTTTACGAAAATTTATCGAGCACTATATGATCGCTCTCATAAAAACGACTAATTATGAATATTTAAAACTTCTATGTAAAATTCTAAAGATGATTTATAGAATGTACTTTTTAGAAATAAAAATATAAATAGATTTATTTTAAAAGTTTGAGAATCGTAGGTCACGTCTTGTTTGTCTTTACACGGAAACTGAAAAGTAAATTTGGTTTCTTATCGGAAACAACTCAGTTTTGTTTCCTTATAGATTCTCGTCCTAATCTTTCAAGGTTTCACGCCATATCCGACTACGATAAGATCTTCCCGGTAGTCAATTAATATATATAACATTGTCATTGTTCTCAGTTTTGTTTCTTAAAAAACTGCTTATCATAATCTGTCTTTGTTGAGTCCAATTATAAGCTCTTCCACATGTGACCACATTATACATAATACATACTGTACTATAAAAATCACTAGAGCTGTTTTAAAACTAGTATTGGAAACTTGGCCTTAGAGATGTGTTTTTTTGTTTGCACAACATGACAATTTTGTGCAACTTAAATTATTGGCCAGAAGCCGAAATTATTGGCCAGATCGAAGCCTGGATTTTACATTTTATTAGGCTTAAAATACGCTGTATAAAGTCTTAAGAAAGGTTTCATAGGAATGCTTTGTTTTGTGACCTTTCCATGAATGAACTTAGATCGCATTGCCAGATATTTACATTGGCTGGTCAACACGGAAAGGCATGGCCTAAATACAGTGACGTGTATCCGGGGCCAGGGATATGAAAGGTCGTGTAGGTACCATACCTTACAAGGGGTTATTATAGATTGTTGTTAGGGATTGTCACGTTGACTTTGAGGTATCAATTTCTAGACCACATGTTAATTTATCTTAGATAATATGATATGTATAGACTCCGAAATCTGTTTTGTTATAGAAGTAGTATGACTCGCACGTGGCTCAACGTGAGCACGAGGCTATCAGTCAAAAGCAATATAGCTGGGCAGGGGGGAGGGGGCTGGGATTGGGGTGGGCTTCCTTTGTCCAAGTGGTAGGGATGATAGGTGCTCCTTTTAGGGAAATACATATTTTCTTTGCGTGCCTTTTAGGGTGCTAGGGTACGTTCTGGCACAAACGTCAGTTACGTGACACGACTCTGTACCCGTAAGGGTCATTTTTACTTGGGTTAATTTGTTAGTAAAAGTAAGCTTAGCTGCCAAAAACATCGCACAGTCGTGCATTTTAGGGATTGAAATCAACAAGGCTTTAACCGTTATATAAATCTATGGGATGATAAATACAGTGGAACCCCGCCTTACGGCCACCCGCTTAATACGGCCACTACGTTATTGCGGCCAGTATTTTAGGCCGACGAAATGCATGCCCATACATTTGCTATAAAATGTACCCTCTTAATACGGCCACCCTGTTAATACGGCCACTTTGGGTGGCCGGATTAACGAGGTTCCACTGTATCTATATATCGATTAGGTGAATGTCATATAAAATTTAAACTAACAACTTGTGCATCTTTTATCCCAACAGATGATTATTTGTAGCCTATGTGGAGCTGGTGTTGTTGTGACTAAGAAACTATGCGCTGTAAGTTGGTTATTGTAATGGCTAGAGCGGTTTTCGTACGAGTGGGAAATTGACCGTACCGTACCGTAGCCGTAACCGTACCGTAAGTTCTATAAAAACATTCGAAAATTCTACAGTAACAGTACCGTAACTGTGCGGTAAATATTACGGCCAGTTTCCCACTCATACGAAAACCGCTCTATTATGTTTTGAGGGTTAATTATCTTTGTTTGTGTTGATAGTATTTTCTATTAAAGGAATAGTAAATGCGGGAATAGTCCCATTAACAGTCCATGCGCCATCTTGAAAGGTAACGGGGCCTTGCCATCGAAGCGAGATGAAGATTGAACAGTTACAATGCTAGAGACCTTTTTAACACCTTGCGGAACAATTATTCACATGTCTCTATCATTGCAAGCACAACGTTCGTCTCCCTTCGATGTAAAGGCCCGGCTATCTTTCAAGATGGCGCAGGGGACTATTAGCAGAACACGAGAGAAGTTCTGGCATTTCTCGAGCGCACTGACAATCCCTAAGTCCTTTGTAATTACATACAACACAGAAAGCAAGTTTTCTGTATCTTTTATAAAATACAAATTGACATATTTGATCAACATGCAAACGCGCGTACTGTGTGCTCTCATATGCACGCACCTCAACCAATCAGAATACTTGATTACTAATATGTCATTTTCTATATTTTAAAGGTGGTTTGCTACACTATTATGTCAGTGATAGTGTGTATGTTGTCCATCCATATGAACTACAGATTCATGGTCAAAGAATACTCCGTATTACCTCTGTACAGGACGAACTGCCAACTTGCACCTGATGATATATGTATGTATTTTATTTTGATATAAATGTATCTACTATCGCTTAGATCACTTACCAGCATGCTTTGCGGTTTTTAAATTCAAATGTACCTACTATCACTTAGATAAAAGACTCATGGTCACTTACCAGCATGCTTTGCGGTTTTTAAATTTAAATGTATCTACTATCACTTAGATAAAAGACCCATGGTCACTTACCAGCATGCTTTGCGCGTTGATTATTTTGATTTAAATGTATCGACTATCACTTAGATAAAAGACCCATGGTCACATACCAGCATGCTTTGCGTTGGTTATTTTGATTTAAATGTATCGACTATCGCTTACATTATAGACCCATGGTCACTTACCAGCATGCTTTGCGTTGTTTATTTTGATTTAAGTGATTTATGATTCAATAGTCCCCTTGACGGTTCCCTGCGCCGTCGTAAAAGGTAGCTGCTGGGCATTTGCATTGAAGCGAGATGAACGTTGAGCTTGCAATAAAAGAGACCTTTTTTAAAACGCTGTACTGAACAATCATTCACGGATCTCTATCATTGCAAGCCGAACGCTCGTCTCAAAATGGCGCAGGGAACTGTGAAGGAGACCATTGCAGACTTTGACTGACTAATTGGCAGGGTCACATACTGACTCACTGACTTACTGTAAGTAATAAGTATACTAACTATTTATTGTTTTCTCAATGCAGATTTCTGTCTCCAACATTCTGGTACTATTATTCTTTGCTGTGTGTCCGTTGCAATGGTACCAGTGGCTTTTGGTGCTTTACTGGGGTGTCTGGTGGCTTACAAAACGTTGAACAAAAAGGTAATAAAACGGGGGTGGATTCAGGGCTGGACTAAGGGGATGGACTAGGGGGTGGACTCAGGGGGTGGACTAAGGGGTAAATGTATCGGCTTTGAGGTGTGGCATGGAATATATTTTACTCCTAATAGATACCATTCAAGAACTCAAAAGGTAAAGAGCGCGAAAAACAATAAGAAAATACCAAAATACAGTAGTACCTCTATTAAGCGTTCACCCATTAAGCGATCACCCTCTATAAGACGACCACAATAAAAAGTCCCAAATCTATTCCTATACCTATATTCTATACCTCTATTCAGCGGCCAACCTATATTAAGAGGTCACTCTGGAAAGTCCCGAAGGTGAATGCTTAATAGAGGTACCACTGTATGTCGAAATAGTCGATATTTTAAATTTTGATACCCTGAAAGAGATACCAAATCGCTGATTTTTACCCCGAAGAGAAACGACGAGCATACCCGATACCTTTACCCACCGAGCCTCTATATTCAACCTTCTAATATATATTAATTAATTTGCATCGATTTCAGAACTGCGTTATTATATGGTTTTCGTTCTCTAAAGTGGAGCCTGCAGAGCGAATCAGAAACAACAACAGACCAATCAAACTAATTAACTACAGACAGTCAACGGAGCTCATTGGTGAGATCCCTGAAACACGTCCAGCTAATGAGTACATCCCTGATATACCGGATTTCATGGAACTGTCTATACCGTCGTCAAATCAAGCCTACGGAGCTTCAGTTATGATCCAAAACGAAAGAACTGATCAGTACAAACCTTCCACAAGGAATATACATAGCAAATCCTTAAGTGACTTGGACGAAGGTAACTCCCCAGAAATATTATACGAAAATGGTGGGAAACGTGCAGCTAGTAACGATGAACTAATAACCATGGACAACAAATCTGTTAAGAAAGGGAAGAAAAGACATTCTAAGATTGCTTTGAGTACCTCAGATTCGAAGCAACGATCAAATGACCTCGAGAATTTAAAATATTATGACAGTGCTGCGGAAGATTGGATCCACAAATTGGTGGATAACCATCAAAACTCTCGAAGTCGTCTGTATGGAATAAGTGATGAGGAAGACCTAGAAAGCGACAATGAGGATTCGGAGGACTTCTCCACCACGAAGTTATTTCTTCCTAAACAAACTAATGGACAAGAGGTTCATAGATTCGAGGGTTTAGAAAATAAAGAGTTTTCTGCTTCAGTTCCGTTACTGACAACAAAAAAGAAAGAAAGAAATGACTTTACAGATGCTACCGAAAAAGGTTATATTGAACAGGAGTTTTCAGGCGAACCGCGTTCTCCATCAGGACAAAAATCGAACTTGGTTTCTCCACCAGAGCTGATCGCAGCAAATTCAAAACAAGCTCATCACCTCGTATTTTCAAAAAGAAAGCGAATGAACGCAGCAAGTAGCCCTGGAGACATTGAAAATGACAATGATAGAAACAAACAAGAAGTTGAACACATAACTAAAGATTTCGAGGATACAGCAGCGTCTGATCGCATAGTAGCTGCAATTCAATCCGAAACCGTGGAAAACTTTTCGAAAGATCTCACCCCAGCTGGGTTGATTACCCCAATGGCTGGACATCCGTCGCCCAACGGACAGTTACGCTTTGAGTTCGACAGAGCCACTAGTGTTTCTGATGATCATCCAAGTAAAAACTGGATCGTGTTTCAAGAGAATGAAGATAGGAAGAGGCTACTAGAAGGGAAAATGACCGCGTCGGAATATGACGATTTGACCTCGTACGTGATGTAGTTATTCTTCAATTTCGTATAACCATAATGCTTTTTGTATTTATTTGTGGGGGAAGGGGGAGGGGTTTGGGGGGGGGGGGTAAGAGGGGGGTAAGTAAAAAGTAAAGTAACCTTATTTAACGTCGGTAACTCGTGACAGTCATAGACTGATAAACTTGAGGCCGACGGTGCTCATTTTACTCCCCTCTCTCCATCAGTGCTCCGTTTTACGGGTATTTAAAGCTACTTAAAGCTACACGGAAAGGAGAGAAGTCGAAACAAGGATGTGAGGTCACTGGGAATCGAATTCGAACTCGGGACTTCTCGCACAGAATGCCGCGCACTCACCAACTATGCCATCCTTGCTCCTAAAGTAATATATGGTAGATATTGTAATTCAATTTTTTTGGATTTGAGTTACAATAGCTACCCCCACAAAAACAGAAGACATTATGGTTATTGTGAAAGGACTGTGATAGTAGATAATTGAATATAAAAGATGTAAATATATTAATTATATACAGTTAATTGCAAGAATGTTGTCACAAGAAAAAGGGCATCAGCACGTAATTTAGTTAGAAAGGAATAACAAAAGAAAGAGTTCAGCTAGAATAAACTTCTTCATATTTTAAATTAATTCCCCACTAGATAAGTCAGGACAACATTCTTGCAATTAGGTGTATATGCATACTGTGTACATATACTTGTACTTTATAGTTGTAAGATATACGTATTATTTTAGAAAATATATTAAAATATTTAAATTAACGCAATGCTTATTCATTTTACGCTGACTTTCTTTTAAAAGAAAAGCATATCAATTTGTTGTTAACGTTATTTCTTGTTTCAGCCAAACGGTGAACACAGTAGAGCTTAATTAGAAGCTATTGTATTTTTTATCGAGATATTCACCTATTTGTGAATTCCTTTGTATTTTGGTAACAAATATGGAAGAATAAACTATATATGGAAGAATAAACAAACGGCAACCGGCTTTCTTTAGATTGTCTATATTTACGTTATATGTTTGTCCCTTCAGTAGTTTGTTTTAATGGGTGAATATAAGCCAGACACGGATCCCCGGAGGGGGGGGGGGGGGGGGGGGGGGGGGGGGTTTCTCCCTTAGAAAATGGATAGGGGTGCTAATTTTTTAATTGTTGTCGAACCTTTTATGGTCTGAAGTTCATTTATGCGTACCTTCTAGGGTCATTTTCAAAACCGTCCGTCGAGCACCCCTATCCATTTTCTAAGGGAGAACCCCCCTCCCCCCCCCCCCCCCGGTGGTCACGGCCCGTAGAATCTGCAAGAAATGGTCCGATCCAATAATTCCCCTACGGTCTATAGATTCCTTCTCTATAAACGGCCGTTTGTGGATGGATAATGGTATTATTTGCAACTACCCTCCTTCGTAGGCTTCTCTACACTTTTTAAATACTTGGCTCACTGAGTTGCACCAGTAAGAACCAGCCTACCTCGATCTCCCATATCACACAGCAAGCCAGCCGAGACAAGGCAAGTAGACCGCTGAGAAGAGTGCTTTTACTATCTAGTTTTAGTATCCACCATGCGTGTTCTATCACAAATCCTGCAATCTCATTGGCTACGCTAGCGGGTACTATTAAATAGAGCACTTGGGAATTTTAAAAAGAGTCGAGAAGCGTCTTCTTAAAATTCCCGCATGGTTTATAACTCGTTGTAAAATTCATTAAGAATTCATAAGCTTTCCAGACAATTCGATATGAGAAATCAGATCACATGAACACCCTTGTAAGTAAGAGATAAATACCGAGAACGGAGGCAATAAGCCGTATAAAGCCCGAATTTTGTATGCAACATTTGGGTTTTTACGCCATATACTTTTATCGATGCAAGTCGTTTTCAAGACGACAAATATATTCTTCAGAAGATTCTTGAATTGTTTCTTTTTATTTTAAGTGAATGACTTATTACATGATTGAATAGGTTTTCACACAACTTCATGTCCCAAAGGGCATCATCAAGCTGATTATTTTTTTGGTTTCCCATGAGAATACAATCCAAACAATGGGCTTTTAGTTTTGTTGTACACTACAATACTAATGAACTGTAACGAACAAATGAATACGTTTTCTTCTCACTAACTGACATCGATCGGACAGTTAGCATAAAGTGTTAGGGTCAGGATTTGTAAGCAAAGGGTCACTCTATCAGATGATTTTTTATCCGTTAAATGTTCGCAACTAGAAAATTTCTAAGTTTAACGTTACATATAAAGTAGGGATTAGGTCATTGGTATTCAAGGGCAATATACATTAGTATTCAAGGGCAATATACATTAGTATTCAAGGGCAATATAGTTAGTATTCAAGGGCAATATACATTAGTATTCAAGGGCAATATATAGATATTGCCCTCAAATGGGGGCAATATCTGTATAAAGCCCTTGAATAGACCGATCCAAGGTTATTGCCGCCATCTTGTAGGGGGTGCAGAACTACTGGGGCGAGCAGTAAATGTATGTGATTTTGGACTACTTTGAACGTACATATTTTTCTTCCAATTCATTGGATTTTCAAAGTTAAAATTGTATATCAAAGGTTTTGCATTTGTTTATAACATATCCAAAAAATAGCGCTGGGAAACGAGCTACAGGCTCTGTAATCAATATTTTAGATTTACATACAAACACTGTGTTTCAGCGATATAGAATTACACAGTAAATATAGGGAGATTTGAAATCGCCGTTTACATACGTTTCACATAATTTAACAACCTTAGTTTGATCTCAGGTGTAGCCATGCATAGTATCTTTGATATGAAATGTTTATATTGAACATTCGGCAATTTCCAGTGGAGTTATATAAGTTCAAAGTTACATACATTTACTGCTCGCCCCAGTAGTTCTGCACCCCCTACACTGTAAAAAGAAAGGAGTCGTTTCGACTCCTTCAAAAGAGTCGTTTTTTTGACCCTGTAACGACACCTTCAAAAGGGTCGTTTTGACCCTTTATATTAACGAGTCTTCTAAGGAGTCGTTTTGACTCTTTTGAAGAGTCGTTATTTCGACTCTAAAGGAGTCATTATGACCCTTCGAAAGAGAGTCTTTTTGACACCGTAGAGTTGTTTTGACCCCTTGAAGGATGATAAAACCGACACCGCAAAGAGTCATTTTGACTCTTCAAAGTGTTATAATTTTGACTCTAGAAAGGGTTATTTTGATCCCTGAAAGGGTGATAAAACCGACACCGCAAAGAGTCAATTTGACCCTTACAAGTGTTATAATTTTGACTCTAGAAAGAGTTGTTTTGACCCCTTGAAGGGTGATTAAACCGACACCGCAAAGAGTCATTTTGACCCTTACAAGTGTTATAATTTTGACTCTAGAAAGAGTTGTTTTGAACCCTTAAAAGGTGACAAAACCGACACCCCAAAGAGCCATTTTGACTTTTCAAAGTGTTATAATTTTGACTCCCAGAACTAAATATTTTGATACTTCAAAGAGCGACTCACTCGACCCTTATTAAAGAAATGATTAAATACCAGAATGATGTTCACAATAAGTTTATTGAAGCAATGTTTGAATGGAAATTAAGATATCAACCACATATATGGACAATCACATGCTTATACCAATTATTCAATAGTTTCGCACAAACAAGCCAGAAAGAAAACATTGTATAACTATTTTATCCCACATCATATATAATAAAATATTATAGAAAATACCTATTTGTGGGCGAGTGTATAAAAATGTAAAAAGACACTAATATGACTATAAAAAAATGACTCAAGTTGAATTGCATGCAATATAATTGAAGTGTTATTATATTATCTCCCTTTCGGCTTCTGTGGAATATCTTGTATTTAATGTAATAAGAGTACAGATGTCTTTTACAAACTCATTTCTTTGGCTCTGGTTGAAGGTTTTCAAAACAATACCTGCTTCAACGTTGACTGAAAACTAAGACAAAACAAAACATATTAATATTAATTCTATGAATAAATGTTCAATTTGGGACCAATTTGTTTTTGCTGACTTTTTTTAATGTTTTTAACTAAAAATAAAACATTTTGATGTGAAATGTCAGCTAGAATGTCAACAAACTTAACTCAAATGCTTTTTTGTAAAGGCAAACAGTACAATTATATAATCATTGTTATTTACAGCAGTTTTCAGTCACACGTGCACCACTCGCATGAAAAGCACTGCTATAAAACGTGAAGTTGGTGGACGTCAATCAAACTGTGTTTACAAAATGCATGGTGTTTTTTACTTAAGTCGGGCTGCGAAACATGTCTGCATCTGTGAAAATCCTCTTTGTCAGATTCAAGCATGTTATGGAACCTAACTGAAGTAACAAACACTGTGCAACTTGTAAACACAGTTTGATTGACGACCACCAACTTCATGTTTTAAAGCGGTGCTTTTTATGTGAGTAGTACATGTGACTGAGAACTGCTGTAACAATTATTCGCCAAAGGCGAAGTGATGGTTGGTGAATATTTACCGAGCGGCAAATCTTCTACATGTAGCTGCGAGGTAAATATTCACCGATCATCACTTCGCCTGAGGAAACAATCATTGAAAGTGAAAATATTTTATTTTTTAAAAGCGTGATCGTCATGCGTAAAAATTGTAAACATTGTCTCCATAATGCCGAAAAAAAAAAAAAAACGTGAAAATTTACTATGATACCTTTAAATAGCTTGAAATCAAACTTTATAGCTTCTTTAGTCGATTTTGGGACAGCATTTTATTTAAAGTTTTCAATTTCATCTTCACTAACAGTGACAAAGCGACTACTGGAAGCCATTTTGTCTGAAAAGGTGATTATTTTGTATAATCACCTTTGTATTTATACTAAATATAATTATTTAATAAATAATTAGTTAGCAGATTACTAACCTTAGATGGAATTGAAATGTTTCAGCCCAATTATGTGGCACATTTTTCTCCATTGTCCTGCCTCTCTTAGTTGGCTTACTTGCACTAGCAGGGCTCTGGCCAATAAAATGTAAAAATTGGAAAAACAATTGGTTATTAATTGCAATATGGAATTTATCTTTAAGTGTTCAAATTTGATTTTGTATGTGTGAGATAAATTAGTGTTCATTATATTATTATATGATAGATAATGTAATGAAATGTGTAGCACCATAAATAATGTTGACATTACTTTACTGATGTTTCAAGCGCTTCATATTTATATTTAGTATCTATTTTAGTCTATTAACTCTTTTGCTCCAACGAAGGCCTAAAGCTCTAAACGTCAGTAAAGTTAATTAAGTCAACATTTTTTACAGTGTTACAAATTTCATTACATTATCTATCGTGTATATCAAACACTGACGCAGTCTACACTAGTTTACTCGCTAGTTTCCATTTATATTATTATATGTTTATTATGCACATTTGATCGTATTTCAAATGTTTAAATGTGCAATAATTAAAAGTATTAAACTATATAATATCATGTAAACAAAAATTATTTTAAAACCAATATTTTCACATGAAAAACTTATTTATTATTTCTTAGTTGAAAATATGATTGCAAACTAGAAACTGACATTTCTGACATTTCTAAAAGTTTGTGTGACTCTACACTTTTAACAATTTTGCCCAACATAAAACCAAAAGAGAAAAACATCACTTGCTTTAGAGTGTGGAAAAATCCCCATGTACACCTCAGGTGCTTTCTCTAAGTTATTTTCTCTTTAATTTCTGTTTTTTCGTTTCTGACGTTTGTCAAACTTTCCAGTTGTATGCTTATTCACAAATAACTATAGAAAGCAAAATATAATCTTAGAGCAGTACTTTTTAATGATCAGGTATTTTAATATTTGAATCCTTTAATTGGCTTGTACAATTGCCATAAGTATCTAGTGTTACCATAAGCCTCCATTTACACTAACAGTAAACATGCTATGGCGTTAGCCCCACTCCAATTTGATTAACTTGCAATCAATAATGAAGCATCTAACTTTACCATACACCCCCATTCATGTTAGCTGTAAATATGCAGATGGCACTAGCCCCACTTAAGTCAATTGACATGCCAACACAAGAAAGGCAAATACTAAAAACAAAATAGAGTCCTTTTGATAAAAATTGTAACATTGCGATATTTTTTATGAATATAAAATGGCACTTGTGTCTACATTGCTTTTATCAAATGATTTTTAGCTTCTTTAAAAAACATGTCTCTGTCCTCTCATATAAACATGGTAGCATCAAAACGTATAGCATAGTATCTCGAAAACTGTTTGTTATTTCCAAGGGAGAACGCCATTGTATGCCATATTTTTCTTGTAGATGTTTGCAGAAACCCACCGATTTGCTTGACCGTTAGTTTGGCGGGCTTTTCAGTACTCATTTCACGGTTTAATTAAATACACTCTATTAAGATCATAGGTTATAAAACGGAGACACTTTTCACTTAGCAATCTTAAGTTTAGAACAAATTCTGTCTTGTGAAATAAGGTTTAAAACAAGCCAAGAATCATATTTGTAGCTTATATTATAGAGAGAGTTAGTAAGCTTATATTTCGACAAGATGACCGCTTCGACTTATCCAAACAATTCTTTTGCTTGGAGTTTATTTCTTCTTTAAGTAGTCAAGGAAATCATTTCGCTTTACAAAACGCTTTTAATGGTTTTAAAACAAGCCATTATTAAAATCATATCTGTAGCTAATAGTATAAATTGAGAATCAAAGTGTTCTTACCTGGATACTTTAAACGGCAATAAAGACAGCAAATCATTCTCTTTAACTCGTCAAATATAGCCAAGAATCATATTTGTAGCTTATATTATAGAGAGAGTTAGTAAGCTTATATTTCGACAAGATGACCGCTTCGACTTATCCAAACAATTCTTTTGCTTGGAGTTTATTTCTTCTTTAAGTAGTCAAGGAAATCATTTCGCTTTACAAAACGCTTTTAATGGTTTTAAAACAAGCCATTATTAAAATCATATCTGTAGCTAATAGTATAAATTGAGAATCAAAGTGTTCTTACCTGGATACTTTAAACGGCAATAAAGACAGCAAATCATTCTCTTTAACTCGTCAAATATAGCACAAGTTCTTCCTGAATGATATACAAACACTTGGGTTCCATATCATACTATTAATAATTAATGTTCACTATTAATAATTGCAAATCTCTAGTATAATGATAGTAATATACACTATCAATAATTGAATGTAATTAAGTGTCGAAAAGCCCGTAAGGGAACACATAATAAAGATATGTATGTATGTACGTACGTATGTAAGAAAGTGTGTAACTGATAAATCTTTAATTATTCCCCCCACTACAAAAGATGATTCTGATGTGTGCACTGTAAAACCTGTCAAAGTCTATGAAGACTGAATAACAAATTATTTTCAGGAAAAAAATAAAAAAATCTTCTTAAAATAAATAAATATAAAAATATATATATCAGATTGAAAAGTAATTAATGTCTTTCTAGATCTGTTTGATTAAGCTGATAAAAGCCTTTTTTATAAAAGCCCAAATCTATCTATCCAGACCACCTGAGTTCATGCTGATGATGCTTGCGTGTGATAATATTCCACTCGGAATCAGTGAGAGAAACCTGCCAAAGATAAGCCTTCAATTTATTAGCATGTTATATCAGATACATTAATCAGTCCTTACCGTGCCTGTGGCAATTCCCTTAATCTACAGTTGTATAGCATATTGTATATCAACACCTAAAACTATTTCAGTAGTCAAACTGTGTAAACATACAGAACCTGGGAGTGCGAGTTGTGTGCAAAATATTAAACGAAGAGGTAGTGAGTGTAAGTGAGTCTCCCCGATTAGTAGGGCACATAATGCGTGTCCAGATAGAAGATTGAGACGTTAAAAACGTTATCTATTTTTTTTATTGCGTTAAATAAATATTTATTAAAATATATTCCAGTTGTCGAGATGTGTTAACATACAGAGCCATTGAGTACATTGAAAAAACCTGCAGATTCTTGTGCAAAAATGACAAATTAAAGTAAATGATGAAAAACTTGAATACATATTCCCTTAGAAATTGAAGAGTTTCTTAATTAATAATAAATTTTTATTAAAAGATATTTCAGTAGTCAAGATGTGTAAACATACAGAGCCATTGAGTGTATTGAAAAACCTACAGATTCACGTGTAAAGACAGACTGAAGACAAGTAAATGATGAAAACTTCAATACAGTCTTCCGTAAGAAATTGGAGAGTTTTTTAATTAATAATAAATCTTTAGTCAAATGCTCTTCTGTATATATTTTAATTAGCAGGACTCTTCATTTGCTTTTGAAACGAATCTTACTTAACATGTCAAAGTTTTTATTAATATTCTAATTCATCATGGTTAGCAATTAAAGATGTCACCATTTGCAGAATGGTGATATGTCACTCGAAAAGAGGATACTGATGTTCTAAAGAGAAATTTAAACGAGTATACACCACTGAAATCTGAATATAAAAATTTAAAAAACTTAATTTTGGACCTTCTTGATTGAATAGCCTCTCATGCATGTTAAGACTCTACAAATTATGTTCGAACACGAGGCTAGCCAGTCAAAAACAATATGGCAAGTCGGCCATACGATTTGGTCTATCGCAATGAATCATTTAAGCAGTGTATGATAGTAATTAGTAAGGAACATTTTATGTCTTTAGCAGTCAGAATATTTCAGAAAAATGTCTTCCAAAAATTGGTGTGTCGCCGTTTAGATATATGCGTCAAAAAGAAATTTAGACGATAAATCCCAGTAAACATTTAATTAAACAAGTAATTGATTAGAATGTCAATGATTCTGAGGTTTCTAGGAAACCAATAATTTTCCGAAGCATGTGCCATGAGATACAGCTGACATGATGACATAACAAAACTACAGGAAATTGTGTTTTTACTGCCATATTTACTTTAAATAAATAACTTTTGTTTTAAAATCCATCAAGAAATGAAAAAGGGACGCATAATTATAAGGGGGGCTAGACTGAACCGCTAAACCACACAAAACAATCGACAAAAACCGCACCAAAACTTGCTAAAAACCGCAAACGATTTGTAAAAGATTTGTAAAATCGCAGATACCAATGGAAAAAAAACAACAACACAAAAACGCAAAGCTGCAAACCCTTTCGCCCCATCATTAAAGGTGTAAATCTATGTTATAATTGGCTCCTATAATTAAGCCTTAACAATGCACCAGTCATTAAAGTTTTATGATCTGGGATATAGATGTAAGAATTATTGAATTATTTCAAAAATGTTTGAAACAGCCATCTTTATTTGAGCTTCAAATACCAAATATATGGTATCACAACTCCTAATTTGCTCCTAATATCTGAATATGGATACAGTGTTGTGCCTCCTTAATATATGGCCTCTATAATTTAGTTATTTCCATATTATTGAAAAACCTAATTGGCATATCTGCATATGGGTAAAGTATTGTACCCCCTTAATATAACAATCATAAAAATAGTATTATTTTTTTTCACACAGCAGATCCACATGCATAGTGCATGTTATTCGTTGCTGGCACTCACACTCACTACCTTTACATTACATATTTTTCATGCATCACTTCTCACATGTTGATTTTTTTTAAATTTTTAAAACATTTTAGGGCCTCTAGGATCTAAAATTAAATTATGTCAATCTTATTTAAAAACCTGACGCCTTCGGCAATCTTTTTTAAAGAGTTGTATATATTTTCAATCTTTCAATCCGATTTTGATTGCACTAAGTGATGCCCTAACTGATAGTATTCAATTGACGGAATCCAAATATCTGACAGCCTGGTGGACGTTTTTTCCGGCCAAATTAAAGACTGTCGATAGGGTAAGTAAAATATGCAGGGAATGGTGTTATGGTTATACATCCATTTACAAAAGGGTTGAAGAGGCGAGCGTAGTGTTTACAAGTGTTGGTATTGTGATGCTAATTTGTCAACCATTTGCACAATAGTTTTGTTAATTTTCTTTGGTCTAATAACAATGGTTGGTTGGCAAAACCATAACAAAATACGTCAATGTACGTCCACCTATAGATGGATTTCATGTAGGCAGTCATGTTGGTGGGCAAGAATTGGACAAAAGAAAGTTTTTGAATGACAACGGATTTCAGTTCCCTTGAGAGAAAAGCTCCATTGTTTTGATCGAGAAGTTTGGCCGAATTCGTCAACTAAAACAAGTCTTAATATCTCTGCCAATAACCCACATATTCTTGACGAGAATAATGACGGCGAATCATTCGATTTCTTGAAAAAAAAAATACATTCCCGGCATGCCAAGCTTTTCGTCTTAAAAAAATAAACAGTCGACTTGGACAATCTTAATGCAAAATGGTGTAAAATATATTTTAGACAGAAAGAGACTAAGACCTAATGAGGTTATTATAAAACCACATGACAGCTGTTACAATCCATTTCTGTCAATAGCGCAACCTATTAAAATCACCTTGTATTAACCTATACAACAAGAGAATAATTCAAATGGTTCAATTCATGCCAAATTGGTGCGAAGACAAAAAAACCATGACTTAATAGCCGATCGTTAAAACTGAGCTCTGTAAATTTGGCCCGGAAATTTGCATATCAAGAATTCTATTTACCCTTAAAACTCTCAATTACCAGATGCAATTTTTGTTAAAGCACAGTAGGGTGGGAAAACTTGGAAGATTACACTGAAGAAGGTCTTAAAGTAAGTGAGTAATACGTTGTACGTTGTATAATAAGTAACCACTTCTTCTCGTGTCACTATAGATATCGCTATATATACCACGCACCTTTCTATATTGTTTTCCATCTTAGAAACACAGACGAACGTCGGACACATTATTATTCTCATCAATTAAGGTAACCATTTTTTCTATTACTGATGTCACAATACAAAACAAATTCTCCATTTCTACTCCAATTGTTTCTTTCTATAGCTCGCAAGTTATCGACATTATAAAGTTACCATTTTTCCTTGATTTTTAAAAACAGTGACAATGTTAATGTTAGATGTTATTACAAAGTCGCCATAATTGTTAACGTATTTTCTTAGAACTGACACAGAATAGAAGTATTTAAGATATATATAGTTTGCCATTACAAAAGTCGCCACTATTCTTGACTTATTTCCTTAGAAAACTCAGAATAGAAGTATTTAAGTTCTATTTAAGTTACAAATTTTGAATGAATATTTTTCTCAGAGACACATTTACAGACGTAGTTGAGGATGTTACCATATCCTTTACTCGTAACATTTAATATTGGATTTCACTAGTTTGCCATTACAAAGTCGCCATTATTCTTGACTTACTTCCTTAGAAACTCAGAATAAAAGTGTTTAAGTAATATTTAAGTTACAATTATTGACTGATCGACTCTTTTTCTCAGAAACACAGACGCCGTTGAGGTTGCCATCACTTACTCATAACATTTGCTGCTGGATTTGCACCAGGACATATTAGAAACAAAGTTGTGGCTTTTCCAGTACTATATAGTAATACCAATATTTACAATCTTTGACTGAGTAGACGCAACAACAGATTATCGCCAACAGGTTATAATATATTACCTGCGGTTTTGAGTCAGAAATGATCTATCTCACAACAAAACGCGCGAGTCAGATTATTTGCACTGGAGTTGCTGAGGTCTGCGTTGGAGGCGTGATTCTTGGACTTGCATATTTCGTTAGTTTTGGAAAATATGAAATGACTTCAATTCTTGGAAAAGGAAGTCCACTTTGGGCTGGGATACCTGTGAGTAGTATATATTAATATCCATTAGTTAAGAATATAAATAAATAAAACATTTTCAATACAACATATCAAATACAATGATGCTAAAGTTGAAGTTATAGGAATCCCTTTCGAATATGGAAAGAAAGGAAATGAGTTTTTGTTCAGTCCAAAACAATCAATAATTCACAATGTCCTAATGTCTTTAGAGTAATGAGTAAATTAATAGATATACATATTAAAAATGCACATTGTAAATAAGAAAATGTTATGAACAGATTTTGTCTGATGAAACTAGTAAATGTATATATTCATTTATTCATTTATAAAACAAATTTTGTTAAGATTAAGATTTGGTGTTAGTGCCCTTTAAATAAAACTTAAAATTTGTAACGAATTTGTTTGAATAAAATCCTCATTTATAGAACAAATTTCGGTTACGATTAAGGTAGTACCGGATACTTGGATTTCTTCAATGAATTGTTTTATAAATCCTGTCATTTATAGATCATTGTTAGGCAAGTCAAAAAACGTGAAAAAAAATTGGGGTCACCGTATTGGTTATAGAGTTATAAGATATAATAAAAGTAGGTTTTTGCAATAATTTGCGGTGATTTGCTCAAAAGTACCTATTCAAAGCAGTCAAGAGAATGCGAACGTATTCTGCTAGGAAAAGCATAATATTATATCAAACGATAGATCTAAGGGTTATCTAGCATTTCCTGTCATAAAAATCATTGAATCATTTCCAAATATGGGTATAAGTGAGCCATAGAAGCACAATTATACGCCAATTACGCACACTACATGTGTATAGAGTTGTACCATTTGTAAAATTTCAGAAAATCAAATCAATGAATATTTTATTTTTTATTCTAAATCGTAAGAGTAGTAAATGCAGTCTTGAATAAAAAGAAAAAAAATGGGGGTCCCCGTACTATTAGGCGAGTTATAAGCGACCGAATCCAATTTTTTGTTTAAAAAAAACACGGCAACGGTCCGCGCGGGACTGGGTTCTAGTACTTTAAACATCTGCTTGAAACTTGTCAAATTATCCTTGTCATCTCCAGAAACCCTAAAACCTATTTTGTATTAGTTTTACGACTAAAGACGTCAAAATCATATTTTATCTATTCATTTTTACAAAGTTGTAAATTTGTTGTTTTGAGACAAAACAGCGACCTTGTCAGGTAGTGAAAATCTGAGCATGTTTCGAAAAATGTCCCATTTTACCTCCAAAGTTGCATGAAATGACATAATACTTTCTTAAGTTATAGATAAGGATTCAAATTAAAATATTATTTAGATAAATTTTCAAAAAAACGCAAATAAATGATGGAAAACGAGATGCGCGAAATGGATGCGCAAGATGATGCAAGTATCCGGTACTACCTTAATATTAAACACAAAATACAACTTGAAATTTGTAATGAATTTGTATAAATAAGATTTATATATTTATTTCCTCATTTATAGAACAAATTTCGGTTACGATTAAGATTAGGAGTACACTACATAACATGAAAAAAAACCTAAAATTTGTAATGAATTTGTTTGAATAAGATTTATATATTTATTTATCATTTATAGAACAAATATTGGTTACGATTAAGATTAGGAGTACACTATATAACATGAGATAAAACTTCAAAGTTGCAATGGATTTGTTTGAATAACTGAACCAGAAACGAAAAGAATCAGTTTGAATATCTCACTCGATGTTTGCGCTTTTTCATTAAGTGTAAATTTTAAAACTAAAAACATTCGGAAACATGAATTAATAATAATTGTAATTTAACACATACATTCTATTTACAATTCATTTTAATTTGCATTTCAATTTGAGTTACAAAATAATGAGTAAGTTCACAATGTTTGTATTGTAATCATACCCAGGAAATGAACGATGTTCGGCCATGTTTGCTAACTATATGAAATAATGTAAATGACGTTACAATTGACGTTTGTACGGACGGAGTATATAACTGATAAGAACGTCCGGTTATCCTCCTTTATTGAAGCCTTAATGCAGTTAAGACGAAATAGTTTGCTGTCAACCACTGATTTTAATTTGTAAAATATAAAAGGTCAGTTAAAATTAAATATATAATTTTTAAAGTGACTTTGATGTTGTTGATAGTTTTTAATAGTTTTTGATAGAGTACAAACATCAGAAGCGTGCAACATAAATAGTACTAAATAGTGATGTTTTATATTATAGCACTATTTAGTACTAATTAGTACTACTTGTTTCACGGTTATACTTACTTGCACTCTAATGATATCAATGAATAATGAGGACAATGGCGATGGTGCTATTGATGATGATGACAACGAAACAGTGGTTATGGTATTGATGATAATGATGATGATGATGATGATATGAAACGATGATAAAACCGAATATTCGAAATCGGTCTGGATGGGCCACTGCAGTACATTCACAATCATCATCATCACCACCGTGTGCTTATACAATAATATTACAAATTAAAAGCAATTTTTTTATTTTTATCAAATTCAAAGTCAAAAATAGCATAAATTGTGATTTTCGTACAATCAAAACCTTTTGTCGTCTAGTTTTTTCACTCAAAAATTATCTTAGTTCAAGACTGAAAAGACGCGGCGTCTTCCCGGCTTCCTGAATATATACTTTCAGCCAAATGGACAAGATAGGATAGGGCATGCCTCGATACCGAATGAGCAAATATAAATGATCTCATTATCAATCATAGTTTGACTAAAATTATAAATTAGAAACGGGAAATTAAACAACAAATAGAGCACAATTTACAGTATAGTATTAATAATTAATCTAATATAATTCATCAAATAATAAATAGGGAAAAAAATGCCTCGATACTGAATGAGCAAATATGAATGATCTCATTATCAATCATAGTTTGACTAAAATTTATAAATTAGAAACGGGAAATTAAATAACAAAAAGAGCACAATTTACGGTGGTATTAATAATTAATCTAATATAATTCATCAAATAGTAAGTAGGGCATAAAAATACCTCAATACCGAATGAGCAAATATAAACGATCTCATTATCAATCATAGTTAGACTAAAATTTATAAATTAGAAACGGGAAATTAAACAACAAGTAGAGCACAATTTACAGTATAGTATTAATAATTAATGTAATATAATTCATCAAATAGTAAATAGGGAAAAAAATGCCTCGATACTGAATGAGCAAATATAATGGATCTCATTATCAATCATAGTTAGACTAAAATTTATAAATTAGAAACGGGAAATTAAATAACAAATAGAGCACAATTTACAGTAGTATTAATAATTAATACTAATATAATTCATCAAATAGTAAATAGGGAAAAAAATGCCTCGATACTGAATGAGCAAATATATACGATCTCATTATCAGTCATAGTTAGACTAAAATTTAAATTAGAAACGGGAAATTAAATAACAAATAGAGCACAATTTACAGTATAGTATTAATAATTAATCTAAGTTATTAAATGATGTTTGATCATGAGTTGTTGTAAGTTGAGTTGTTAATGAAAAACATGTCATTTATTTGAATGGAGAGTTATTAAATGATGTTTGAGTTGTTGTAAGTTGAGTTGTTAATGAAAAACATGTCATTTATTTGAATGGAGAGTTATTAAATGATGTTTGAGTTGTTGTAAGTTGAGTTGTTGATGAAAAACATGTCATTTATTTGAATGGAGAGTTATTAAATGATGTTTGAGTTGTTGTAAGTTGAGTTGTTGATGAAAAACATGTCATTTATTTGAATGGAGAGTTATTAAATGATGTTTGAGTTGTTGTAAACTGAGTTGTTAATGAAAAACATGTCATTTATTTGAATGGAGAGTTATTAAATGATGTTTGAGTTGTTGTAAGTTGAGTTGTTAATGAAAAACATGTCATTTATTTGAATGGAGAGTTATTAAATGATGTTTGAGTTGTTGTAATCTGAGTTGTTAATGAAAAACATGTCATTTATTTGATTGGATTAAAGTCACCGACATTGACATTCAGCGCCTAAAACCATATCAATTTTAGCAAACGATCTTAGAAACAAAAGGGCCGATTAGAAGCTTTTTACATTAAAATCTATTTACATGTATAATATATCTGGTCATGGGAGATTGTAAGGAGATCATCTGAATCCGCGGAAAAGCGGCTTTATTTTGAATCTGATACAAAGGATTTGGCGTTTTTAAAAGGGTTTGAAATATAAACGATTTGTAATCAAAAATCGTGCAACGTTTCTGCAATTTAAACATCGATATAGATCATTATCAATTACAGTATAATGAGTAGGCGTACACGAGGCGCTTGCGGCCGTTGTCTATATTTGACATGTACATATACGCGCGCGGTACCAAAAAAGGTTTTTCATTCGAAAACACAATACACCGTTTTCTATAAAGGTTATCCAAGGTGATATGTCATTTGTAAACGGCGTGAATAATGTGGAATCGTGGGTATAATACTTCATAAAATGGATTTAAAATTAACATTGGTTGTACTTGTATACACCTATTTCAATGAACGTTGACCATCTGGAAATAGTTGATCTGAGACCGATAGGAATTGTGGGATCGAGTTGACATTAAATTCCAAATTGTTTAAATCAGACTTTAATGGTACTATGATACAAGCATTTCAGAAATGAAACCTTAATTCTAGTGATTATGATAGCATATTTTCAAATTTGAATATTAATATCTTATTAACCGGGCGCGAGGGCCGTACGGGAAGTTATGGACCGAGTTTTTTTCCACTGTCTTATAAAACTGAAGTGGGAAAAAAACGAGGTTCCATAACTTCCAGTACGGCCCGAGCAAGCGAGGTTAATAAGATATTTATTATATAGCAATTTTAGGGGGAAAATTATAATAAAGAATAACTAGGAAACATAATATTACGACTGTTCTTCTCCGTATTTTCATGCGAACGTAGTTTTCTCATTGTCTTTAAAAAATAATCCGTCAAATAAAGAAAATAAAAAGGCAAAAATATTGCGAAAGAACTAGTAAAATTAACAAAAAAAAAAATATTCAAAGAGGAAAAAGCAAAGCTGCTCTCGCTTTTCCGATCCGTACCGAAAAAGTACGGCCCGCTGACCAATGAGATCGTGCGTTATATCTTTGCTATATAATAAAAATAAATAATGTCATTAAAATGAGCTCCCAGAATTCCTATCGGTCTGAGTTCAACCATTTCCAAATGATCTACGGCAATAGCCTTTATTTTTTTCTCATCGAACAACCTCAGATAGCGTGTAATGTATATATTCTTAAAGTTTACAATTTGACTACATGCAGCCCGTGGAATTTTGAAGTGTTTCAATTGTTTGATAAAGTGTACATTCCTTGAATTACCGCGAGCTGTAGTCAAATTGTAAAGAATATATTACATGCTATCGAGGCTGAGGTTGTGGACGAGAACTGCGGCGAAATGGTCTATTGAAATATGGCGGGTGTGTATTTGGTATTTCTATAGTATGTATTTCTATATATAGGAGTCAGTTGTCTGCTCAAGGTTTCCTTTGAAGTGGTTTCACCGATCTAAAACCGTCCAGACAATGAAACAAAAGACCACTCACAACATTAAAGATAATCTCATAAAGGTTGTTTAGCTGAAGAACATTCCGTCTGCTCCAAATGCCACGTGTCCTTTTAAGGTTTTTGTTCTAAATATTATTATTTAATGAACGTGGAATTCTTATGTAGGTGAGCATAGTGTTTATAAGTGTTGGTAAAGGAGAGCGTAGGGTTTACAAGTGTTGGTATTTTGATGCTAATTCGACAACCATTTTCAACCATTTTCAACCATTTTCTTTGTTTTAATAACAATGGTTGGTTGGCAAAACCATAACAAAATAAGTCACTGTATATGTACGCCCACCTATACGAGCCAATTAAGATTCCCCTCTTAATAGAGCGTCTTTTAGATACGGACATTGTGTAGTCTTGTCTTGTGTAGTCAAATCCATCAGTCTTTTTCAAGACTACACAAACCCGAACGATCATACCTCATCTACATCGATTACACCTGGGATAAGACCATTAACTCTTCACTGAACTCATTTAACCCGTGAAATAGATATTAGACTAATACACCTTAGCAGTCTCTAATTCCATTGTTTTCTATTGTGTCTATTTGACTATTACACCTTGACTATTTAATTTTGTTTCATGGGTTTGATGCATTCACTGTATAAGGACATTCCTTGATCGAATAATTGATAAACCCTTTCCGAGAACGATTGTCTGCTGTGAAACCTACAAGCTAGTCGCGCAAAGGATCATGGATCAGGTCACAAGTTAAAATAGTCATTTCTCACTAACACATTGGCAAGTGCCTTTATAGTCAAGAAATCATTGCGTTCTAGTAAAGTATGAGATAACTGCGCTACTAGCTTGTAGGCTTCTCTCCTCGTAAGTTACAAAGTTTCTCGAATTGAAAGTTGTGTTTTTAATGTATTAATCGTTTATCACTCTATATGTTTTGTATGATATTTTTAGACTGTTGTTACTGGGATAATTGGCATTCTTACTGGAATTTACAAGCAGAAAAAACTGGTAAGATGAACCACAACACGCCATTACTACTCCAACGAACGTTGACCATGATGATGGTGATGATGGTGATGATGATGTTAATGATAGTACTGGTGATGATAAAGAAAACGATGGTGATGGTAATGATGTTGGTGTTGGTGATAATGATGGTGACGATGATGATGTTAAGATAGTGATGGCGATGATGATAGTGATGATGTGATGGTGCTGGTAGTGATAATATTGTTAATGATGGTGATGGTTGTGATGTTGAAGGTGGTGATGGTGATAACGTGATGTTAATGATAGTGATGGTGAGGATAATGATATAACGATGGTGATGGTAATGATGGTGGTGGTGATGGTGGTAATATAATTAATAATAATGTTTATTTACATTGCGCATTTTAACATGTGTAATATGATCAAGTAAGTGCGCATAAGATGATGATAATGATATCGCAAGTAATGATGATAAAACAACTTAAACAATCTTTTTTCAAATTCGAAATATATATCGATGATAATATCTCTTAATTATTGTTTTTTCAAGCTGAAGCTATATCTTGGATTATCAACTGTCTGTCTCGCTCTGGGAATTCTCGTTACAGCTGTTGTCGCTTTAATGCTTAAGAAATGGCGTTCACAAGGAGATTGCACATTTTGTAAGTATATGTTTACAAGTTCGACTCATTAATAACAACTAGAGGCAATACAAGTTACATGGTTTTTGTTTTGGGTCCGCCATTTTGTTTTCGACACAAGCCGGAAATTTCGCGCATGTGTTGTCAGTTACATATATATCAGACATTGCTCGATAACGCAGAAGCTACGCCTCCATATATGGAGAACAGTAGCATCAAAATGTTAAAGAAAAAATCTCTGCCTGTTTGGGAACAGCTCAGTAATTAGATGAGAACTTTAAGCAAAATATAACCACCATGAAGCGGCGATATCCTGCGTGTGAAACCCTCATCTGCAGCTAGAACGACATCATACAATTTCAAGACAAAGTCAGTGGTAATAGTCCCATCTTCACAGTTTTTTGGCGCCATCTTGAAAGATAGCCGGGCCTTTGCATCCAGGCGAGGCGAACATTGAGCTTGCAATGATAGAGACATTTTGACATCTTGCGGGGCAATTATTCTCGGCTCAGGCTCAGGGCGCCCGGCCTTTCAAGATGGCGCAGGGAACTGTGGAGAGGACTATTGTGATATATATTTGAATATTTTCCACAGCTTTCTGTCCTTTTGACGAGCCTTCAATATTGCTAATTGTTCTTGTGATCAGCTGGGTTTTGATGTCTATCATGGCGTTAACAGGAATACTAGAAGCAAGTTTGCCCTTGTTATGCCCTGATGAGGTAATACACCAATTTCATGTTATCTAGCACCGCTGTACAATTTGACACAAGGCGCCTTCGGACAGGGATAATCTCGATTCGGAGTAAATTGAAATGTTTGTTTTTATTGTTAAGCGGTAGAATTTTCCCGGCTTGGAATTTGTGAATATCTTTACAGCATATCGAGGCTTAGCATGTGCAAATCAGTGTACCTTTTGTGAAATAGTACAGCTGTTCAAATAGTGCAGCTAGCGGTGCTAGATAAGGTGAAGGTACATGTATTAACTGCTACATGCTGCATTTAACACTGTAATAACAACTGAGTAGTGTTTTCTTACTTCAAGAACTTCCGAATGTTGCCTAACACTTCAGTAAACTCCAAAGTACAAGTCCCATTGGTTGCCTATACAATCACTTCAAAAACGGCATTTTTCGAAATGCATTGATCCAATTTAACGCTTTCTTGAGTAAAGGTCATGTTTTACTCAATTTATTGAGTACATTTTACTCAATGGTACATCTACATATGTGGTGTATTAAATTACTCACTATAAAGTGTCATCCTGAATGCAGTGATGTACTCAATATTTACTTACCCATGAGTACTCAGCCGTTTTTACAGTGTACATATGAATTCCCAAGAAATAGTGTTTGTCTGTGTTCAAGTTGTTTGGCAATGGTACGCAGAGTAGCGAAATGGTACGCCAGAGCTCACCGAATAAAGACCGGATCGAAAGATGGTGACCTGCTATTGCTCTTGACTAGATACAGCATCGTGTTCACGTTGGAAGACAATATTTCACATTAATGAAAGGCTAGCCATTCAAGAACAATAGTTACTCAAAAGGTCGCCATTTTTCGATTCGGTGTATATTCGGTGAGATCTGGCCCCGGGGGGTGTACTCCCTTTGTCGAAGTGGTAGGGGTGATCGGCGTACCTTTTAGGATTAAAAATATTTCCTGTACGTACCTTTTAGGGTCCTGGCTCAAAAACAAGTTACGCAACATGATTCCGTACCTGTAAGGGTCATTTTTTTACTCTGCTTTGTTGCTAAAAGTCGGGCTAAAAGTATCTTGGCTGGCAAGAATATCGCACACGTACCTTTTAGGGGTTGAAATCAACAAGGCTTTAACAGTTATTTTTGTCTTTTGTCATTGAAACTCAAACGCTACTCTGTGAACCATTGCCAAACAACTTGAACACAAACAAACACCATTTCGTACCACTCACTGAATAAATCCAATTCTTTTAATTTCAGAATACACGAAGAAACAGTTCTATACGACAACATGTTTATAGCAAGAGATTTGATACACGACGACTAAATGGAAGCGACGATAACAATAGAGCAATGGCATTGCAGACTACTGTATGATGAAAATAGTGGTGATAATGGTAATGATAATGATGATTGTGATATTGATACAAAAAAATAAGATGGTGAGATTAGAACAACAAGAACAACAATTAAGAACAACAAGAAGAAGAGGAACAAGAAGAAGAGGAACAAGAAGAAGAGGAACAAGAAGAAGAGGAACAAGAAGAAGAGGAACAAGAAGAAGACGAACACGAAGAAGAGGAACACGAAGAAGAGGAACAAGAAGAAGAGGAACAAGAAGAAGAGGAACAAGAAGAAGAGGAACAAGAAGAAGAGGAACAAGAAGAAGAGGAACACGAAGAAGAGGAACAAGAAGAAGAGGAACAAGAAGAAGAGGAACAAGAAGAAGAGGAACAAGAAGAAGAGGAACAAGAAGAAGAGGAACAAGAAGAAGAGGAACAAGAAGAAGACGAACAAGAAGAAGACGAACAAGAAGAAGACGAACAAGAAGAAGACGAACAAGAAGAAGAGAAGAACAACAACAAAAACAAGAAGATATTTTTTCTTCTTTATTGACTATTAGTCACTAAAGCGAAAACACTAGAACCATGAAATAAAAACAAAATAGTTACTAACTAATACTAAACTATTGAACTAAATCATTTCATGCAGTAACTAGAGGTTAAAAATATTGTAATTTATTCATATGTTAGGTTCATGTTAGTTTATACACTGATGATGGACGATGGATATCGTCCGAAATATATGTATTAAGGAGGCTCGAGTCAGTAATTTTCGCGCTCACCCAGCGACGTTTGAAAGTCCGTAGTTCCTGCGTCAGAGGGTATTTTGACAAGATTTTTTAACACTAGCCTTGTCTACATATAGAATAAAGATTTTAAAAAAGGTATTTTTAATAAAATCGATAATATTTTAGCCGACAAATGATAACGCCGCCTAATTTCTATGTAGCCCATTTTGGGAAAAAATCGACCTAAACTTTTAAAACCACATAGCCTACTTTAAGAGTGGATGTCCGAGACGGTCAGGTATGACCGGTAATAGGAAAAAATGAAAATCCTTCAAACTTTGCCAGAATGTAGGTCTATATGAACTATTCATTCTGTGTAAGTTTCGTTTCCATCGGATAAATAGTTTAGGAGAACGAGGTCGATATTGAATTTTCGAGTTCACTTCCGGTTTTTCGAGGTTATTTCACCGTATTCCAAAAATCGCTACTTTTCACAACAAACTGTGTATATTTTATCAAAAACTGTTGACTTGCACATAGTACAGATGTTTTCTTATAAGGACACAAATTATTTCGGCATTTGGAATAAAAATGAATATTTTTCAGATTTTTCAATTATTTTTACATTTTCGAGTAATTTTATAATGGGTAAATCTAACGCAAAATATCTCCCATGTTACATCGATTCACATGTCAAAACTATATTTGGATGAAAGAACAATAGTTACCCTTCAAATATATAAAATAAAATTTTGGGGCAAATAAAAACTGCAGTCGTGACAAGATGAAGTGTAACAGCTACTTAGCGACAAAAACGCGCCAGTTCGTAAACAACCCAAAACTTATGTTATGAAATTAAAATTCATCCACTTGTAAAAACGATATATTTCTTTTATTTAACATGCTCAAACCAAAATCAGTAATATATTGAGGTCTGTTAAGATGATTTAGGGGTGGACCATTAGAAGTTGGGGGAGGGGGGGGGGGGGGGTGGCAATATTTTTGTGTAGGTTTTTTTTTTTTTGCCGCACGGGTTGTGCAAGATTTTTTTTTCGACCAGAGAGGTCTTGCACGTTTTTTTTTTTTACAGAATTTTGTTCTCTGAAATTCAAAGCAAAAACAACTGTTTGTGTTTTGGTTAAACTTTTGAAAAGTCCGTTTTTCCGTTTTATTTATTAGTCCGGTACAACGCGCAGGTACTTCGCGACTTTGCTCAGTTAACTTTCGGGCGATTTATTCACTTTTTGTCGGGAAAACACACCGAGGTCGACTTGGGGCAAGTCTATGTCTTGGTATATTTTGTATACTGATACAAAGAGCATAAGTAATTTTGGTTATTTTGATGCCTCAAAGTCTCGGATTTCCGTGAAGTTTCGGATTTTCGTGTTTTTGATGCCTCAAAGTCTCGAATTTTTCGTGTTTTTCATACCTCAAAGTCTTGAATTTTTTAGTGTTTTTGATGTCTGAAAGTCTCAAATTTTCGTGTTTTTGATGTCTGAAAGTCTCGGAATTTTCGTGTTTTCGTGATTTGATACCCGTGATTTTCGCATTTACTTTGCGACTTTGCTCAGTTAACTTTCGGGCGATTTGTTCATTTTTTGTCGGGAAAACACACCGAGGTCGACTTGGACAAAGAGCGTAAGTCTAAGATTTTTGTGTTTTTGATGTCTCAAAGTCTCGGATTTTCGTGTTTTTGATGCCTCAATTGCAAAGTCTCGAATTTTTCAGTGTTTTTGATGTCTCAAAGTCTCGGATTTTCGTGTTTTTGATGCCTCAATTGCAAAGTCTCGAATTTTTCAGTGTTTTTGATGTCTCAAAGTCTCGGATTTTCGTGTTTTTAATGTCTCGGAGTCTAGAATTTTTAAATACAATAAATGCATGAGCTGATATATTTCTAGAATCTCAGGCTCGGATTTTAAAATTTTAGCATTCGCTACCCCTCAAGGTTCTGCACGTTTTTTTTTTTGTAACTTTGCTCTGTGTAGGATTTTTTTTTGGACACATTGGCCTTGCACGTTTTTTATTTTGGGAATTGCCACCCCCCCCCCTCCCCCAACTTCTAATGGTCCACCCCTTAAGGCACGGGTTTGGAGACAAAACATCTGAGTGAAGCTTAATCTGTGTGAACACAGGCTTCCCACACTATCAATTTGTGGTTTTGGGCTTCCTGTGGTATTTAACGGCTCTTTCGAAGTTCAATATGGATATGGTCCCGTTTGAAATCTCTTCTTTAGTCAGTAATATTTTTCTTTTCCATAATAAAAGATTATGAGTTTATGAACGTTTCTGTGTGGTTTTCTTGGGTTTTGGTGGCCATTTAAGGAGGTTTTGAGGATGGCGAATTTCAACGGTCATCGGCGTGTCAATAAAATTACACTTGTGTAATTTTATTGACACGCCGATGACCGTTGAAATTCGCCATCCTCAAAACCTCCTTAAATGGCCACCAAAACCCAAGAAAACCACACAGAAACGTTCATAAACTCATAATCTTTTATTATGGAAAAGAAAAATATTACTGACTAAAGAAGAGATTTCAAACGGGACCATATTTGAACGTTATCCATATTGAACTTCGAAAGAGCCGTTAAATACCACAGGAAGCCCAAAACCACAAATTGATAGTGTGGGAAGCCTGTGGTGTGAACGGGGTCAACTGTGACAAATCCAAACGCTATCCTGCCGTGACAGTTAGGGTTTAAAAGTGTTATAAACACAGTCTAAAACATAACTTGAAGTTGATGATCACCATTTAGATGAGAATAGAAATATCTTACCTGAATAGACATGTTATCCTGAAGAATATAAGCCAAATTAGATGCGGACATATATCCTAACGACGAATTACTAATAGTGTAATAACAACTGGAGTGCGTGACACAGGCAGCCCAAACTTCCAAAAGATTCCGAAGTGTTACTGTTTGGAATTATTGTTCTTGATACTTTTCTATGTATATATTTTATTTTATTTTATTTCCTTGACTACGACCAATGCTTAGTATTGTTGTTGTTATTCTATTTGCAAGATAGTTTATTTGCAAGACAACGAGGTTTTAACATTATGAATTATGTCCTGTTAGCTTTTATTAAGGGGCCTTTTATTTTTAAGTGCATTGTGTTGGGGGGGGGGGGGGGGGTCGGTAATACTGAGGGGGCACGTTATTTTCCGAGTATATATGAGGAGGGCTGTTACAAATTGTCATTTTTTAACTCTGAAAACCAGGCTAGATAAAAATCCTGAAAACCAGGATTCAAATTTTCGTGTTTTTCATACCTCAAAGTCTTGAATTTTTTAGTGTTTTTGATGTCTGAAAGTCTCGAATTTTCGTGTTTTTGATGTCTGAAAGTCTCGGAATTTTCGTGTTTTCGTGATTTGATACCCGTGATTTTCGCATTTACTTTGCGACTTTGCTCAGTTAACTTTCGGGCGATTTGTTCATTTTTTGTCGGGAAAACACACCGAGGTCGACTTGGACAAAGAGCGTAAGTCTAAGATTTTTGTGTTTTTGGTGTCTCAAAATCTCGGATTTTCGTGTTTTTGAAGACTCAATTCCGGATTTTTATGTTTTTGATGTCTCAAAGTCTGGAATTTTTAAATACAGTAAATATATGAGCTGATATATTTCTAGAACCTCAGGCTCGGATTTTAAAATTTTACCATTCGCTACTCCTCAAGGTTATGCACGTTTCTTTTTTTTTAGCTTGGCCCTGAGCAGGATTTTTTTTTTAATAATAATAATAATAAATCTTTATTGGATATCAAATAAAGCAGAGCTTTTTTCCAATTTGGCCCATTAAAATATTTACATATATGCTGATTTTGATCTACCTATACAATTGAATTAACTAAACTAGGTATATCTAATAATCTGATAATTAATCTTATTATATATTTCTATTTATTAATGAATATTTACAATTGGAATTTCAACTAATTACGCCAAGCTCATCTAATGTTGATGAGTTTAATTACAGATAAAATTGAATGTCTTTATCAGTACAGTCTGGGTGTATTTAGCTCTACTGCTGATTTTAACTTAGATTTTGAGTAATATTTACATTTTCTGTTGAAAGCACTAACAGTTTCGATGGTGTGGGTTTCAGAGGGTAGGTCATTCCATATGGAAGGTGCAAGAAAGGAGAAGCGACGTTTTCCTGCATTAGTTTTGGCCTTTGGGATGGTTAGGTTATATTTTGAGACCTGCCTAGTAGTGTATTTATGGTGTGGGCGGCTTATCTTACTTGCTAAAGAGTTTGGAGTTTAAAGACAAGGTTGGCAAGCCTCAAACGAATAATGTCAGAAATAGGGCACACCCCAAGTTTTTGGAAAAGGTTGATAGAGTGAGTCGAAACGTCAGAGTTAAGTAACAACCTAACAGCACGTTTAAAGCGAGAAGCAGATGTTGGAGAAGTTCAGAAGAGCAATTTCTCCAGACAGAGCAACAATATTCTAATGTTGGTTTGGCTATAGTGTTATACAGAAGTAAGATGTGTCTGGGGGACAGGTATGGTTTAGCTCTTCTTAACATTTCAAGCTTAGTATTGAACTTCTTAAAAGCATTAGAAATGTGTTCGTCCCATGACAAAGAGGAATCAATAAAGGTGTTAAATGTAATAGTTTAAATATAGATATGTATCAGTAGAGTACAAACATTAACAGTGTGCAACATAAATACCACTAAATACTGCTAAATTATGCTAATTCTATTGTTCTCTATTATTTAATCAACACTATTTAGTGGTAAATAGTGCAAACTATTGCACACTTTTAGTGTTTGTACTCTATCAATTTCATGATGCTCTTTTTAAAACCAAAAAAAAAAAGAGAAAAATAAATCTTGCAAATAGAATAACAACAACAATACTAAGCATTGGTCGTAGTCAAGGAAATAAAATAAAATAAAATATATACATAGAAAAGTATCAAGAACAATAATTCCAAACAGTAACACTTCGGAATCTTTTGGAAGTTTGGGCTGCCTGTGTCACGCACTCCAGTTGTTATTACACTATTAGTAATTCGTCGTTAGGATATATGTCCGCATCTAATTTGGCTTATATTCTTCAGGATAACATGTCTATTCAGGTAAGATATTTCTATTCTCATCTAAATGGTGATCATCAACTTCAAGTTATGTTTTAGACTGTGTTTATAACACTTTTAAACCCTAACTGTCACGGCAGGATAGCGTTTGGATTTGTCACAGTTGACCCCGTTGACACAGATTAAGCTTCACTCAGATGTTTTGTCTCCAAACCCGTGCCTTAAAACATCTTAACAGACCTCAATATATTACTGATTTTGGTTTGAGCATGTTGAATAAAAGAAATATATCGTTTTTACAAGTGGATGAATTTTAATTTCATAACATAAGTTTTGGGTTGTTTACGAACTGGCGCGTTTTTGTCGCTATTAAAGTAGCTGTTACACTTCATCTTGTCACGACTGCAGTTTTTATTTGCCCAAAAATTTTATTTTATATATTTGAAGGGTAACTATTGTTCTTTCATCCAAATATAGTTTTGACATGTGAATCGATGTAACATGGGAGATATTTTGCGTTAGATTTACCCATTATAAAATTACTCGAAAATGTAAAAATAATTGAAAAATCTGAAAAATATTCATTTTTATTCCAAATGCCGAAATAATTTGTGTCCTTATAAGAAAACATCTGTACTATGTGCAAGTCAACAGTTTTTGATAAAATATACACAGTTTGTTGTGAAAAGTAGCGATTTTTGGAATACGGTGAAATAACCTCGAAAAACCGGAAGTGAACTCGAAAATTCAATATCGACCTCGTTCTCCTAAACTATTTATCCGATGGAAACGAAACTTACACAGAATGAATAGTTCATATAGACCTACATTCTGGCAAAGTTTGAAGGATTTTCATTTTTTCCTATTACCGGGCATACCTGACCGTCTCGGACATCCACTCTTAAAGCTGTTACCTAGGTCAACAATCTGTCAAAGTTTAAAAAAAATTAATCTCACCGATTTTGAATAAAAACGGGACAATTTTTTTCCTAGCAAAAATTTATTGTTTTATAGTATTTACCAATAACAACGGACTTTGAAGAGATAAATCAAAATCCTTGCTAAGCCTCCCTATTAACAGGACATTTTTCGACATTGTACATGTCTGTGAATTTCAACAAATTTAGTTCACGGGATGTTTTTTGGGAAAGGATAAAAGTCGGCAAAAGTTTATCAAACTTCTAATTTTTACTGCTGAGCACGCTAACGAAAAAATCTGAGATAGATTTCTTTTATTTTTTAGCTATCAAAAGTTCACCATATTTTCAAGTGCGCCTCTAAATTTTATAGCGATTTAAATATTTTCAGGCGGTCAAATAAAATTCTGAACGTGGGTATATTTGCCTTCGTTTTGCAGCGGCTGGTTTGTTTTTATTTCACCTTCTTCGAGTAATACATATTTGCATGCTTTTTTACGAAACGCACGCTGACTAACCAAGCGTGAAAATTTAAATCACTTATATAATCATTGGCCCTAAATTCAATATTTCAAAGTTATTAAAATTTCAAAGGTATTAAAACTTCAATTGAGTAAACTTACCACAGAACCTTTTTTCTCTTGTCAAAATGCCCTCTGACGCGGGAACTACTGCCTTTAATTTCAAACGTCGCTGGGTGAGCGCCAAAATTACTGAATCGAGCCTCCTTAAGAAACTTCTTGTAATTCTCTTCGCTTACAAACTCTTAGCCCAATGCAACATCTTTACTAACTAATAGTTTTTATTTAGTGACTACTTAGTCATTATCACTCAACCAGAAACATCAAATACAAAAGGAAACAATACCTCATTCCAACTTTACTTGTCTTTAAGCCTAGTTTTCACTAGCGACGCAAGCACAAGCGCAAACACAAGCGCAAGCGCAAGAGACCTTATTTCGTCGTGAAAACCGTTTGACGCAGTGATAACTCAAGCGCAAGCGCAAGCGCAAGATATCAAAAAATTTTCCTTTTTTCCGCATAGAAATATTTGCATCCACACGAATCCGCGTATCCGGAGGATTCAAGTAAAAGTATGCGGTTTCGGTGACCGGATTCACTGGATTCGTGTGGACGATAGGCCGATTCGCATCAAAAAGTATGCGGTTTCAAAAGTATCCGGATTCGTGTAGATGGGGTCTTATATTCATTTGCAGAATCCAGCGCACGAAAGCAATTATTCATGTGTGAAATACTTTAGTGCTCAAACGTATTAATCAAGCAACGTAATTCATGATTTAATTAACACAAATTTATGCTTTAATCTCAAATTTGACTGTGGAAATGGAAAATCTATCATAAGCATTCGAAAAGTAGTAAATAACTTCAAAGAATTGATTAAACAGAACCTACTTTAATAGTGTCCGGCTTTGCACACAACTGTCCGGAATTGCACCACTCAAACTACTTTACAAATATATCCATAACATTTTTAAAAATCACTAAAATTGACCAATACTTTATATAAATCTTTATCAGATGTTACCTCATCTCCAGGAAAAATATCTTTCCTAAACAATGCATTTAACGAATGATATGGCAATTTATTTAAAAACCGTCCGGAATTGCACACACATACTGTATTTGATGTTTCTGGTTGAGTGATACTGACTAATGTAAACAGTCACGTACTAAAAAAAACATTTTTAGCTTTAAGTACTTTAATATTGACTGAGTGGGAGGGCCGGACGGGAAAATATTTGGCTCGCGGTCATGACGTACGGAACGAGCGCAGCGAGGTCCGTACAAATGACCAAGAGCCAAATATTTTCCCGTACGGCCCGACCTAACTCAGTCAATAAGTTTTTTATCATATGACCCACTCTTTTTAATTTAAAGGCCATTTTTGTTGTCATGTTTCGAGTAGCTGGTCCGTACGTGTTTGTACGGACCAGGTGAAAAAAGCCGTACGGACCCCATCACCTGACATTTTACAAAGGTTTTCTTAAGAGCGCGCGCCGGGCAAAATACGGGTCATATGATAATAGTCATTATTTTATTCATGATTTTATTGTTTACGCACTATCTGAATTCATATCAGATAAAGAATGGATAGAGTAACAAAAATCCAACTACCAAACTGTATAAAGATTTCAAAGGAAGTTTTAATAACAAAATGAACAAAGCAACGTCATAGCAATTAACGTTAAATGAAGCAAACAAGAGACATGCATCATCACATCTTACGCCTCGTCTACACGAATCCGATCCGGCTGAAACCGCATAGAAATATTTGCGTCCACACGAATCCTGTTGATCGTTTCCAATTCAAAAGTATGCGGTTTCGGTGACCGGATTCACTGGATTCGTGTGGACGATAGGCCGATATCGATTCGCATCAAAAAGTATGCGGTTTCAAAAGTATCCGGATCCGTGTAGACGGGGTCTTACATATACTTAACATATCAACTCTGATCACATATAAAATGCCCACATAATTTATCCTTATACTTCCTTTAATATTGATTTGTCTTTTCATGAAACTGATTAAAATCCCTTCAAAATGTGAAGTTAAGTTTTAATTTCTGGATTTAGTTTTCTGGAAATATTGAAAATGATATATATATGTCTTGTAATGTTTAGCTTGCGTGCAACCAAAGTCAAAACCCCGCGATTAGAGGCTTTTAATTTTGCCCCTACTGCACGCAACCTTGCAAGTATTACTTGGCACTTGTTTACAGGTGTTTTTAAAAAGGTTAATTTGTAAATACTGAAAATCAAACTGCGCATTTCAAGACCGAATTGCATTGTATATCTTCAGTTAGTGAGATTTTTGGAAGCACAAACAGAGTTAATATATATAATAATTTACTCTATTGTAGTAAATATTTGACAAAACAGTATACCAAAGCACAAATAGAAAATAAATCGATCGATTTAGTACTTTTATTTATAGTTTTCAAGAACATCAATGCATTTCGGTCTTGGAATGAATTTTTTAATATTCAACTCAACTCTTTTTTTGCAACAGCTATATAATCATGCTATAAATATTGTAAAAATATTCAAAAAATATTTAAGAGTGGAGTGTTAAAAGTAAGAAGAAAACTCAACTTATTGCTAAATTTGCACAATGTTTATGATGTGAAAATGAAGGCATATTCAGATTGAAGTTATATTTTTATGAAAAATAAAAATGTGCAATCTTCAAAGAATTCGAAGTGTTCTCTGTCCGTGTAGTCATATAGAGCAGATTTCGTATGATAAGTTCCGTGCCTTGTGCATGCCTTACCGCGACCGTGACTTCTTTTGATGTGCTTGGCCTACGTACATCTATTGGGAGCGTTCGTTTTTACGACGTTTTTACGACGTCAATGCCAGAAGTAGTGGTACGATTTTCATTGATGAGAGTCTAATGACAACTACAAATATGACTGACCAGAGTCCCTCTATTAACTCTGGACTGACTATTATAATTTTCATTAAGTTGTCTTTGTATAAAGTATATATTAGGTTTAGTATTTTAATATTTGTGTGAGAAAGCCCATCCATGCATAAAACTATGCACGTCAATATGCTAATGTTAGAAAATATATAAGAGTATATATACACGAAGATAATAGCTTTTTGTTAATAACAGTTAACGACGCGGCCTACGCGTTAACATGGAAGCCCACGGAGACGAAGAATCAAGAAACAAATGCCGTCATATCAAGTTTAAAATCTTCGGCCGGTTAAGGGTTGAGCTAAATCCTGTAGTGACAATTTGCTCAGCTATCATAATATGGGGTTTTGTAATCTACTGCTTGGTAGAAACAAAACAAGCCGCAGAAGAACTACCAGAGTGGAATACATGGATTACCAAAACTTGGACATGGCTCTATGTAGGCACCCAAGATGTCTGGGCTGCCTTCATGATTTATCTGCTATTTTCCAAGTATGGCAACATTAAACTTGGAAAGCCTAACGACAAGCCCGAGTTCTCTGATGTGACTTACTTCACTATGCTGTTTGCAGCAGGGGTTGGGGTTGGTTTGTTCTATTTTGGTGTCGCAGAACCAATCCAACACTACCAACCAAGCCACACAAAACCATACGCCAATCGTTATCAAGGGAGGTAAGCTGAAACCTGACAACATTAATGAAGTATTCTTTCATTCAAATGGCTAACAAATCCAAAATAATAATGACTGTTGTCCCTGGTTTGCATATAATCACACCCGATCGCAGTCAAGCGAAAATCAATCGAGCGTAGGATCTTACTCAAACGCACACTATACAAAAATCCGAAGCTACAGTCCACACTCTGAAGCCTGCAAAGGATGTTGGTTATATGAACATAATTTGTGATTTGTTACACGTTTTTTAAAGAAATATCAGTGTTTCATCATCTACCACTGTAACAATGTTATGGTCCGTCTAACACAAACACGCCCATCAATATTCAAAGTATGCTATGAATGAATTGATAACAAATTAAGAAATACCGACATCCTTTGCAGGCTTCAGAGTGTGGACTGTAGCTTTGGCTGCGTCAACGATTTTGGAAATAGGTGAAATCGCACATAACGCCGAACATTGAGAGCGTGATACTTTATCCAGCGGAATAATTGTATAATCGAAATATTACAAAACTATGAATATATTGGACAGTTATTGCAAAGCCTTAACCGACTTTCTTTTACGTTTTATATGTTAAAACTTTTTTGCGCCATGGCTTCCGGTAGCACTACCAAATAGAGATATAGCGCACGTGCGAGTTTGAAGGTCATTTGAGTGCAGTAAAATTACTCCCGTGTGCAGTAAAATTAGTGACAACTTGTAAAATGACCTAAAAATACTATTTGACCGTAATTAAGTCGAACTTGTTTCAATAAATTCACGAAATCTTCGAGTATTCACCGTTCTAAAGCAGTCAAGTTTTATATAGAAACACTAAGCGCTTCAATTCACTTCAATGTTTTTGTATACGTAGTAATGTCTTAGTTTAACTTCGCTTAACTGTTTTATTTAACCACATTAAAATAGACAGTCATATTCACGAATTTTCTTGATGAATATTCTTTTTGGTATCGACTTGGCCCTCAATTTTCACTTATTTCATATCAAATATAATATTCTATATAAGTTCTACATGTAAACCGAACAGCTGATAAACATTTTTGGCTATTGTTTTTATAATTATTTCATGGATGAGTTTTCATATTATTGAATGCATTCCGATCGCACGTTAACTGATAAGTGATCTCACCCGATCGTACGAATAGAACATGAATAGATATTTGTTTAGCGTTGCCAAGGTAACGCCAATCAAGCTAAAATTGGCATCAAATCAAACTTTCATAAAAGCATTATCACTGGTCCAAAAATCAAGTATATAGGTGTAACTTAAGACTATAAATAAGCCAAATTAAAATGAAAGGTATGGTCTGAAGAATACTATAGGAAGCCACCTTAAAAACACTTTTATTGCATATAAAGATGCGAAAAAAAGCAATTGTCTTTTTTCCAAAAAAAATACATTCACAATTTGATTAACTTTTGCAATTCTTTCAAACAGATACTCTGACAACCAACGTGCTCAAGATGCGATCAACGTAACACTATTCCACTGGGGTTTGCATGGTTGGGTCGTCTATACTATGATTGGAGTAGTCCTTGGATTTTTGTCCCATAATAAAGGCATGCCGTTGACAATGAGGACCTGCTTCTACCCCATACTAGGTGACAAGATCTATGGTACACTCGGAGATTTCATTGATATCCTTTCTTGTGTTTGCACCATGTTTGGAGTATGTACAAGTCTTGGTGCTGGTGCTATCCAATTGAACAGTGGACTCAGCCGTCTGAATCCCAAAATACCCGAGAACGAAACCGCACAGGTGGCCATCATCATGGGCATCACAGTTTTGGCCACTGCATCTGTTATCAGCGGTATCAAGTTGGGTATTCGACGACTTAGCGAGATCTGCTTTGCCCTTGGAATGTTTATATGGTTCATCGTCTTCTTTCATGGGGAAAGCTGGTACTACTTGAACGTCATTGTCCAAAGTACAGGGTACTATCTTCAGTGGATGCTGCAAATTGGGTTCCACACTGATGCCTTTGCTCAGCAAGGTGATGCACCAGACGGTAAGCAGGCACAGGGTTGGATGGAAGGCTGGACTATTTTCTACTGGGGTTGGTGGATTGCCTGGTCACCGTTTGTGGGAATTTTCATTGCAAGAATTTCTCGTGGACGTACCATTAAACAGTTCGTTCAGTACACATTAACCATCCCTGTTGCCTATTGCGTCATCTGGTTCTCTGTCATGGGTGCTGAGGGTCTACGCATGGAGAGAGCGGCCGCCAACAATAACATCACTTGTAGTTCTCTTTTAGGTGGTACTAACGCTACACAACCTGGAGTTCACGGTCTTTACCGTTTGTCGTGTCGTCATCATACTAAAATGTGGTTTGATGTCATGGAACAATACGATGGAATCGGACCATTTATGTCTGGAATATCCATCGTTGGTTTGACCTTGTACTTTGTGACCAGTTCTGATAGTGGGTCACTTGTGATTGACAGCCTCTCCGCCAATGGTCATCCAGATCCTCCTGTTCTTCAGAGGGTCTTCTGGGCGTTAACAGAAGGAGCAACAGCCACTGCTCTTCTCATTGCTGGAGGTCCGTCCGCTCTGTCATCACTCCAAGCAGCGTCTATCTCCTCGGGCCTGTTGTACACAATTATACTCAATTACGTATGTATAGCAACTTGGAGAGCACTGAAGATCGAGATGGGGGACATGGATCCAAATGGGCCGCAGTTCTCAATGGGTCTTCTCGACATCTTCTACCATATACCCACTTCTAAAACCTTGGTAAGGGTGCTTGTGGCAATCTTTGCTCCATGGTGGCCGATCGGTAATGCAGCTGGAAAAGTGTACGGATCGAACCGTTATGTTGCCATGGTATGTCTTGCTATCCCTTTCTATGCATGGATCATTTTGGAGATACTCCAAGTAGTCCAGGTTGGTCTAGCGTACATTGGATGGGCTGTGCTCTTTGGCTTTATTGCATATGGTACTGGTGTGCGAGCCCATATGAGAGAGAGGTACGGCATTGTTGGTAATCTTGCTGAAGACATGTTTGCCATTATGCTTGCCTACCCACTCGCTGCATTACAGATGGATGAGCATATGAGAGTAAGCCGCAAACCGGAAAAGCCCCTCCAGAACTACGACGAAAAAGGACAAACCAACGTGGCACTTGATAACATGGAAAAGAATGATGTTGCTGAACCAAAAAGTCATGAACATAATACCTACATTTAAGCTTTGTATTTTAAATGAACTTATAATCTTTACATGTCCATAATTAAGCGGTGCCCGCACTTTTTGAAAGTGGATCTACGACGAAGGCCGCTTTCATTGTAATCTTTCTGAGGCATTGAACGTTAAGGGTTTTTTGTATAAACTAGCAATGCTAAACTTTTTATTTGTTGAAGTATTGATAAGCACTTTCATAATTGGGGTGCAAACAGTATACATGGTATTATATATCAGCAGAACATTAGAGTACAAATACTAAAAGTGTGCAACATAAATACCACTAAATACTGCTAAATTATGCAAATTCTTTTGTTCTCTATTGTTTAATCAACACTATTTAGTGGTAAATAGTACAAAGTATTGCACACTTTTAGTGTTTGTACTCTAGTATTATATTTTTTATTTAGTGCAAAATTTTGCTGATGGTATTGTTTTCTTTTGTGTAATTTGCACTAGTTAGTTTGCACTATTATAGCAATCTATATAATAGAACTAGTGGTAAATCCAAATGCATGCAACAGGCACTAGTAGTAAAATGGAAAATGATCGAGGCAGCGAAAACGCGGGAATTTCAAGAAGACGATAGAGGCGATGTTCATCGCGTCTACGTTCATTTGCCATGCGCTAGCCATTATCTACCCGGCTGTAAACTACGCCACACTGCTGCAGGCTTCGGGACTAACGTCTCTTGAAGAACGAAGAACAAAGGCATGCACCAAGTTCATGAAGAACATTCATAATAACATTCCAATACGCCCTTTATTGTCAAGTCTACTTTTTAAGAATGAGTGCCCATATGGCTTAAGATCTGGAAACCCACAGCACTGTGTGAATATCAAAACTGATAGACTTAACTATTAGATTTGCGTAATATGTGACCACGTCCACTTGTAATTCAGTCGTAAGACTGCGATAAGTGCTAATAAACTTATTCTTATTATTATGTAATAAATAAAATAAAATAAAATTTTCATAATAAAAGCCAGAGAACATCAAAATTCTACTACTATTATTATTATTAATTATTATTATTAATTATTATTATCATCATCATCATCATCATCATCATCATCATTATCATCATCATCATAATCATCATCATCATTATTATTATTATTATCATTATTAATTATTATTGTTTGTCTGTTTGTCATTTTTCTGAATCATTCCAGTGCAAGAAGCTTTACGAAATTTCGATTTTTACTCGAGAAAAAATGTCACAATTTGCACTAAATACTTTAATTTTAGTAATTAGTATTTTTTTGAAGAATATTGATGTAATATATTTGTGTGAAATAAAGTGATAGATCGAAATTCAAGTTCCCTATTGTATGTGATCAAACGTCGACTAGAAGCCTTTAGCAACAGTCCAAACCAATATTAAGATATTTTATATATGAAGAATTTATGTTAATTGGTTTTGCAGTAGGCCTTTTGCAGCTAGAGATCACCTACCTTATCAGCAAAGCGCCCAAACGTGTGACCAACCCTAAATGTATTCGCATACTTTCGTCTATGCTGTTATATCCAATTAGCATTACAGGATTGTCTTATCTTATCTCTGATCTAAACGCTAATTGGAGGGTGGCGCTACAAAAATATGTGAATACATTACCAGTGGTCACAGTCTTGAGCATCTTGCTGTAAATCCATTAGCTGTGCCAAAATCATGTCCAGAAATGGAAAGAGCATGTCGACATTAGCAAAATGGTAAAACTTCAGCTCTTGATTCATAAATACATACAAAATAGCAAGGAGCATAAAATGGGATATTTTCTAAGGATTTGTATGGGAAAATAGCACTGGACAGTAAGAGTTGCTCAAGCTCCAGTCATACAAATCCTTAGAAAATATCCCATTTTATGTTCTTTGTCATTTTTTATGTATTTAGAATCAAGAGCTAGCTAAAATTTTGGCTTTTTGGTAATGACGACACGCTCTTTTCATTTCTAGGCATGCTGATGGGTTTCGGGTAGGTGGATCACGTGACCTCTAGCTGCAAAGGGCCTATTAGGCCTATTTTGATATTTGTGGCTTACGCAACATTCAATCTACGTCCTGTTTTCTTTATTTTAAAAAGAAAGCTAAGTAAATTTACTGAATGAGGTCAATAAATACTAAAATAGAAATATTGCCCTTGTTCACTGGCCCATACTGAAGAACAACACGTCATATGATTTGACACCGAGTTCCGAGTTTTAAAATATACAGAAAACAAAACAATAGCTCGTTATAATATATATAAAGAATTATTATAGAACAACTGACAAAATCCAAAGTTTAAAATCCTGACCATTCAGAGGAAGTTACCAAAACACAGCTTGGACAAAGAAGCGATATAGCAAGGCACGTACGCGTCAACATTTTTATAAACATTCCGCGGGTCGCGGCAAGGCACGCACGCATGCACACGGCACCATACTTTTCTCACAGTCATGCGAAACTTGCTCTATTTCAGTATCATGCAGATAAAAAAGTAGAGTTATGTGTTACTTAAAATTTTCTGAATTCAATCTATTAAGATATGTAATGTTTGAGCCAACGTGCAACCATGGACAATAAAAACACTGTGTTTTTATTATCCATGGAGCATTGAACCGAACACATATTAAACCAGGTACTTAGGACTTAGAAGGTTTTGTGTTCGGTTGCACGCAGGCCAGTGATGGTTTTATTATTTACTTGCTTGCAAATGCGTACATCATGCTGTTGTTATTGTAACAAGCGATCATTGTAGTTCTGCATGGCATATACTATATACAGAATGATATGTTCAGAATTAAATTTCTGAACATCTATAGTGGTATATAGTATAAACAGAGTGACATGTTCAGAAATTTCTGAAAACTCACTATCGTAAATATATATAAGTATTTTACAAGTTTGTATTTTCAGAAGAAAATCATTTTCATTGTACATATAAAATTATTCAGAAATTTTCTGAAAATATCAATTCCCTGCTTCGAATCATGCTTCAAATTGTACAATCTTAATAAAGCATCATTAATAGTCTTATAGTAATAAAGGTATTGTTGTTGTCACTGGTATAACTATGATTTCATGAACACCAATGACAGTAATAGATAATGATGAGTGATTTTCCGTCATCCGTGAAAGAAAAATGACTAACTAGTTTATAGTAGTACGTAATAGAAAACACTAGAACCATGAAGCAAAATCAAATTGTTAGTGTGTAATAGTTCTTATTTAGCGACTATTAGTTACTATAAAAGACAAGTAAAGTTGTAATGAGGTATTGTTTCCTTTTGTATTTGATGTTTCTGGTTGAGCGGGATACTGACTAAATAGTCACTAAATAAAAACTATTTTGTTTTTATTTCATGGTTTTAGTGTTTTCACTCTAGTTGATACAAAGAGACTAGAAGAGTCAAGATTATGATATGTGTGTCATACAATGAATTAATTCGATCACATAACAATCATTTATTTTAAAGATTAAAACACAAGAAACTGCAGTGACTTTTCTAACCTGTTATAACAAATTCATAAATATCGTCATTCAGGAATTTTGAAAATCAGTTAAATTTCTTTCCATGGTGCAATGCGCCACGACTTCTGATATAGTAAAGTCGCACATGCAATGGACTAATATGGTGACTGTATGATAATAATCATTTTTTCCTCTATATTTGCGATCGCGAGATAGATCAGTTTATGGATAATGATGTGCATGCCGTACTCATTGATGCATCCGTGCATACAGCCATGTACGTCAATATGCTAATGTAATGAAAAATATATAAGAGTTTACGCTTGTGTTATAGTTATATAGTAGCTTCTGGTTGAGACTGATTACGCTCTACCCCAAACAGCGCTAACATGGAAGCCCACGGAGACGAAGAATCAAGAAACAAATGCCGTCATATCAAGTTTAAAATCTTCGGCCGGTTAAGGGTTGAGCTAAATCCTGTAGTGACAATTTGCTCAGCTATCATAATATGGGGCTTTGTAATCTACTGCTTGCAAGAAACAAAAGAAGCCGCAAAAGAACTACCAAAGTGGAATGCATGGATTACCAAAACTTGGACATGGCTCTATGTAGGGACCCAAGACGTCTGGGCTGCCTTCATGATTTATCTGCTATTTTCCAAGTATGGCAACATTAAACTTGGAAAGCCTAACGACAAGCCCGAGTTCTCTGATGTGACTTACTTCACTATGCTGTTTGCAGCAGGCGTTGGGGTTGGTTTGTTCTATTTTGGTGTCGCAGAACCCGTCCAACATTACCAACCAAGCCACACAAAACCATACGCCAATCGTTATCAAGGGAGGTAAGTTGAAACCTGACAACATTAATGAAGTATTCTTTCATTCAAACGGCGAACAAATCCAAAATAATAATGACTATTGTCCCTGGTTTTGTCCCGAAAATCAATCGAGCGTAGGATCTTACTCAAACGCACACTATACAAAAATCCGAAGCTACAGTCCACACTCTGAAGCCTGCAAAGGATGTTGGTTATATGGACATAATTTGTGATTTATTACACGTTTTTTAAAGAAATATCAGTGTTTCATCATCTACCACTGTAACAATGTTATGGTCCGTATAACACAAACATGCCCATCAATATTCAAAGTATGCTATGAATGAATTGATAACAAATTATGAAATACCGACATCCTTTGCAGGCTTCAGAGTGTGGACTGTAGCTTTGGCTGCGTCAACGATTTTATTTGGAAATAGGTGTAATCGCATATAACGCCAAACGTTGAGAGCGTGATACTTTATCCAGCGGAATGATTGTATAATCGAAATATCACAAAACTATGAATATATTGGACAGTTATTGCAAAGCCTTAACCGACTTTCTTTTACGTTTTATTTGTTAAAACTTTTTTGTGCCTTGGCTTCCGGTAGCACTACTAAATATAGAGCTAGCGCACGTGCGAGTTTGAAGGTCATTTGAGTGCAGTAAAATTACTCCCGCATGCAGTAAAATTACTGACAACTTGTAAAATAATTTTTGCATGTTAAGAGATGGCAGCGGCCTAAACAATACTCAGGAGAAACGAAATTCCATCAAAGTACTACATAAACGATTTTTCCTTACACACTTCCCTCTGGCTAAATGCTAAATCTTAATTCATTTCCAAAGCAGAGATATGATTTTTTTTCTATGCGTGAATATCAAAAATATCAAAATAATCACTCATCGAAATTGTATCTCTGCTTCAAAAAAGAATTAAGATTTAGCATTCAGCCAGCTCGAGGGAAGTGTATAAGGAAAGGTCTTTTATGTAGTATTTTGATGGTATTTCATTTCTCTTCTGACATATAAATGTATCAACGGTCTAGCGCCTGAGTACCTCGCCGAATTGTTGCATTTGTACCAGTCCCGTCGTGCTTTACGATCTTCAAAGAAATGCCTCCTACAAGATCCAGGATCAAGAACTGTCACCTTTGGAAAGAGGGCCTTTGCTCTGGCTGCTTCACCTTTTCTGTATTCAAATCATCACTAAAAACACTATTATTTTCATGAACTGTAACACTGAACTGTATGTAAAACGCATTGAGACCCTGCATGTATAATACGTTTAATAAGAACTTATTATTATTATTATTCTCCTGAGTATTGTTTAGGCCGCTGTCATCTCTCAACATGCAAAAATCGTTGCTTTAGAATATATTTGCAAATTACTTCAAATCAAACAGATTGATTTTCTTTAAAATAGTTTAAATTGTTTTGCAAATGTATGGGGTTTATTGTGTTGTTAACCGCTTGTCTAGGTCTCATCGAGTTTTAGAGTTTTAAAGTCGGCATCAAATCAAACTTTCATCAAAGCATTATCACTGGTCCAAAAATCAAGTATATAGGTGTAAGTTAAGACTATAAATAAGCCAAATTAAAATGAAAGGTATGGTCTGAAGAATACTATAGGAAGCCACCTTAAAAACACTTTTATTGAATATATAGGTGCAAAAAATAGCAATTGTCTTTGTTTCACAAAAAAAAAAAATTCACAATTTGATTAACTTTTGCAATTCTTTCAAACAGATACTCTGATAACCAACGTGCTCAAGATGCGATCAACGTGACACTATTCCACTGGGGTTTGCATGGCTGGGTCGTCTATACTATGATTGGAGTAGTCCTTGGATTTTTGTCCCACAATAAAGGCATGCCGTTGACAATGAGGACCTGCTTCTACCCCATACTAGGTGACAAGATATATGGTACACTCGGAGATTTCATTGATATCCTTTCTTGTGTTTGCACCATGTTTGGAGTATGTACAAGTCTTGGTGCTGGTGCTATCCAATTGAACACTGGACTCAGCCGTCTGAATCCTAAAATACCCGAGAACGAAACCGCACAGGTGGCCATCATCATGGGCATCACAGTTTTGGCCACTGCATCTGTTATCAGCGGTATCAAGTTGGGTATTCGACGACTTAGCGAGATCTGCTTTGCCCTTGGAATGTTTATATGGTTCATCGTCTTCTTTCACGGGGAAAGCTGGTACTACTTGAACGTCATTGTCCAAAGTACAGGGTACTATCTTCAGTGGATGCTGCAGATTGGGTTCCACACTGATGCCTTTGCTCAGCAAGGTGATGCACCAGATGGTAAGCAGGCCGAGAAATGGATGGAAGGCTGGACTATTTTCTACTGGGGTTGGTGGATTGCCTGGTCACCGTTCGTGGGAATTTTCATTGCAAGAATTTCTCGTGGACGTACCATTAAACAGTTCGTTCAGTACACATTAACCATCCCTGTTGCCTATTGCTTCATCTGGTTCTCTGTCATGGGTGCTGAGGGTCTACGCATGGAGAGAGCGGCCGCCAACAATAACATCACTTGTAGTTCTCTTTTAGGTGGTACTAACGCTACACAACCTGGAGTTCACGGTCTTTACCGTTTGTCGTGTCGTCATCATACTAAAATGTGGTTTGATGTCATGGAACAATACGATGGAATCGGACCATTTATGTCTGGAATATCCATCGTTGGTTTGACCTTGTACTTTGTGACCAGTTCTGATAGTGGGTCACTTGTGATTGACAGCCTCTCCGCCAATGGTCATCCAGATCCTCCTGTTCTTCAGAGGGTCTTCTGGGCGTTAACAGAAGGAGCAACAGCCACTGCTCTTCTCATTGCTGGAGGTCCGTCCGCTCTGTCATCACTCCAAGCAGCGTCTATCTCCTCGGGCCTGTTGTACACAATTATACTCAATTACGTATGTATAGCAACTTGGAGAGCACTGAAGATCGAGATGGGGGACATGGATCCAAATGGGCCGCAGTTCTCAATGGGTCTTCTCGACATCTTCTATCATATACCCACTTCTAAAACCTTGGTAAGGGTGCTTGTGGCAATCTTTGCTCCATGGTGGCCGATCGGTAATGCAGCTGGAAAAGTGTACGGATCGAACCGTTATGTTGCCATGGTATGTCTTGCTATCCCTTTCTATGCATGGATCATTTTGGAGATACTCCAAGTTGTCGAGGTTGGTCTAGCGTACATTGGATGGGCTGTGCTCTTTGGCTTTATTGCATATGGTACTGGTGTGCGAGCCCATATGAGAGAGAGGTACGGCATTGTTGGTAATCTTGCTGAAGACATGTTTGCCATTATGCTTGCCTATCCACTCGCTGCATTACAGATGGATGAGCATATGAGAGTAAGCCGAAAACCGGAAAAACCCCTCCAGAACTACGACGAAAAAGGACAAACCAACGTGGCACTTGATAACATGGAAAGGAATGATGTTGCTGAAGCAAAAAGTCATGAATATAATACCTATATTTAAGATTTGTATTTTAAATTAACTTAATTATAATCTAAGTACAAGTGGCGGCGGCACTTTTTGAAAATGGATCTAGGACAAAGGCTGACATGATGGTAATCTGTAGTATTGAGATTTGACATTAAGGGATTTTTGCAACGAGTCAGGAATATAATACCTACATTTAAACTTCACATTTTTATAAATAAGGTTAGCCTTGTCATGCCTACATAATTCATTGGCACTTTATGATAATAGACCTACGAATAACGCCGCTAAGATGCTATAAGCTTTTTAAAGTATTTGTAGATTTGACATTGAGGAAATTTTGTCTTGAACAAGGATTGCAAAACTTTGTAATGTTTTTAAGTAATGATGTGTGTAAGAAGTGAGGCAACTCTCTATTGTTCTGCGGCAATAACAACTTCCCCACATAAGAAAGTCTCAGTTTTCAGACTGAAAGTATATTGGCCTATAGGTAACTAATTTAAAAAATAAAATGTGAAAAAACTCTGTTTTGGAACAAAGTTTCTTTTGTACTAAAAGATCTCGTCCAATCATAAGCACTCAAAACAATAGCCAAAAGACGTTTACAATTCGATATGTTGTTCCCCACATAGAAATGTTGGTATATCGATATCTATATACTATATACCACTGTAAAGGCTCAGGAAATCTTAGATGAAAAGGGAATTAGATATCAAATAAAATATTAAAAAACCCGCTTAGTTTTGAAATTATGGCAGATTTTCATGTTTTAACCAATGAGATGGACGGATTAGACAATGCACAATTAGCACCTTTCTGCATTCCGGATCCATTGCCGTTTGCCTGCCTTCATCTTACACACATCATTACTTAAAAGTAGAAAAAAAATTGAGAATATTACTGCGCGACGCACAGACTCGCTATCAAATGGTGTGTGGGCACCTTTGTCATGACTCCGCCTCTCAATCAAAAAAGTGTCAAAAATGTTTGTCTGGTGTAAACGGTAAGGCGCGTCGCGCTGTAAGAATGTAAAATTACAAGATATAATTTGAATTGTTTGTTAAGTACAAGGGACATCATGCTTTATTAAGTTTATTTTAATTGTATTGTATTCCATGAAATCAGGTTTTATATAATTGTTGCTATTTCGTACTAGTTATTTAGCAATTTACATGTCACGGAGATACAGGTCTCGCTTCGAAGCGCGCAAAGGATTGTTTGTCAAAACGAACACTTCCAAAATGGCGCCTCAAGACAGCAACGATTTCGGTTACTTTTAGGATGCATTTGCGTTTTCTTTTTATTCTTTGTTTTTATTGCTGATAGAGCAGCAGACAGCTTTTGTTGTCCAAGTTACAACGAAATTTGTATTAGGGCGTATACACCTAGTTCAAAAAGGTTGTCATCGCCAAAGGCAATAGGCTATTGGCGATAGGTCATTCCAAGACCCAAGTGCACTATGGGTATAATTTCAAATCGTGAATGCCGCCGTGTTTGAATTTTAATGATGTCAGTTCCAACAATCGTTGTTTAGTGGAGTTGGCATGATTGAGATTCAAACACGACGGTATTCACGCGGCATTATATTCACGATTTAAGATAATACCCTTAATTTGGCGATGACAACCTTTTTTGAAATAGGTATTTATAGAAGGTTAACACGGGAAACAACTCTCTCGAACGACGCCATTTTGGAATTTGCCGGCGACGTGACAAAAATGCTTCTCATTGGCTTATACTAGCCGGAAGTGCACGCGCAAAATCACCTGGTGGAAGGTCTGGGTAGAATTTTTGAAGCCAAGTGCCACAAGCACTAGTGGCTATATGCATTGTTTTAACTTTTTGTAACGGCTAGCTTGCATGCAAAGCTAGTAACTATATTTTTATACCATTTTTTAATAAATTAAATAATATGTTATATACAATGTAATTTATAATAATATGTAACTTTTTAAAATTTATATTTTGTAACTTATTGAGTAGCTAAATTAATTGTATTAAAAACTAAACTAAAATATTTAGTATAGTTTTGGAGGAGGAGAGGAGGAGAGGAGGAGAGGAGAGGAGGAGAGGAGGAGAGGAGGAGAGGAGGAGAGGAGGAGAGGAGGAGACGAGGAGAGGAGGAGAGGAGGAGACGAGGAGAGGAGGAGACGAGGAAACTGGTCTCCTGTGGTAATAACAAAAAAGAGCGCGGGCTTCCTGTATGGGTTTTCTGAATGGTTTCCAGAAAGCTCTGGGAACGAAATGAATCCACGTGCAGAGTCATTGGCAAAAAAATATGGCGGATCGATAGCTACAGTTAAAATTAAAACGACGGGATATGAAACTCTTTATATGCAGCGTCATTTTGCATGAGCCCACCGTATTTTTCCGTTGAAACCGCTTTCAACTAATATATCAGGAAGACCAGTCTCTGTTGTGCTCCCTTGATTACCCGAGTATATATTATTTAATATAGGTGTTAAAAATATTAGTGAAAATCCCGACGAGCATACCCAATACTTTTACTCCTGAGTCCTCCTCGGTAACTATTCCGATATTTTTTGACAAAGGCATCCCAATTTCTACCACAGGAAACCCATTTTCCCCAGTCCTCCAGCTACGCACGTGCAAAATGGCGGACAAGAGATAACAAATCTACAGTGAAACCTTTCTTGTTAGTTTACTATGAATCTCTTGCCCAAATCAGACACCCAGTTCAAAAGTAAAGAGTACTGGGACAGGTTTTTCCTTAAGCGTAAAGAAGCATTTGAATGGTATGGCGATTACTTTGAACTTTCAACAATTTTGCATAAATATAGCAAAGTCAAAGACGACATTTTAGTTCTTGGATGTGGGAATTCGAGGTTAAGCGAGGATTTGTACGATCTTGGATACCATGGATTAGTTAATATAGATATATCAGATGTGGTGATTAATCAAATGAAGGAGAGGAACAAGGGGAAGAGGGGTGATATGCAGTTTATCAAGATGGATATGTTGAAGGTAACTCCATTTTTATAATTTGTTTTCATTTAAATAAAACAAATTAATCTAACATAGATTATCCTTTATTTTGCTCTGTTAATTTTGAACGTTAATATTTTTCTTTGATCATTGCTACTCATTTTTTTTTTTACATACAAGTTAAAAAAGTGTTTGTGTTTTCAGTATAATATTAAAACACAAACACTTTTTTAACTTGTTATTATCATTGGTGCATTTGCATTTTAATTAAAATCATGTAAAGTTTTTGTTTTGTATTTTATATCAAATCATTTATTATAAACAGGTTCCCATTTAAATCTGTACTTATGCAAATTGTGTTGATGTGTGCTAAACACACAGATCAACCAATCAGAGTATATTGTTTCTGAAGTGAACTTCTCTGATTGGTTGATCTGTGTGTTTAGCACACATCAACACAATTTGCATAAGTACAGATTTAAATGGGAAAGTACAGATTCAAATGGGAACCTGTTTATAATAATTATGGCTATTACTTTGGCTATTTGAGCCAACACTAAAACCACGAAATAAAAACAAAATAGTTACTAAAGGCCGATTTACACGATACGATTCTGACCTAAGACTGTAGTATACGATTTGCCTACAAATTGTAGTAGGTACCATTCACACGCGCACGACTAGTCGTATACGATTCGTATACGCCATTGCTAAAATAGTGAGTGATTGGGCGGAATACTAGATCCAGTCCTAATATGGGACAAATCATGTCAAATACAAAAGAAACAATACCTTATTACAACAGTTACTATACTTGTCTTTGATAGTGACTAATAGTCATTATTAAAATAAAAACTATTACACAGTAGCAATTTTATTTTATTTCATGGATAACATGTTAGTGCTCTATTTTCATAATTTTCTTTATATTATTAATCATTATTAATCTGAAAGTCTTCATGAATCATCATCACATTACTGTCTTTTTAGATGACTTTCCAAGATGAACAGTTCAATGTAATTCTGGATAAAGGAGCATTGGATGCAATCTTTGTCAGTGATCAGGATGAAGCTGTTATAACAGATGTCAGTCAAATGTTTTCTGAAATACAGAGAGTTCTAAAAACCAACGGTCGATACATATGTATCACATTGGTGCAAGAACACATTCTCAATAAACTTTTGTCATATTTTTCAAATGGGTGGTTCATTCGTGTTCATTATGTTGAAACAATCTCCCCTCTGCCGGTGTTTGCCTTCATCTTTACCAAGACAAAATTTACCGGTAAATTATTTGAAGGGGAATTTCATGCTAAAATTATTCAAATCAAAATCCCTCTCAACACATCAAGAAAAACAATTCTCTTTCTTTTGTCACAAAATGTCCAGTAGATGCTTCCAGATTATTAGATTGATCATTTTTTCTTGACATTACCACCTAAAGGGATTTTCTTTTGATTATAGATTATCATGTGAATCAGTTCACAGTTCCCTGTGCCATCTTGAAAGGTAGCCAAGTGTTTGCATCGAAGCAAGAAGAACGTTGACTTTGCAATAATAGAGACCTTTTAACACTTTGCGGGACAATTATTCACATGTCTCTATCATTGCAAGCTCAATGTTCATCTTGCTTCAGTTCAAAGGGCCAGCTACCTTTCAAGATGTCATAGGAAACTGTGAACTGACTGAGTGTTGTGTGATGAAAATACTGAATACAATGACAGTGAATTATATCGAGTGTCACAAATGTTCACTGGCTTAGTAGTCATCAACATCTCTTACAACAGTTCTCAGTCACACGTGCACCGCTCGCATAAAAAGCACCACTATAAAACGTGAAGTTGGTGGACGTCAATCAAACTGTGTTTACAAGAGGCATGGTGTTTTTACTTCAGTCGGGCTGCGAAACATGTCTGAATCTGGAAGCTGAATTCCCACAATAACCTATTCGGCGGATTCAGACATGTTTCGCAGCCCGACTGAAGTAAAAACACCATGCGTCTCGTAAACACAGTTTGATTGACGTCCACCAACTTCATGTTTTATAGCGGTGCTTTTTATGCGAGCGGTGCACGTGTGACTGAGAACTGCTGTAATTGTAACAAATATAAATTCCATTTTTGTTGTCAATAGTTTCTGAATCTACAGTGATCTGAACATTCAAACTATAATATTCCTTTAATTAACCTGTCTTTAATAGTTTAATTATTTGCAGGAGCAGATGGTGGTACATTCCCCAAGATTCTAGAACTATGTTTTAATGGTTCTGACAAGATACAAAGGGTTGCATCACTTTCTGATATTAAAAGTGCTATCAAAAATAAACAGGAGTATGCTATAATAAATCAGTCTTTACGTAAGTTGAACATTATTAAACTATAGCCTTTCTAATTTATGCAACATTTCAAATGGGTATTATTTAATGATAAAAGATAAAATTATCAAAATCAAATAAATATTGAACCTTAAACTCCTAACTTAGACAACAAATAATAATTATTAAAACACTGGATAGATTTACAAATGTTGCATGCTATGTAAATAAAGCTTACTAATTATTTATATATTTGTTACAGTTAGTAGTTGTCAGTAACTATTGCTTGTAAAGTGCACATCATCTGTGAAACAACAACTAGAGTACAAACAATAATAGCTTGCAACATGATTAGTTACTAAAATAATAGTAATATTTTATGCTAATTCTATTGTTTTCTATTGTTTAATTAGCACTATTTTGTGCTAATTAGTACTACTTGTTTCACGGGTATATTATTTGCACTCTATTCAGGACATAATAGTATTAATTAATTTTATTAACTATTTAGAACAGGTTCCCATTTAAATCTGTACTTTCCCATTTAAAGCTGTACTTATGCAAATTTTGTTGATGTGTAATAAACACACAGATCAACCAATCAGAGAAGCTCACTTCAGTAATAATATACTTTGATTGGTTGATCTGTGTGTTTAGCACACATCAACACAATTTGCATAAGTACAGATTTAAATGGGAAAATACAGATTTAAATGGGAACCTGTTTTAGTTACTGTCTAACTCGGCTCATCAAGGATGAACCACACAAATACACATTTAATACAACAAACTCTTTTATAACTAATGTTATCATTTGTGCAGGTAAATTTGATCCAGAAAACAGTTTTAGTTTAGAGCTGTGGGGTTCAGAAGGACACAGGGAGCCCAGATACACATTAACAGTTGTAGACTCCACACCATACAAGGATCAGAATGGATTTTATGCTATTTTCATTGTTCCACAGGGTAAGTGTTACATGTAATATTAAATGTACATTTGTAAGCCCCCCAGCAGATGTAACATCTGATATTCTTGGCTTCATTATCCAAAGGAGAATAATAATCGTCATAATCATAATCAAGAAAACAAAAGATTTATTATCCCCTGTGGAATTAGAAGACAAAGACCAAAGTGTTTCCTTTTCTAATTTCTTTTGTTTTGCTTATGATTACGATAATGACACAGTGTGAACCAGGCTTTAATTTTTTATTTAATAATTTTTATTTCTGAGCAACATAATTTAAAAGCAATATTTTTGGCTTCATTATCATTGAGTTTAGTTAGTAATAATTAATTGGGGTTTTTAAAAGTATATAATAATTATTTTACATTTTACATACATGTGTGATTAGTTTTCTGACATTCGATCAATTTAACACAAGTAATATGGGGCATCCTAGCCTCCTCCGCAGGCTACTCCTTTTTCTCCTTTGGGATTCCTGTGGGTTTCCTGTGGTATTTCCGAGAGAAGGAAGATTGGGGCCGAGAGTGAGGCCCCTCCCCCCTCATTTTTTTCGCTCCCAGTCCCAGTCTTCTCAGCTCGCTTCTCAAAAAAGGAAGCCCAAAAGTAAAAAAAAGTTGCCTGCAGAGGAGGCTAGGGGCATCCATAGCTCTTTGTTATCCTATAAAGGAGAGCAATTGTCCTAAATCTACACAATAAATGAGAACACTTCACACATACAGGGATCAACTCTATTATCATGTGAAATATTAAAAACAATTAAAGAATATTACACCATTTACATTTACAATGATATTACAATATTTTACTATGATGAAGGGCTAAAGCTAGAAATGTCAGTAAAGTTGAGTCAACATTTTTCACCGTGTTACAAATTTCATTATATTACCTATCGCTTATATCAAACACCGACGCAGCCTATACTAGTTCACTCACTAGTTTCCATGAATATTACACCAGTTCACAAATATCACATTGATATATTCAAAAAAATTGAACTTGTGTAAATTATTGTAGGTCGTGAGACTGAAACTTCCTTTAAATTGGATGAAGGAAGAAGAGAGCTTGCATCGACAGCAAAATTTCAAAGGCTGGTTATAGTGACATTACACAGAGGTCATCAATATGAGAACATTGATACTATCAAACAAGAACTATCAGCTAAAGCCATGGACTTAGCTCCTGAAGGAGTTACTGATGAAAACCTTGTAAGATAAATAGTAACATTGAAAATATCAAAGAAATGGTTTTACTGGTGGTAGATTGTAGTGATGATGGCAAAAACAATGATGATGATGGTTGGGATTACAATGATGGGCTTCTCCTTCAGGTACATGTACCAGACACAGTTGACATGATTCAATAGAAACAACAAAAGACAGCCTCTAAGTTAAACAATGAATGAAGCTAACAAAGAAAACAAAACAATAAGTTTCCAACTACATGTACGTACATGGAGAAGGACCTGTATGATGATTATGTTGGCAATGATAATAAGGTGGTGATAACAATGATAACATTCAATACAATATAACAATGATTATAAGATCATGGTGGTTATGGAAGGATGATGATGATTACAATGATAGTAAGGTCAATTGATGGTTTGATGATGGCCTATAAAAGTGGGGATTATGATTACAGTTAATATAGGACTTGAATAGTAGTCTAAATTGGTACCATTATTTTAATATAGCAAATGAAATATATATATCAATTGTTGATCATTATGTAGGTCCCTTTCCTGTCCGTTGGTGGTGACATTGGCATACGCAACACTTTAGAAAAGGGACATAGTGAATTCACTGGTGACTATGTGATAGAGGAAGTCTTTGGTGAAGGTGATGAGAAGAAAAGACGACTTGTATTCCTTGATGACCCAACAGTCATACAATCAGAAGCAAGCATCAAAACTGGTAAGAACAATACTAAGGTAGATGTAAAGATGTATATTTTGTTAAGGGTTTGCCAACCAACCATTGTTATAAGAACAAAGAAAAGTATAAAGTCTATTGTGAAAAATCAAAATGGTTTGGAAATTATCATCACAATACCAACACTTGTAAACACTACACTCACCTATACATGCACGTGACAGTATGCAGTCAAGCACACCAATAGCAAACAATAACTGACTTACTGAATAATATAGTGTAGATAGAAATGAAGGGCCAGAAGGATAAATTCATGAGTGGTGAAGTTTTTCGTCTCTGAAGAAAACTTCTTTATTGGGATTCATGAGCAATTAAAAAAAATCAAGTTCTGTTTGCCTTGTCCACATTTTGTCGGCCAATTTAAAAACAGAAATCCTGTGTCCAAAATATGATTGTGTCTTTGTTTGTTTTATTTCAGATTTAAATATGCTTCATCAACACATTTCTCTTTAGAAGTTTAATTAAATTTATAATGTAAGATAACTGCTTATAATATTTTAACCCTGGAATACATTTGTGGATCAAACATTCATGAGCTATTAAAAACGTAAAATGTACATCATTCCCACTTGTCTTGCTGTCTTTTTAGAAACAATCAAAATCAAAGGCAAAAAAGGAAAAACCAAACAAAAGACAAAAGTCATAGTAGATCATTGCTGCCTAATAGGACCACACCTTCAAGCATTAGGATCTGGGTTAGCTTTTGTCAATGGACTACTCAATAAAGGTAAATGACAATTCACTTTTATCATTAGAGTGCATTAGTACCTTGTGCATATTGTGGTTACTCTGATAAAATTAGTTGAAGATTGAACTAGAGTAAGGATGCACCAACTCAAGTCGAAGGAGATCATCTGCAGTATTCTTTCTCATCCAAAACTTCACACAATTGAATTGATTTTCAAAAAATTATATATTTTAATTATTTACAAAACTTTGCAATTTTACTATAATTTTGGATGTGACAAATTTGATAATAAACTCTTGTATCTTGTAAATAAAATATTGTCTACATTTTGGCCACATAATATTATCAAGACCACTTTAGTGATCAAGTGGATTCATTTAAACAATATTGAATGTTTTTTAGATGCAAAGAAATCAGGTCTATTGGTTGGATTGGGTGGCGGTAATTTGCCAATGTTCTTCCATGAATTTTACCCCCAGGTATTGTCATAATAATTCTAGGAGATCATCAGGCTTCCCTATATGTGGAGCACTTCCTAAGATGGAATTCATTTCAAATTTTTTAAAAAACATTTTTTTGTTGCAGAAAGCATTGCACAAAGGAAAGTTCCTTTCTAAGTGTCTTTTTTGCAATGAAACTCAGCAACTTGTATCGTCACATTTTTAAGGCCGGTACACACGAGGGAGCTTGCTCCCGCAACACGCTCCTGCACATGCTCCTGGGTGATCCTGGGTCATTTTGCAAGACCAGTACACATGAGAAAAACGAGGGAGCGAAACGATGCAAACAACCCGAACGGAGCATGGGAACTAGTTTAAATCCAACAATTTGATTGGTCAACTGGAGACAGATTGTTGCGCGGCAGAAAAGTTTTAGTACACACGAGGGAGCTGGCTCCTGGAACATGCTCCTGCAACAGATTTGCTCCTGGAGCTTGCTCCCTCACATTTAACCAGTTTAATATGAGGGAGCAAAACCCGGGAGCAAAATGTTTGTTGCGCAACAATTTTTTTGCGTGAAATCGTTGGTACACACGAGGGAGCTTTGCTCCGGGAGCATGTTGCGGGAGCGTGTTGCGGGAGCAAGCTCCCTCGTGTGTACCGGCCTTTAAGCATTTGTAAAAGATGTTCCTGAGAAAATTGCAGTGTAATAAAATTAAAAGCACCTTTTAAAAAGTGTGAATGGTTTAAACTTTGACTACCCTTTGTGTCTCAATGAAAGTAATTTATTGACATCTTATATAATACTGTCTCTGCAGATAACTCTAGATGCTATCGAGATCGACCCTGAGATTGTAAAAGTGGCCAAAAAGTGGTTTGACTGCAAAGAAGATGAACAGCTTAGAATAATCACCGGTGATGGCCTGGAATTTATAAACAACAAAGCACTTAATAATGGTATGAGAACTGAAAAGTCATTAGAAAATGTATGATAATAATTGTGATAATTATAATATTACAAGGTTTTAGGATGTTTATGTTCATAGCTATGATTTACATAGTTTGTGTTGGTTGCAAACAATGTTTGACAAGAGTATCTTATTACACATGTGCATGCAATCTAGTTGGAATTTTCTATTCTTCTCTGAACATCCCACATGTGAAAATCAAAGTATCAAACTACTACAGTTTACACTATACATGTAACTGTTAGAGTTGGATTTCAGAGGAGATATGACACTAAACATTTCAGGGAAGGAAGCTACAACAGCCTCATCTCATTTAATTCTTGTTTTCTTATCTCTAGAGTCTGTTTATGATATCATCATATTTGATGTCAATGACTCTGATAAGACCAATGGATTACTAGGACCCCCTCTGACATTCTTAGAGCAAGGGTTTCTAAATAATGTGAAAAAGATATTACACAAACAAGGTAACAAACTATTTGGCTACTTGCCCATTTTCATCTATCTCACTTTCCAGCTCATATTTGCTATTAGTTATCTTCCCAACTTGTTAAAAATCCCTCATCCAATTTAAAGAAAGTAAAGAATAGTATTTTACGTCGGAAGTCCCTTCAGCCGAAGCTGATCTTCCAGAGAGCCGACGGTGCGCTCATTTTACTTCCCTCTCTCCATCAGTGCTCTGTTTTACGGGTATTTAAAGCTACTTAAAGCTACACGGAAAGAAGAGAAGTCGAAACAAGGATGCAAGGTCACTGGGAATCGAACTCGGGACCTCTCGCACAGAACGCCGCGCACTAACCAACTGTGCCATCCTTGCTTCTAAATCATCTTTGTCCTGGTTGTTGATCTTTAGGTTCCTTTTACTACCAACTCAATTACAGCTGTTTTCATTACAGTGCAAATCGAAAAACGTGGGCACCCAGAAATATATTAGAAATCGTTTATCGTTTGTTCGTCAATTCAGCAACAACTATATCAAGAAGTTTGACTGGTGTTTAGTATGATAAACCTTTTGTAGTATAAGTTGTTTTTGAGTTGTTCAATGAACAATAAAATATTTCTGGGTGCCCACAGTTTTTGGATTCTCACTGTAACTCCCTCTCATTCTTTTTTGTTCCTAAAATTTCTGTTAAAAATGAGTATTGTAACTTTTTGTAGGTGTTCTTGCAATCGACTTTGTGTGCCAAGATCCAGAATTACGCACTAAACTTCTAAAAGACATCCAGAGTGTATTTGATGATGTTTACATGGTGAAAATACAAGGATTGATCAATGAAATAGTCTTTGCTCTGCCATCAACTGATGGAGAAACAGATAAGGAATCCAAGATATCGCAAATCTTGACATCTGTGAAAGATATACAGACGTTTGGAGAAACATCGAAACAATGGAATGAGGATACAGATCTATGTGACATTATGAAGGATTTGAGAGTTGCATGACATAGAATGTATTGTTATTTTTGGCATGTGTGGAAATAAATTAAAGTAGTGGAAATTAAAAGGATAATAAAAATTGCAATGCAAACACTGATGATGATGATAATAGAAAGTTTAGCTGGTATCTTTGCATTGTGACTAGCAATTAAATTGTGAACTTTGATTTTTTTTTTACCTATCAATGAGTTTGAAGGCAAAGCTTATCAATGGATGACTGGACAAGTTTACATAATTATAAGCTCTGCCCCAAGGATGATGGATAGACAAGAAAAATTAATACATATTTTTACTGATATTGGAGGTCAAGATGCAATGATTTTTGTTATAAAACGGCTGATGATCCAGTAAATGTACAACAATTCAAGTAGTCATGGACAAATTAATTTACTTATTTCTAAGTGAATATGAATTAAACTTTACAAGATGATCTTATACAAGTATACATGTACATTAAACTAAGATTTTAATAATTAATGTATTTGTAATTGGAAAGGGAGACATGTTGCACTGCCTAGCAACAGCCCAACTACACATTGCATACAATTGTCTCTGAGTAATAAAACATTCTAAAAGATCTAATTTTCAAACAAATTCTAAAAAGCAAAGTGTAAAATAAATGAAACTTGTAATACTGGTTTGAAAGACAGTGTGCAAATTAAAATGCACAAGAAAGACAAGTACAATGGAATGGACAATTTATGACTTACAATCGCAAATATTTTGTCAACAAAAGATGCATTTTATATACATGTTACAACAGAAATAAACAAAAAGAAGCATGTCACTGAAGTGTACAAAAGGCACATTTGAAAATGAAAGGTTAAAGACTACAGGAATGCTGGAACAATTAATAGGGGAGGGGTTGGGACATTTGTACACAGGCTAACAAATGTAGCATTGCTAAAAATAAACCAAAAATAAAAAAACTGTAGATTACAAGTGATAAAGTATTTAGTACTACAGAGATATTGAAACATGTACAATGTTTAACTACAGACTAATATTTAACAACTCAGATACTATACAATTTAACTTGTTTCCATTTTATCCTCCTCCTGTGCCATAGGTTCTGCCTCCTCCTCCTCTGCCTCTTCTCCCTCCCCTTCTTCCTCTGGTTTCTCTTCTTGTTTTTCATATGCTTTTGTTCCTGGTGTGACTATTACCCCGCCCCAGCTTGTTACCTCTGTATCTACAGCTGAAGAAAATAAATATGATTATTATTATTATTATTTGTATTACAAAAACTGATAAAAAAACTAATGTAAGTATTTAAAGCTTGTAATCATTTTAATCTCCTCGGCGTTTCAACGCTATCCAGCGTCATTTTCAAGAGAACATTGAAGAGATTAAAATGATTACAAACTTACTTGAGTTAGTTTTTGTAATACAAATCACAACTAAAGCCACTTTAATTGTTATTATTATAATCATGATTATTCTTTTTAATAATTAATAATTTTTCAAACTCTGTTAAGAAGAATTTAAAGTGTTTTAAAACATTGTTAAAAAAATCATTGAGTAATAAAAAAGTTACAAAAATAAATTATGTTTATAAATATATAATTTTACAAACAATCAGAAAAGTTTTAAATTCAATATACAAGCTAGGAATATATGTTGGTGATTGTCACTGATAGTAAACTAAGGAATGCTAAGTAATAATATTGCATGAAATTTTAATAGAAAAGCCAGAATAAAAAAAAAATGTTTGGACTTCAACAGGAATTATGACCATTGCAGTTTAATGGAGGCATATACTTGTGACAAAAACAGTAATGTTTGCAGAATTGTCGTCACAAGTGTACCATAATTTATAAGTAATGTTTAATAAACGAGGAGGAGTGTTTTATCAGGATTTAAAACCACGTGGCAAAGCCAAGTGGTTTTAAACCTGATAAAACACGATCTGTGAGTTTATTGAACGACTTCAAAAACTCCAACCTATATTTTGTGTTTTTGTAAAAAAAAATCAAGGATTTGTGAAAGTTTATTAGAGAAAATTAAGGTTAAAGTTTATGTAAATTAGGGTGAATCTATAACTTCAGTTAAAACACTCGTCACGGTTACGATTTCTTTTGAAAATTTCTCATGAATTATTAATGAGTTTTTGAATTATAAATCAGACAATATTTTTGGAATAATACAAATTAATTGTCAACTTACCAACTGGAGGCATTCCTTCAACATTCTGAAAATAAAATAACCAATTTGTAAGAAGCAATATCAAAACTACAAAGAATAGAACATAGCTAAACCAAAGAAAACTAACCAAGCCAAGGATCTCATTGAAGGCTCCATGGTTTAGACATCTTAGAAGAGTCTGTGCAGTGGTAGTGATGGAATCCTATAAAATTAATAACCAAGAAACATAGTTATTTATAATAATTAAATGTAAAATGTATCTTACTAGTAGGTCAGTTTGGTAATACGATACAATTACAGTTATTCAGGACACAAATATTACAGTGCGACTAACTGAAACCGGGACCACCAAAACAATTATCCAATCACGATCGAGAATATGAACAACAGAATCTCCACAAATGTTTTACTTTTTTGCTTAAAATGCTAATAATTTTCATTATATGTTAACGGAATAGATCAAGATTGAATAAGAAACATCTTGGCCTATGAGAACTCTCTACAATTTTTTTGTTTGATCTAAAAATAATAATAATAATAATAATAATAATAATAATAATAATAATAATAATAATAATAATAATAATAATAATAATAATAATAATAATAATAATAATAATAATAATAATAATAATAATAATAATTTCTGTTTAAGAGACAGCCCGAGTGGATTTGGAACTCCCACCCAGGCGTAGAAACATCACTGTCTCGGTCCCAAGACCTGGGACTTAGAGACAGAGGACTTATTGCAAATAAAAATAATAATAATAATAATAATAATAATAATAATAATAATAATAATAATAATAATAATAATAATAATAATAATAATAATAATAATAATAATAATAATAATAATAATAATATTTCCAGAGCAGATCCAGAGCAGATATATATATTTTGAAATTTGTCTGGGTGGCCCCAGTTTCAGTAGTCGCTCTGTAAGTAACATACAGGCATTACAATAAAATAGTAAGAGCAAAACCAACACACAGCAAAGAATAAATAACAAAAATTAAATAAGCACCCTTAAATGAAGTTTCAAGGTTAGCCCAAGTGAAAACTCCCTAAAGCAAGCAAGTGGATTGTACATATATTTGTCAATAGGTAAATTGTTGTTCAGTAAATTTTATCAAATGAGCTTTCTTATTATATACCTGTTCTTCCAGACTCAAGACACTGTGTGCTCTGACTTGGCCTCCCTGCAGCCAGACAAAACATAAATAATGTTAAAATAAAATAAAATAAATGTTTAAATGCAAGACTGGTATTATAGTTTTCTTTCATTGGCTTCATGAAAACAATATAATATTAATTTTGTAGTGTTTAAAAGTGTTGGTGTTGTCATGTTTATTTGCTTCTTTGTTCTAATAACAATGGTTGGTTGGCAAAACCATAACAAAATTTGTCACTGTATGTCCACCTATAGGAATACTACAGCTGACATAACTTCTCAAACTTTGTATTGCAATTTTGGTACAAATAAAGGATTATTAATAATTTGATGAATAAATATTTCAAACATTTTCATTTATTGCTTTTATGAGTTAACACAGGGTTCGTGCTGAGTCAGTAAACAAAATCTAAGGAGTTTTCAAGGAGTTTTCAAGGACCAAAAATTAATTTTTAAGCACTTTTTGTGACAGCTTTGATATACGAAAATTTACGAATTTACGAAATGATGTTCAATACTAGAATTTTTCCTTAACTTTAATTTGCAATACTAGAATTTTTCCCTACTTTAGCTAGAATTAAGGAGTTTTTAAGGAGTTTTTGCTGATTTTCTAAAATTCAAGGGCTTTTCAAGTGTCCTCAACCCTTTGACTACTGGGCTTTTTTGACATTTTTGAGCGATTTTCTGGATATAAACGATCCGTAGGATTTCTTGACTCCATATTTGGCGTTACCATGGAAAGTGCTGCTGTTTTGTAATCTCAGGGGCTCAAGTTCTCAGGCCACATGACGTTTTGATGGTTTCGAAGCATTGTTGGATATTTACACTGGCTCAAAGTTGGCTTAAATGGGAATTTCGTTAATTTTAGGGTCATATTTTGCCTTTAGTCACTACTGGAAGAGCATCATTAAGCTTCAAGGTAGCAAAGAGCTCACTTTCTGGAAGAAAACAGCGAGGAATCTCACTTTTTCAGCAAAAAACGATCGATGTTTGGTTCATTCGGTTTTGGCGGGCTTAGAACAAAGTTAGGTTTGGAGTTCGACTAAAGGCAAATTCTCGGACCTGCCGCGGCTATTTATCGAAGTTGTGATGATAGAGGAACACAGCCAGCGCGAAATTTTGGCAGAAAACCGAGGTGACCCTAGACTTATAAAAAAATTATAAAAGGACGGAGGGGGGTACTCCATGTGGAAAATTGTCATGGTTACCCACAATGCTTTGCAGTCGTAAATACTTGAAAACATGTGCGTATCAAAATAGCCGTAATCAAACGCCCGCAGCTCGGTTCGTGAAGTGAAAAAAACTTGCCAAAGCTATAGCACAAGGACTAAATTTTGTTGTGAAAACGGCCTTTTCGCCTTAAAACGATTTTTTTTGATAAAAATCCAAGGTCAAAAAAGCGTGATTTTCACTATTGAAAAATAAGGCAAAAACGGTCATTTTTGACTTTCCTAAAGTTCATATGGAATTTTTGTGCTAAAATTGCTTTTTTCTTGTGACTGACATGCTATGAAAATTTGAAAAACTTCCTAGTGCTTACTAACATTCAAACGGCTGGGAAAATTTGGCTTGTTTAAAAAAGTTAGAATTTTTCAAAGCAAGGTCGTTAAGGGTTAATAACGTAAATCAAATCTAAGGAGTTTTCAAAGAGTTTAAGGAGTAGCACGAACCATGTTAACATTAACTACGTATACATTGAAAGTACTTGCCAAAAACTAAAAAAAATACTCTAGCAGAAAATATTGTTTGCACTCCTTGTCAATCTACCTTATTTTGAAGTTGAGCAGTTTGTATTTTAGTATTTCCAAACTGATAAAAGAAATATATTTACAATATATATACACTGTGTAATGTTCAATTAATAATCATGACACACATAAGAATCGAAACTTTAGAATTACCTCACAAGGATCAACTATTCCTTGAGACCCTGGTAGAAACAGGCCAGCAGACAATAGTTGAAGAGCACGCCTACAATTAAATGATATGCAATTAAGGTGGATTTGGGGTTTTTGATTTAATTTATAGAATTTATATTCAATCATCAAATCAATTTCATCACATTTGCATACCTAAAGGCAACTTGAATAGTTAGTGGTTGTCTGGTAGCATTGGACATAGCAGATCGATGAGCCTAAAATCAACAGAAGAGTAACACACACATTCAGAACTGACTGCAATGGATATTGGAGCTGCATTGAGTAGCAGCAGTAAAGAAATTTTGATAAGAATTCTATTTGCATTTACCAATAGATCAATCAGCCATGGGGTCAATCCCTGCAGTCCAGCAATTCTCTTCCTCATGTCTTTGAGAAGGCGTACAAGAATCCTTATACTAATTAAAATATAATGATACAGTAATCAATTGAAAAATAAATATCAAATGAATAAATGAATAAAAGACACACATATATATATGAATGAGTAAATAAATGTCAAATGAATAAATGAATGCATGAATAAATAAATGAATGAATAAATAATTAAATTAGCTAATTAATCAATAAATGAAAATGGAGGATGCTGAGAAGTGTGTACATGTATGATAACAAATGGATTATGTACCACTAATTATCGATGTACTAAATATTATTACTAGGTAAGTTACCTTGTATGGAAAGCATTTTCTTCAAACCATCTGGCATGACGAATTGTGGCCAAAGCACCTTCTAGAAGCTTGACATCAACTGAATGGAAACACATAAAGTTACAATGAAATAACAATACTATTATCATTTCTAATCATCATACTCAATGTCACGCATCCACAATCACAATTTTAGCCACTGCTATCTCGTCACCATTGACACTGTCATCATGCTTGTCATTAGTATCATCACCACTGCTATCATCATCACCATTGACACTGTCATCATGCTTGTCATTAGTATCATCACCACTGCTATCATCGTCACCATTGACACTGTCATCATGCTTGTCATTAGTATCATCACCACTGCTATCATTGTCACCATTGACACTGTCATCATGCTTGTCATTAGTATCATCACCACTACTATCATCGTCACCATTGACACTGTCATCATGCTTGTCATTAGTATCATCACCACTACTATCATCGTCACCATTGACACTGTCATCATGCTTGTCATTAGTATCATCACCACTGCTATCATCATCACCATTGACACTGTCATCATGCTTGTCATTAGTATCATCACCACTGCTATCATCATCACCATTGACACTGTCATCATGCTTGTCATTAGTATCATCACCACTGCTATCATCGTCACCATTGACACTGTCATCATGCTTGTCATTAGTATCATCACCACTGCTATCATCGTCACCATTGACACTGTCATCATGCTTGTTATTAGTATCATCACCACCACAACCATTTACATGCTTATTATATATTATCATTATAACCACCATGATGATATTAAAACAATTCACCATTAAAATTCTCATTAACCTATCGTCATCATCACCACCACAACTAATGTCATGCTCATGATAACCATCATCAGTGATGTCACCAAGCTCATCATCATCATCATCTGACAGTTCAATAACTTAAACTCCATCCAACTACAAATGTTTGACAAAACAAATTTCATTTAAAGTCCTGTAGATGACAGCTGTCATACCATGTTTTGTTGGCTCAGCTTCACGCAGGTTCTTTGGTAAAGTAGTAATGAGAACTCTTACAAGAGCACCATCTGGGCCACTAATATTGAAACCTATAAACAAGTTAAAACAACAGTACATTGTTAGTATGGTAAACAAAGAGGGTTCCATAAATTTAAAGAAAATATATTCATCTGACTTTATTTCAATAGACCTCTTTACCTTCCTTGTTTGTTGTCCCATTTTAGATCACGTGATGCTACCCTTGGGAATTGTTTCTTTCATATGTAAATGATATAACAAGTTCATCATAAAAGAACAATTCTCAAGGGAATGACAAGTGGTCTGAAATGGTCAATTTGCATATGGATATAAAGAGATCTATTGACACAAGCCCACAAAATTAATATACTTTTAGTCCACTGACCTCCTTCATTTGCTTGCATTGGGAACTCTGCAATTTAGACAAATATTTGAATAAAAATAACGACTTCAGTAGAAATGCCTACCACTATTAGAGATAAGTGGATTGATTGATAGATGAAATAACAGACAGACAAATAGAGAAATTGAACAATGATGAAAAAGGATGGACAATACAATACAATACTTTTATTGCTCATTCACATATTTTACAAGATTTTTATATTATACTATTAAAGATTGAAGCAAAATTTAAAAAAAATAAATATATAAGGATAAATAGATATGTAAACAAAGATACAAGTGTAGAGAGAGATATGGATAGTCAAATTACAAAACTCACCACTAGTACTAGCACTATCCGCTGCAACAGCATCTTCTTTAAGACCCTTCTGCACTCGAGCAGCCAACGACAATATGTCTGCCTCTGATAACAGCAAACAAAGTATTTAAAAAATATAATAATAACTTTATTATCTAACATGGTAGACTGTAAGTCTAAAATACATTGGTAGTATAAAATATCAATTTAATAGTATTATCTTTGATACTAGTAAATTGTTATCTTTTATAAAGTTAATTTTTATTGCATTTTTACATTAACATAATTATTAACAGACACTTTCAATGAGTAAATCAAAAAGTAAAAGCCACAGTTCTTACCTGCAGGCAGTTTCTTTAGGATAACAGCAAGGTCTGCCACAGGGTGCCCAAGAATCATAGTACCCTTCTTATAAGAACCAACAGCTCTCACTTCTTCAACACCCTATTTCATAAAATATTACAAAATATAAGATGTATACCAGTGTATTTCTTGACGCAAGATGTATCATTATATAAAACTTTGTAGCATTATGAGTATAAAAACTTGACATGTTTGGATTTACGTCAAATTTTATAAATTCAAGTTTACTTGCAAGTGATTTATATGTAGTATCATGAGCAAGGATAAACACTTTTACATTTCTGTGATGTTAAATTTATATAACTCAAAAAGTTTAGTAATCCAGCACCAGTCGAAAGCTGCGTTTTGGTTGGCCCCCTAACACAGTACCACTATTGTTTGGTTAGGTTTAGGGCAATTGTTTGGAAAGACCTACATTTTTTAAACCAATCCTAAATGATGTTTTGATTTGGTGCTGGATTGCCCAAAATGTTTACTTACAAATTCTGCACCATCAGGAGCCACAATGAGGTTATCCAAGACGCTTGTGATTTTTGTCATGATATTTTGCACAGACGTCTGTACAGACAAGAAAACAAAATTAATGAAAAGACAAAAATATAATTAAAAAAATCATTGTTTTATGTCGAAATACAGGAAGTCGTTGCAGAATCTCCATAGCCAGTAGCTAATGTTTAAGCCTGATTCGACACACTCACACTCACTACCCCTACATTAAATATTTTAGCACACTTCACTTCTCACATGTTGATTTTTGCTGAGGGAGGAGAACCAGATAACCTGGAGAAAAACCTTTAGGAGAGAACAACACACCAAACAAACTCTGTTCACTTGTCCCCTGAGCTGGGAATCGAACCCTAACTTGTCACAGTTGTGAACGGCCAGTGCTAGGTCACCCATGCATCTCAATTATTAAGAGAAAGGGTAATGTGATTCAAATGAAGAAAAAACAACACAATAAACACTGGTAATAATGATCATGTGAACAGAATCATGCACTTACACAGTTTACAATATCAATAATAAAACTTGTTGTCAATAAATATTCCTACACAGTCTTTCATACCATTCACACAGATTTGAAGGAATTTGCTTTACCTGTTCTGGTAGTGCAGGCGTAAGCTCTTGGTTTCTTTTTACAAGTGCCTAAAATGAATTCACAACAATCAGAATTCAAATCATACTTAACAATCTATTATTTGATTTTAATGTCGAATGTAACTTAGTAATAACTGATAACATGATTGTATAATAAAGTATACATAACAGAAAGAAAATGAAAATATAGGCTGGCAAGTTACATGTAACTAGTTGATAGCATCCATTACAGAGAACAACAATAATCAAATATAGACATTTCCCAAGTTGAGCATCTTTTTAAGATCTGGTAATTTGATCATTGAAGGTCTTACTAAAACCTTGGCAAGTAAATTTCTTGGAAGGATCTTCAGAAGATCTAAATTAAATCTTGGCAGTACTTGAAACTCTTGCAGGTTGAGGGTTACATGCCAAGATTGTGTAAGATCATGCCTGGATCTTGCCAGGATCTTGTATGATCTTACATGGGTCTTGGTAAGATGTTCAGGCTGGGATCTTTAGGGTCAGTCTTATATATTAAATTAAAGGAGCTCAAGGAGCTCATGTGGTTACTCTCACTTGTTTAGTTAAGTTAAGTGTTAGAAATGATGATACTATAAGTTTCTGCAGTGAAATGCTGCAATGCTATTCGAGTGGCTTTTGAATTTAGAGTAGAAGTTAAAATAAATAGAAAAATAATTATAGACCTACTTTAAAATTAGATTAAATGGAAACTAGACGCTCTGTGAGCGATTACTCAGGCTACTGAACAGAAGGGATTCTGAGGGATTGAAATAGCTGTTAATACAGTTATATGCAAATGATTTTGAACAATGGGTTGAAGTGGAGGCTTTCGGGTGAAAACAATAGGTTTGCCCGAAAGCCTCAATTTGAATCCATTGTTTGAAATCATTTGCATATAACTGTAATAACAGCTATTCATAATGTATCATACATAGATCATACACAATACATATACAGTGGTACCTCTATTAAGCGGTCACCCATTAAGTGGTCACCCTCTATTAGGCGGTCAGAATAAAAAGCTCCAAATCTATTTCTATATACCTATTCTATACCTCTTTTCTGCGGGCCAACCCGGCTACTTTGGAAAGTCCCGAGGGTGAGGAGGAACTAAATTGGTTGATTAATGTTTACAAAATGTTTAAAATGTGCACAAAAATAAACATATGCACGTAAATCATTTATGACTAATTTTAGGTTATTTTAATGAGAAATGTCCTTATCCCAAATTTCATAATGTTTTTATTGAGAAAATGAAAACTAAATCTCAGAAACATTATTATCAAGATTAACTTTTTGAGAAATAAACGTCACGAAAATAAAGATGGATTTTGGGCTGTATGAATCTGTTCGACATATATTTCTATGTACCGGGATGCCTGTGTTACAAAGTGTTGACATTTCATGCCGTCCCCTCCCCCCAAAGCGCCGCTACGAAGATTTGAGTATGCGATAATGGATATAGAGTTCGAAAACTTGAATGCTTCGAAAACTTGAAGTTGTTCTTGAAATTTCAACGTCAGAACAAGAAAGAAAGATAGATAGTTATTTAAGCAATTTGTGTAATTTTTGAGGCGATTTGGGCTGTTGAGAGTGGTTTTCAGACAGGCCGATCTGAATGTTTTTATGTTGTGTTGACGGTGTTCGCTTTGTAGGCTTCGTGAAGGAAGTCACGTTCTCTGACATTATGAAGAACAAAAATAGCACATTAATCAATATAAACTCAAGATTTCTGTTTGAAAGTGCTTGATAATATACCGAAGCGAATGCAATTCTGCTGGCGTGGCACATCTTCTGTGAAAGGACTTCGCTAAACGGCGGATCATTCCGGCCAAGATATCCTCGTCTTTATAAAAAAAAAGAATTTTGCCCTCCAATTATCCGGCAGATGAAACTTGAAATAGGATCTCCTTAATCGATTAAGTTTTTAAAAGAAATAACGACTAAAAGTACATAAAAGTACCTTTATTTGCACGTACCGGCCTAGGCCTTGGGGCAGAGACGTCATCTATCGTGACGTCACATTCTATTGTTACAGACGGACTTACACAGCGTGATGACAAAGTGGTACTCCGTATAACGGAGTAACCACAAAAACTGGGTTCCTGCTATGTGAAACATTGTTATCTACATATCTATGAATAGTAGGGTTTGTATATTTTAGTTATGTGTGAGTGTTTACCTGTGTTAAAGGTGCATCATCTTCTTGTGGGCTTGCTTTGGGGAAGAACGGATCAGCCTGAATAGAGAATACATAAATATTAGTCTGTATATATTGACTTCACATAAACATTGACTTAACACAGAACCATATCCAAAAACAAACATTAACACTGATATACAATGATAAACATTGACATAAATGACCTAGGCCCCTTATCTAAACTGACAATCATTGACATACAATGGTTTCAATAGAATATGGTTGAACAACTCACAAACAGCTTTACCTACAAAAAGGTTAACATACTACACATCAGTCAAACTTCTTGCAGTGATACACCTATTTCAATTAACGTTGTCCATCTGGAATGGTTGATCTGAGACCGATAGGAATTGTGGGAGCTCATTAAATTTCAAATACATTGTTTTAATCACACTTGAATGGTGCTGAATTACAGATAACAGTATTTCAGAAGTAAACATTAATATTCAAGCGTGATTATAATAGTGCATTTGCAGTTTAACAAGCTCCCACAATTCCTATCAGTCTCAGATCAACCATTCCAGATGGACAACGTTTATTGAAATAGGTGTATACACATGTAGTTGTTTCTGAGTTGTTCAACAAACAATAAATGATTTCTAAAATATTTCTGGATGCCCACAGTTTTTCGATTCGCACTGTAAGAAAACAATGTAAACAAGACAAGAAGAAACAAAGAACACCAAGCACCATCAATAACTTACTGTGACAGGGTCAAAAGGTATATGGCTGACAATGTACTTCTGTCCCATAGGGTTCCTCATAAAGGGTGGCATTCTCCCTGCTCTACCACGTCCTGACCTTCGTCTATGCATGGCTCTATATCAACAACAACAAGTATGTAAGTTGAGTTGTTGTTTGGAGTGACAAAAAACTTAGGCAGTGATTACATAGGCCGGGGACAAACTCAGACCAGTACGAGTTCCAGCAACCGATACAAAGTTAGGCCGGTCTGAGTTCATTTTCAGCATTTTCAGACCGGTATCATGTCAAGACAGCTGAAGAAATGTGTTGAGGCTGATATGGCCAATCTGCGGTCGCCCCAGTCCCATGGAATAAGGAGTTGGGTTTTTTCTCAAAAGAAGAATTAAGAAGCAAATAATAACAACTGGGGGTTGTATTGTTTTTCAACCCTAGCGAGATGTACTCTTGGAGCAAAAACACTAAAACCATGAAATAAAAACAAAATAATTTACTCACTAATAGATTTTATTCAGTGACTATTTAGTCAGTGTCACTCCACCAGAAAAATTGAATAGAAAGGAATAACTGCAACTCAATTTTTATCTGAAAACTCTTGCATAGCAGCAATTTTATATTATTACATGGATATAGTGTTTTCGCTCTATCAAAACATTATCAAAACGTTAGTAAACCTAAACAAAATTTGGAGGTATTTCGTCTAATTTTTTCGATAATGTCGACTTTCTGCATCATTTGCAAGTAGCATATATTTCATCAAAAATGTCGAATTATTTCATTGGCAGCTTAAATATACGATTCTTGACAACATTTTAAATTACATAAACCCGTATCAATCCAACGACTAGTCAAATAAACGGCAAATCAAATAAACTTATAACAAGATTATTTGTTCTTTGTCAGAAGTCATTCTTTCGATTTTGTTGTCACATCTAAAACTACTAATTTACACCGATTTACTCGTCCAAATTGTCATAACTGTACATCTCTGTAATTCTTTACTATTTCTATGTGTGTTGTGCATTCATTTGAAGTTAATAAAACACTTACCTTAGGAATAAAAGATAATGTTTTTCAACTAAGCACGACGAACAAGACGCCGGTCAGAACTACACATGGATAACATCCGGGGACTTCAAACACCACAGCAAGCCCGGTTTAAAAAAATGGGTTCCCTGTGTCATATGGCTTTAGGATCAGGTCGATCAGGCCTGGGGAACATTGGATAACCTTTTCCCTTTTTCCCTCTCCTCCCCGTCCCCGAGAGCCTCAAATCCTATCTCAAATCCAGGTCGCGGCGGAGGGCGATAGGTTTTACGATCACTTCATTTGTTCTTTTTTTCGCGCAAGAGTTAACATGCCATGTTTGTTTTTGTTAGATAAAGCAATAAACGCAATCTTCCCTTTCACAAGAACGAACGAAAAGACTAACCGTAGGCAAAACCATGCAGTACATTACATCTAGTTATATTTAATCTTTTTCGCCAACTTTGGTATATGAAATGTTTGGGGATGCCGGAGTGAACTGAACTGATACAAGAAAAGGAAAAGGAAAAAAAGGAAACTGAGAAAATTAAAGTCCCAACAATTCGGTTGAGAAATTTGTAAAACAAATTTCGAAATGCACTATATATACCAAGCGCCACGCGGTAAGAGAGAGCATATGCGGAGGCATATCTTAATTAATATATCTCTTTATTGCTTAAACTTTTAAAAATTAAGTATTTAAAGATTTTAAAATATAAATGATATTATTTCATAGCAGGAGCAAGTTTAATCTTTTCTGCATTCAGCTGGCAGCTCTCCCCATAAGTAGTGGAATAAAGAGGAAATTGACGCAGTCCCGCAATTATAACACTGAACGTACTGGCTGCTGTCAATATAAAATAATCGCATTCTAAAATCATTAACTGGTCCATCAGAATATCTCTGAAAATCTCTTGATGACCAGAAGTTGAAACGTCTAAATGACTAGGCACTATATCTAAAGATACTAGTTTTGATGGGTAGTCTTGTAAAGCTTTGGTTTTGAGCTTTTTGTTGTCTACAGCAAGTACCCACGTAAAGTTCTTATGTCTTAAGGAGAAGAATTTCCTCTTAAGAGACTTTTCGACTTGCTCCGCGCAAGCAAAAACTCGTCCGACATTGCGGGTTCTTACGCTATGGGGATTATTACTACCGAAGTGAAAGTCACTAGATCGTATATGAATACCGATAAACGGCCTTGGTCTGTCTTTCAACGATGACTGTACCTTTGAAAACTCTTTTATTAACGCTTTGGACTTTTTAAACAAAAAGCTCATCGCGCAGCCAATCATCGCGTAGGGATATTCTTTACTTTTCAACGGAATCCCAAGGTCCTTAGCGATCATCTTAGTATGTGGATTATCCCAAATTTTATCTGCAAAGTACCATATTGATCCCACTTTTTCAACGGGTTGGTTCAGATAGACTCTAAAGTTCACATTCTGAGACCATCGTAGAAAGTTTCCTTCTCTTGCAACGTAGTAGTGTTCATATCCCCCCACTCTATCTACTCCCCAGTATCGCTTCATAGTTTTAAGGCCTTTGAATTTTAACTCGTTGTATGTCCAATCAATACGATGGGGTTTAAGGTACGTATCTAAGAGCTCAGGCCCTCCCCAGTGAATCATAAAAGTACGATTTAAGGCAACTGCAAGGTAAAACAGAGACACGATGGCGACCATGCGGTTACCATAGCCACCACATCCACTAAGTCCGTGACCTGCGCAGTAGTAGATTAGAAATTTTCGGTCATTGCTTTGTGATTGGAGACTGTTAGCATGGTAACGGCTGTATTCGTCCATCCACTTGCCATCACACCTATAGGCCTTGGAGGTATGGAACGTGTCATCTTCGTAAGAAACGGAACCTGTTGAGGTGAAATGGAAAAACATGTTAGTAATATAATACTGACAGTTTACAGTGTTCAAATTTACCTTAGAGATTAATATTTCCCTGGGACCCCTTTTATTGCCCTATACTACCTTGTCCGGCTGCGTATCGAGGGGGACACGGGGGTGTGCGGATAGGCGGATTAGGCCTTTATTTAGTGCGGATATTCGGATTCTCGTTATTTTTTTTTTTTTGCGGATTTACGGATTCGTCAGAAGTTGTTAGAATTGCGGATTTGAGCGCCTTCAGTACTTAGACTCCTTATTAGAGAAACTGATCTTAGTCGTGACGCGACCTTAATTTGCGTGACATCGTAATTGTTAGTTGTTAATTGATTTTTTTAAGTCCGTTTTCAAATAATATAGTTCTAAAGTTTGCGTTGTTTTTGTTAATACTTTTGCGGATTTTCGTTAATTTCGAATGCGGATTCGCGGATTTAAACGATTTTTCTTGCGGATTTGCGGATTTCAAAAGCTCCCCATGTCCCCCTCCGTATCCAGCGTGGTCGGTCCTTGTGGTGTAGTGGTTAACACATCGGAATAGAAAGCCGAAAGGGCCACAGGGGCATATGATATATATTTCACTTATACACCGAACGCATTTCCTGAATTCGGCTTTAATACTGACAATGAAAATGATAATGATAGTCATGATGTTAATGATGATTACGATCATGATAACATTGACTGTGATGATTATGATGACACTGATAATGATGATTGATTTGATGATATATTATAATTACAGATGATGATTATTATATGATAATGATGACTGATTGATGGTCATGTTCATAATGGTGATGATGAAAATTGATGATCATGATGATGATTGATGATAATGATGAATGATTTAATAAAATTGATGATGTGATATGATGAGTATGATGATGATCTTCTGACAAAAGTATAATATTAATGCAGATGATTATAATGATGATCATCATCATAAACATAATCATGCATGATGACTTTAAGATAATGATAATAATAATTAGGATGATGATGATGATTAGGATGATGGTCATGATGACATCAATATAATAAATAATTGGAAACTAGTGAGCAAGCTAGTATACACTGCATCAGTGTACATTAATATAAATGATACACAATAAAATCCAATTTATAATAAATAATATAAATTATAATGATATTTATCACATTTATAATCAGGTTTCAGAATAGAGGCCGGCTACCGGTTATAGCCGGCAATTTTAGCGCCCAGGGGGTGTGGTAGGGGTGATCGGCGTACCTTTTAGGGTCCATTTAGAGATTTGGCTCAAAAATCAGTTCTAAGGGTCGTTTTTACTCTGCTTTATTTGTATCTGAGCGTACCTTTTAGGGGTCATTTTCAAAATCTCCGCCAATCACCCCTACCACTTGGACAAAGGGAGTACCCCCCCCCCCCCCATGGGTTTTAGCGTCTTTGCTGGCGATTTTTTTTTTTTAACAAATAAAGACACAAATGGTATGATAGTATCACACTGGTTGGATGTTTACAGCATTATATTATGAAAATAAATAGCACATTGTAGTTTACAATTTCAATTTTTTTTTATAATTATAATTATCTTGTAAGTAGCCTGCGAAAAAAAAGAGCCACACCCAAAAAGCCTGCAAATTTCAGCAATTTTTGAAAAATTATTTTGAACCCTGATAATAATGTGTGTATATCTTCCATAGTGTCACAAGAGCTCTTATGATGGTGTAATCTAATTTCGATTCTAATATCAATACTTACTAAATATATCCCATACACTGGGCATATGTTCTGTTCTTTGCATTATAACCAAAATAATAATAGCCACAAATCCAGTAACTAAAATTAAGACTTTTTGTTTTGCACCCATCTCTGTGTAACTTTGTTCCAAACACCTGTCATTAAATAATATAATTCATTTTCAGTATTGAGATATGTTAAGAACAAATAGCCAAAGTTTTATTTCAGTCCTTGGTTTTATATTAGCCTCCTCCTCAGGCATCTCTTATATTTCTTCATCGGGCTTCCTGTGGTGAGGGGAAAAAATTAGGGGGGGGGGGGGGAGGGGGAGACCACAGAGACGGCTGTGGAGGCTGGTTTTATATAAAGTCAATGTGCACAATTATAAGCACCATTTTCCATAACAAAGAGAGGTGTGATGGTCTAGTGGTCAGGGGATTGAATTCCAGGCCTAATGGTCTAGGGTTTGATTCTCGGCCCGGGCAATTGCGTTGTGTCCTTGGGCAAGACAATTCACTCTCTCAGTGCCTCGTCTTATCGGACAAGGACGTAAAGCCGGACGTCCCGTCTGCCTTCACTCTAATTCCTATATAAGGTGGACTTAAAAGATCCAGCTGTTGTGCTCTTTGAAAGAGCAGGGGATTGTCTCCCAGCACAACAGTCAGGTCTCAGTATACTACAGGGCCCACAGTAATTGGCTAAGCTGTTGTGGTGTCCCTAACTACGTATGAAGGAAAAAGCTAATAAATTAAAAATAGAAATAAAAAATAAAACAAAGCATGATGGGAAACTGAGTCCTTGCTTGCACTATGCTCAATTGCAAAAATAGATCACCAAATATTTTTAGTTGCGATGAGCTTGACAGATGAGCTTGACAGATTGATTTTTTTATTGACAGTTTAATTATGGAATCGGTCTACTTCAGACACTGGCAGCCCAAACAATCCATTTTTACAGTCATGAGATGAAATAATAGTTAAATATGTATTTATTATTGAAATAGATTGGAACATATCTTAGTCAAATGTATTTATTTAAATGTACTTGGTGTCATTCTGGGTGGTTTTTGGCCATTTTTAAATAGAGCATTTTGTACAGGTCGGCAAACATTTAAAAAAATGCTCCGAAAGTGGTCAAAATCTACCCAGAATGACACCAAATACATTTAACAACAACACAGGACTAAGATATGTTCAAATTTATTTCAACAATAAACACATATTTTCACTATTACTTCGTCTCATAAATAAATAACTGTAAAAATTGATTGTTTGGGCTGCCTGTGCTTCAGACCATGAAATAGAAAACAACAACTAAGTAACTATGCCATTATCAATGTCTAGGTAACCGTTTAATGTAGGAAAGAATGCCAGCATGCAAATGAATAAAATGGCCAGCAGGAATTGACATGTTTCAATATAAAATTATTTCAACTGAATAATTGAAACATATAATATTATAAAGTGCATGCATGGTTCGAAATATTCGAGTATTTGTAAACTGACCCGGTGAATTAATGATTTGATCATGAATCATACTATACGTGTATTTTCAACAATGATGAATTATCATAGGTAGTGTGCAGTGTAGCGGTTATTAATACTATTTAAACAAAACATGCAAGCTACTACACTATGTACACTTACTTTAAAGTTCATAAAAGTTTGAAAGTTTTTGAGAAACTTCAACGCTTTCTGAAAGTATAGTTAGAGCATTACGTACCTTGTTACGGTAGCTTTAGCAATGAGGAAATATCGTGTATACGTAGCAAGTTTTTTAAGTTACGAAACAAGTGAAATATTCTTGAGCTTTTCTTGAACGGCGTTCAGCAACTGAATATGACAGTAAACTACACTACAACCTTTTGTAGATTAACTTGACTTGACATCAGGCAAAATTCTGATAAAGTACTCAGTTTACTGGAGAAAATATGAGATAAATCGTGAATATGTGCTTCAATCGTTAGTAACGGCCGGACTTGCATGGTGTTCCGTGTTGATTATGCAAACATTATGCGAATTTTTGTTTTCGACGCGCATGAGTGAAAACTAGAATTGGGGTTCCTGTGGTGATTTTTAACAGAGAGTCTGGACAGAGTGGCGAGTTTATAAGTTAGCACTGAAACAAAAGAAAAAAGAAAATAAGGAAAAAAGAAATCTGAAAGAAAGAAAAATATAAAACGATTAAAGAAAGAAAACTAAAAAAAAAATAGAAAAATAATAATGAAAGAACAGTAGAATTGAATGATTCTGGCAAACGGAATTGGAACAGCGATATTAATTAATTAAATATTTCCTTGTTTTCCAAATTTACTGGCAAGAGGATCGATATAGAAACAAGTTTCTATCTGAGCATAATTAACCAGTTTTACTTGTTTGAATAGGAAAATCACTAAGCATGAGACTTTAGACAGTTGTGAAATGATAAGCCGCTCCCACTACTAAATTTGGCAAAGTCATCCACTGCGCATGTGTCACTACGACTCATATAACGACCCCCAGCAAAGCGAACAGTACAGTCCAAATAATCAACTTCGCTTTGTCCGAATTTTCGAATTCGGGCGCTTTTATGCCAGAGGTTCAAGGGAATTTTCTATCCTTTTTTCATTGCCAATCTGCCAAAGGCAGTCAGCTTACAACAATTTCGCCAAAGGGCAAAAAAGAAAACCAAGACCCCAACCAAAAATTGCCGGGGAAGACCTCCAAACAACCCTGTAAGTATCTTGCCTTTTCACATCGGTCGGCCATTTTGTTCTCCTTCTCCAAAAGTTTCTTTGATTCTTCAGTGACGTTTATCGTAATAGCTGTGCGAATATTGTTCAAAACAGTACTGTAGAATTGAATGATTATTTTAGTTGTCAAGTATTGTATTTGTTTTAATTAGTGTATTTTTTTTTCTAGTCTTAAAATTTGTATTTTTGGCTCCATTTTCGACAACTGTACCTCGATCCTTCAGCTGAAACAACTTTGCAGTGTGAAGTCGCGAGTATTACTGTTTTATGAAACCAATCCAACGCACTTTGCTGTCCTGAAAACGAACGATCAACCTTTTTTAATGATTGTTAACGGCTTTTTTTGTACGATGAAGATATCGTGCGAGCTTAGATTACGAAATTCTTTGCAAGATCCCCGAACTGTTGCGTAGCAGAAACAACTTTGAAGTGGAACGTACGGCGCTGATTGTTTTTGCACGGGTTTTTTTTTCTTATCTAATCGCTTTGACTTTTACTAAAGATTTTTCTAAACTTCTCAAAAATACAGAAAACTCGAGGCAGATTATTTGGAAATTATGTAATCCACAGGAAACATACCTTCGTCTCCATCTTGTTTAGATATGCACGGCTTGTTTGGGTTTCCTAATTTTGCACTGCCAGGCCGGTGATATTTTTGTACTTGTTAATCTTATTCATAAATAAATGTGAAAAAAAGTTTAGTTTTTGGAAAGACGAAGTTTTGTGCACATATTTGATGGCGCTTGTTTCATTTTTCAAGGTTTCTGATTTCGCTGAGAACAATATTGTTATAAATGAATTGCGCATTTCGCAAAACAAAAGTTGCAATTTATAAGTTGTTTTTGTAAACTTTTTAATTTTTAAATTTTGTTAATTTCGTAAATGATATCGAAATATATATATATAAAGCATGAATATATTCACAACTTGAAATCTTCAAACTTGGAAAACATCCAAAAAATTAATTATGATTGTGAAAGTTGTGATGATAGTAGAAAGTGAAAAAAAAATGAACTTGAATATTAACACACATTATTTTGTTTGTATGCAACAAAATGTATCTTCCATACCTGTTTGTTGTGTTGTTTGATACTAATATAATTCTCTGTTCCCAGGGACTCAAAAATGTACCGTATCTATCACTTGCGACAATGGGTGGAGTGGTATTCCTGACGTCCGCTTCGATGAAGGAATTTCGTCGGCTGAAGGCGGGGGTGGAGATGATGATGATGACAGTAATATATCCTTCTACAATCTATTCTTAGTAAGTATCTACATCTAGTTGCTTTTAAAAAACTATGAACACTATTGTAGCTTGCATTGTTTTTTTCCTGACAGTACGACATCTAAAATAATTAACAGCAAAAGAGTTTTCTAGTCTTTGCATCTAACTATAACACTGTAAAACTATATTAATTGTACTCTGCAGAGTACCAATTAAGTTCTTATGGCAACGGCAGTTTTTGACCAATTGGAGTGCGTGTTAGATCAGGCTTAATGTTTGTGCACGCGCTCCTTATGCCAACCACGTTGAAATTTTAGAAAAAAGCACAAATCAGTTTGGAATTAGCGTGCGCAAGCTTGATTCAACAATCTTTTTTCAGTAAATTATTAATAAAAAATCGCACAATATTCTCGTACAATTCGCAATTAATAGATACTCGTGATGTTTTGAAAGTTATCAAATTGGACTTGCCTAAAGGCTTGTACAATTTTGAAAACTTTCAAAACATCACTCGTACCTATTAATTTACAAATTGTACTCAAGATCATGCAATTTCCTATATGGATAAGTACTGTTATCCACTGGATAAGCTATGTCCTGAAAACTATTTATAAAACTCTCTGGCTAGTTATGCAAGCATTACATTACTATGCTCATTTTATAAATGGAACAGCATATAGCCTTCAGATATTTATATTGAGATTTTTGACTAAATTTATGCAGCTGTGCATCTGTGATTCAATAGCTTTTATTATGCATGCAGATGAAATGCAAATGAACCATGGTATATTAATTTGTTTTGACTTGATAGCCTCACTTGAGTGATTCTTCTTAAAAATATAAGATAATTTCTCAACTGTAAGATTATAACAGCTATTGTAATAGACGCAGTTCTGCACCCTTACTATATTCAATCCATGCTAAAGTTACATTTCATTTACAGGATAAAGAGGAAAAGGATATTGAGAAGGACTTTTCTTCACCCCCTAAAGCAGAGCTTATATCCTTCCATGTGAAGACTGGCGACCATGATGTGGCCGAACTGTCATCGGTGCACATCAATGACCGTCTCTATGTACATGTCCCTGAAGATGAGAAGCTAGCAGGCAGCAAAGAATGGTAAACAATCACTTGTAGAATGACTTAGATATCATGATCTTTTTTTGGTTTGACATGAAATAAATACTTTTACAGCTCCTTGCATATGGCCAGAGATATTAATGAAATGCTAACATGCAAATGGCTGATGCCTATCAAAAAAAATAGACAGTACCTTTGATAATTTGATTGACAGCAGGTTAAATTATGTTTTAAATGTAACCATTTGATATTCTATGGTCACCTAATTATGAAAGGTTCTAACATGAAAGTTTCCAATTCTTTTCAGCTTTGTCTCATTGCTTGAGTATGCTGAAGAAGAACTAAGCTGTACTCATGTCTTTGTGTGTCTTCTAAAAGACAGGCCTGATAGAGGTAAATATGCTTTCTTTACACATGTTAGTCTCGCATCTATAACAGGTGAACCAAATGCCTACTCAAGTAGTATTTTGTTCAAGATTTCTTTTATTGCATGGCACTGTAATATCAATATCATTGTAATCGTAATATCAAAATGTAAATCTCTATTTAAAGTATCTGCACAGCCTGCCTCAACTAGTTATGCTACCTGCAGGCTGTGCACGTAAATCAAATGTACAACATTATATATTTATAAATAAATTGAATTGAATTGTAAGCGTAATGCAGGTCTAAACACCACATTTTGTTTTGAAAAATGCTGTATAAAATTACTGCGGTTTTCGTCTTTCTACGAGCTCAGTAATTCCAAGGGCTAGTTGTGAAATACGTATTTGGTTGCTGCTGTTTATTACTCGGCACCTTTTATGTTTTTGAATGACTGCAGCCAAAAGCGTATTTCACAACTAATCATTAGAATGTCTGAGTTCACAGGAAGTTGAAAACCACAGTTATTATTTAATCATCAAGAAAGCTTTTGCCTTTATAGTTTAAACAGTTCTGAGATACTTGTCTGTGGACTGTATTTTTGAAGTGTTGCAAGAAATATTTTACTAATAGATCCACTATTCTCTTCACAGTATCATTGATGAGGACGTTTATGTTCATGGGCTTGCAAACAGTAATGCCAGGCCATGAGATGTGCCCTGATGATCCAAAGTATGTCTTCATGGCATATGTTATCGAGTAATAAACCATTAATGGTTATACTCTTAAAACCATTTGTAAACAACATCATTCAAATGTTCCAATGTGTATACATAAGTCAATAATCTATGTCTAAATTGTACTATAAATAGTTATCTATAGATGGCAATCAAAAGTGTGCATGTGTATTTTAGTTTCATTCTCAAATAATCAGATTTTTCAAACAAAGTAAAAACTACAGGATTGTGACATTGAACTCTCTCATACACACATGTAACTAAACAACTATTCTTACTGATTTATAAACAACAACAATAGAAATGATTGCAAAATGTAATGATGTGATTTAACTTTTATTTTATTCATTTGATTCTTTCTTATTTAGTTAAAGTACCCTAAAAATAATTATTATAGAGTACTAACACTAAAAGTGTGCAATACTTTGCACTATTTACCACTAAATAGTGTTGATTAAACAATAGAATTAGCATAATTTAGCAGTATTTATGTTGCACACTTTTAATGTTTGTACTCTATTACATTTCAATTGTAAAAAGTTACTAGTACTAAATGTATAAATTGTTTTGGGAAAATAAAAAGTGAGGTTACTGGGATTTGTTGTTTTACATGCTTATTTGTTCTACAGTAGTTAACTTGTGCTTTCATGCAAACATTTGCCAATAATGTTAAAATATGGAAATTAAATATTTGAAATTTTCGAATATTGTACAAATTGAAATTATAACAGATCATTATTTTAACAATCTGAGGCAAATAATGAAGTACAATTAGGGCCGAGAAGGTATGAAAAACTTCCTTGATTAAAGTTGTTTCCTCATGTTTTACTGTTGTGTTTTGCATGCTATGAACTTCTAAAGTCTGACATTTGAACAGTTATGAAATAAAAGTTGTGCTGTAATCAGAATTGGAAACAAAAGTTACGAGCCACAACACTAAACCATGAAATATAAAAACAAATGTAAACAAATGGGATCTATTTTGTGGGTATTACTCAACTAGAAACATCAAATTGAAAGGAAAGAATACCTCATTACAACTTCACTGTTTCTGATAGTGACTAATAGCCACTAAATAAGAAGTACTACAAAGTAGCAATTTCATTTCATGGATATAGTGTTTTTGCTCTATAACCTTTCGGGTTCGTTCAATGACATGCAACTGCCCTTTGAACACATAAGTTACAAATCCTCTACATTCATATCTGTGTCAATGCTTGGTGCATTCTCTTCATCACCTTTTTGCTCATCAAGCTCACAGTCAGTGTGGTCTGGCTTCTCTGTCACTAGATTATCCTTGTCCACTGATGTGGTATCCTCGTATTCACTATTGTCATCATTTTCATCAGAACTTGAGCTATCTTCTTGAACATCATTGTCTTGATTAGTTACTTCACCTGATAAAAAACAATTTCTTCAAATACACATGGTCACACGTAGGAAGAGTAATTAAAGTTAATAGCTAGAAGGGAGCTGCATTTTGACTTCCAACTTCAAAATGAAATTAAAATTCACTAAAGTGAAGAGTGATTTTGGCTAAAAGGATGTTACAGTGAGGAAACTTTAACCGTGATCGAACACTTCGGGTTTTTTGTTACTTTTTTTATTTTAACTCACATCCCTTGAAAGAATAGATTAGAAATATCATTAATTGTGAACACAGTGTATTTGAACTAATTGCTTCATTTTAGGGGTTTTGGAGTCTGGTAGATTCAGAAAATAATAACATGAAAAAAGTGAAGTGTTCACTGTTCGAGTATCCTCACTGTAAACAATTGAAAATAATTTTGTATCCACTGTGCATCAAAAGCTATTATTTTAATCAATAGAGTACCGAAGTGAGGACGTCACAATTTTGTTTTTTTATCTTTTCGTATTCAGACTACTTTCATCATAGAATGCTAGTCAAAATATAGGCTGCCCGAAAATTTGGGATCATTTGAGTGTAAAACGGCTGAGATATGATTTTTTGAATGTAAAATTTTCTCCATACAAAGTCTCTTATTTTTGCCCTGGTTCCAACCGGTTAGAACCAGGTCAAAAATAAGAGACTTTGTATGGAGAAAATTTTACATTCAAAAAATCATATCTCAGCCGTTTCACACTCAAATGATCCCAAATTTTCGGGAAGCCTATATTTTGACTAGCATTCTATGATGAAAATTATTTAAATAGGAAAAGCCAAAGTGTGACGTCACACTTCAGTACTCTATTATGTTTGTGTATAAAGGAACCTTTATTCCCAACTATTGTGTGGTAGAGAAAGTGGCTTCACTCTACAATCAAATTTTTTATTGTCTTTTATTCACCTTGTTGTTTCTCCAGCTGTTCGTTGTCTAGCTCTTTTGTTTCTTGTTGTATTTGTTCCATTAACTCATCATAAGCCTTTTTCCACCTCTCGGCATAAACAGACCTTGCTTTCTCAGTCAGGTCCATCAGCTCTTTGAACTGATCCTACAAAACATGGTTTTCTTTTTAATATAATTCACCACCATCATAAAGAAATATCTTCATTACTAAAAATGATCACTATTATTGTATAAAGCATTTTCATCACCATCATTTCATCATCACAATTTTCACTATCATTATTTCATCATCACAATTTTCACTATCATTATTTCATCATCACAATTTTCACTATCATTATTTCATCATCACAATTTTCACTATCATTATTTCATCATCACAATTCTCACTATCATTATTTCATCATCACAATTTTCACTATCATTATTTCATCACAATTTTCACTATCATTATTTCATCATCACAATTCTCACTATCATTATTTCATCATCACAATTTTCACTATCATTATTTCATCATCACAATTTTCACTATCATTATTTCATCATCACAATTTTCACTATCATTATTTCATCATCACAATTCTCACTATCATTATTTCATCATCACAATTTTCACTATCATTATTTCATCATCACAATTTTCACTATCATTATTTCATCATCACAATTCTCACTATCATTATTTCATCATCACAATTTTCACTATCATTATTTCATCATCACAATTTTCACTATCATTATTTCATCATCACAATTTTCACCATCATTATTTCATCATCACAATTTTCACTATCATTATTTCATCATCACAATTCTCACTATCATTATTTCATCATCACAATTTTCCCCATCATTATTTCATCATCACAATTTTCACTATCATTATTTCATCATCACAATTCTCACTATCATTATTTCATCATCACAATTTTCACTATCATTATTTCATCATCACAATTCTCACTATCATTATTTCATCATCACAATTTTCACTATCATTATTTCATCATCACAATTTTCACTATCATTATTTCATCATCACAATTTTCACTATCATTATTTCATCATCACAATTTTCACTATCATTATTTCATCATCACAATTTTCACTATCATTATTTCATCATCACAATTTTCACTATCATTATTTCATCATCACAATTCTCACTATCATTATTTCATCATCACAATTTTCACTATCATTATTTCATCATCACAATTTTCACTATCATTATTTCATCATCACAATTTTCACCATCATTATTTCATCATCACAATTTTCACCATCATTATTTCATCATCACAATTTTCACTATCATTATTTCATCATCACAATTCTCACTATCATTATTTCATCATCACAATTCTCACTATCATTATTTCATCATCACAATTTTCACTATCATTATTTCATCATCACAATTCTCACTATCATTATTTCATCACAATTTTCACTATCATTATTTCATCATCACAATTCTCACTATCATTATTTCATCATCACAATTTTCACTATCATTATTTCATCATCACAATTTTCACTATCATTATTTCATCATCACAATTCTCACTATCATTATTTCATCATCACAATTTTCACTATCATTATTTCATCATCACAATTTTCACTATCATTATTTCATCATCACAATTTTCACCATCATTATTTCATCATCACAATTTTCACTATCATTATTTCATCATCACAATTCTCACTATCATTATTTCATCATCACAATTTTCACTATCATTATTTCATCACAATTTTCACTATCATTATTTCATCATCACAATTCTCACTATCATTATTTCATCATCACAATTTTCACTATCATTATTTCATCATCACAATTTTCACTATCATTATTTCATCATCACAATTTTCACTATCATTATTTCATCATCACAATTCTCACTATCATTATTTCATCATCACAATTTTCCCCATCATTATTTCATCATCACAATTCTCACTATCATTATTTCATCATCACAATTCTCACTATCATTATTTCATCATCACAATTTTCACTATCATTATTTCATCATCACAATTCTCACTATCATTATTTCATCATCACAATTTTCACTATCATTATTTCATCATCACAATTTTCACTATCATTATTTCATCATCACAATTTTCACTATCATTATTTCATCATCACAATTCTCACTATCATTATTTCATCATCACAATTTTCACTATCATTATTTCATCATCACAATTTTCACTATCATTATTTCATCATCACAATTTTCACTATCATTATTTCATCATCACAATTCTCACTATCATTATTTCATCATCAGCAACAGCAGCATGATCAACATTATCACAATCATCACTACCATCATTGTCATCACCATAACATACATGTCCACTATAATCACCACTATCATCATTATCATCACCACTTTCATCATCATCACCATCATAACCACGTCCATCATTATTGTTATCATCATCATATCCTATACTTGTATCATCATCATATTTTACCTGTGCTCCGTCATAATTAAAAACCCCTATAGCACTGACAGGGACCTTCTTGTGCAAAATACGACCCAAGATCTGTCTACGCAAGGCAAATACCACAGGAACTCCATTCTGGTGAGCAATTGTGATGATATTGTGAAGAGTATCATCCAGACCACCTGAAACAAGTCAAGAATGCAGCTGTAGACAAAAGCCAATAACAACTAAACTGAGACTGGACAACCTGTTTGCTAATGATCCGTAATTTATCACCAATTCTTATATATTATATATTATATTTGCTATTTTCATCTTTAAATCACCTTTAAAAAGTTTATAGGCATGGTTTAAAGGGGGTGGTGTGGGGAAATAGTCACCCCTTTTGAGCAGGCAAGTGTAAGTAAGTAAGTAAGTAAGTAAGTAAGTAAGTAAGTAAGTAAGTAAGGGATTTATTTAATGGGGGTAACACATAATAGCTGAGCTAATGAACTTGTGGCCCTCCTAAAAACAATAAATAATTTAAAAATTCTTATAAAGTATAATTGTAATTGTTTCATGCAAGATAGAAATAAAAATGTGATGTTCCCATTCCTGTTTTACCTGCACTTTTAATGCGCTCCACATTGGGTGATATGATAACAAGCTTGATCTTCTTTAGTTTTAAATGCTTGGTAACCTCCCTTAGGCCAACCACAAACCGCCTCTTAGCTTTTGACTGAATTTAGCAAGATGAACAGAAATTTTAAACATATTGTACTCAGTTTTTTTTTTGAATTTGAGTGTGTTCCAATAACAATTAATGCAGAAATTCTTTTATTGTATATACAGTAATTGATTTTCATTCCTTCACCCATCCATCCATTCATTTTTTTATCCATTTTTTTGTTCATTTGCCTCATATTGTATTTATTAGATATAATTTTTATGGGAACAGAGGTTGTGAGGTGATTGATTACCTTGACAGGATCTTTATGGTACTGTCTATCTTGGAATATTACTAGTTTTTGTAACAACTCTGTGGTTGTCTTGTTCAGTTCTTTATCCATCACATTATCACAGTATCTAGTAGTGAAAACATTCTCATAAATTACCATACATATTAAGGCTAAAAGGGATTAATTAAACATAGTAATACTATATACATTTTTGTACACTTTGTTTATTAAAGTATTTTTTATGGCATCCGCGACATCCGCACATTAAAAGAACTCAAATCACACAAATTGTACTAACATAACTGGGCCAGATTGGAAAAAAAGTGTTATACTTTATCTTTACCCAATAGCGCTTATTATTATTACATGCTGCATACTTACTCTCTAAACCTTCTGCTATGAATCTGAGCCTTGATATCCTCCTCAGAAGGTACACCGGACGTCAATGGATCATCTCTTGTGTCAGAACTAGCAATAGAGATTTCTTCTTCAGTTCCTTCCAGGCTTGGTTCCCCTGTATTGGTTTCTTCACTGCCATTCTCATTAATATTTTCTTCTGTGTTCTCATCATCTTGTTGTTCACCATCCAATGCTTTCTTCTTCTCCTCTCTTTCTTTAAGGATTATCTATAAAGGAAAATATTTATGGGCCAGTGTCATCTTACCAAGAGAAAGTTTCTCAACATTTGTTAAATAAACTATGCTTACTTTCTTCAGAGGGCTTGGTTTCTTCTTCTTAGGATTTTCTCTCTCTTTGCCTCTCTTGACCACAGGAGCAGTTGAATCAAGTATGTTATGTAAACCCTACAAAATAAACATAATTATGTTATATAGCACCTGCACTTTTATTTTATTTTCACTAGTCAGTTGTTCAGTTAAGCATATTGTATCCAATTGGCAATCTAAATCTATATTTTCCACAGTAAATGTGGCTGTAGACAAATGTATCTAATTTAATTGTTCCTTTACAGTGAGGATACTCGAACCATGAAAAACTTTAACAAACTGTTACAAAGTTAACGTTTAAATTACAGTATATCAAAGACTGCATCAAATTAATGTGCTTTTAGGTTGTTCAGAAATGCTTAGTGCATGACAAGAGAGGTGAGAAACGAGAGGGGCACCCCAGTATTCATTTCTCCTTCCATTTCGTTCTCCTAGTCCTACACATGAAGTCAAGCTCAAGCTGGATATAAACAACACAGTTAATAATGTTGAAATATGTACCTTGTGTGTTGTCATGGGTTTGGCATTAGATGGCTGATTACCAACAGCTGATCTAGCATCAACAGCACTTTGCAGCTTGATCTGTAATACTCCTGTTGCTATTGTTACTTTTTTAGATGATTGTTTTTCTGACTTGGGTTTAGATGGCTTCTGTTATCAAGTAGGTGAAAATGAATGAATGCATGAATGAATGGATGGATGAATGGAATTGAATAAATTTATAGATTAATAAAGGAATAAATGAATGAATGGATGGATGGATGAATCAAATGAATATTAATGGCCTGGAACACTTGCCTTGATTACTAACAGAGTAAAATACTAAATTTATTAATGAGTGACAACATGAAAGATGGATTAATTAGATTAATAGCTTACTTCTAATGCGGAGAGCCAGTCCCCTAGATCTAGCTGCATTGGTTGTTTGGTTTTCTTGGGTGATTGTTGAAGTTGTTGTTCAGGTTTTTCTGGATCCTTGTTGTTATCCTTGGCTTTTTTCTTCTTTTTCTTCTTCTTCTTTTTAGTTTGAGGTTCACCATCACTACCTTTTACAGCTTGGCCTGAGTTACCTGATGTAGTTGAAGATTTGCTTTGTTGTCTTGGCTAAATCCAAGAAGGGAAAATACAAGTTACTGTTGGCTCTATGTTCTCTATATTCAATAAAATGATCATTCAGGAATTGAAATATTACTTCAAAGCTTTAAACAGTTCTTCACTCAGCCTACCAATCAATTAGTTGATCAACCAACCAATCAATCATTCATTCAATAAATCAATCAGTTGATCAATCAATCACTCAAGTCAATCAACCAATCACTCAATGATTCAATCAGTTGATCAATTAGCCAACCAATCCTTCAATCAACCAACCAATCAATCAACCTACAAATCAACCAACAAATCAATCAACCAATCAATTAATCAACCAACCAAATAATCAATCAACCAATCAATCACCCAATCAATCAACCACCCAACCAACCAACAAATCAACAAATCAACCAACCAATCAATAATAATAATAATAATAATAATAATAATAATAATAATAATAATAATAATAATAATAATAATAATAATAATAATAATAATAATAATTTAATGTGTTTATATGGCGCATTTCTAGTCTCAATGCGCCTTACATACACCTAATTGCAAGAACGTTGTCATACGAAAAAAGAACATTTGTATTTAGTGGGTTAAGAATAAAATTAAAAGTACAAAAGATGATCACTGAAGCTGAACTCTTTCTTTTGTCAGTACTTTTAATTTATTCCTAACACACTAAGTACAAAATTTAATGTTCTTTTTTCGTATGACAACGTTCTTGTTCACGTAGGTGTATATAATTTAAATAAAAGTGATTTAGTTATGCAAAATATTGTGAAAACAGGAAGGACTGAAGTTTACATTTAAGGTGGCCCAGGGGTATTTATTTACGTAAAAACAATTTTTTTTGAACTTCAAATTTTGGTGCAAAGCCTTCTTCGATTGCTTTAAAAATCGGGATTATAACTTATCATTGTATCTAGTTTATAGATATTTAAACGTTATTTTAAAAATACTGATGTCGTAAGAGCAATGCACTTGCAAACGCGAACTCGACTTTTGGATTTTATGGCTATTTCTAAAAATCTGAAAGACGAAACCACTCGATTTTGCGTCTATGGACTCATGTACTTCACTACTTTTACGTGATAAATGGCCAAATTAATCGAGACTATGCAAGCTTAGGAAATACGAGTACTCAAAATCGAACACACAAATGCATAGCTTATAAAGAATCGAACAGAGACGCACAATAAAATCATTGCTTTCGAAATCGTTACTCACCACTATGTTGTTCAATGCTTTCCCAGTCTGAAGGCCAAATTTTAGTTATAGATTGACGTACTGTGTGCAGCAATATCACGACTGATAAAAAACAAATTTATCGATGCATTATTCAAAATAGTTAGATAATCTAATTTTTGCTCAGTATTAACTTAAATGGTAATTCTAGCAATTCTCAAAAACACAAGATGTAAACAAATCATTGTTAAAGTACCTTACAAAGTTTGAGCGTGTTCCATTCATACGGTTTGGAGAAATGGAGAAGTAAAGTTGACCGTATATAAATATTGGCGACAACGCCGAGTTGCAGTTGCAGTGAAAAGCCATCATGTGCTTTTGTTGATGCATGAAAAATTTGCAATATTTTTTTTAAGTCTCGCGAGGGATATCCCATTGGGACTAATTACTGAACTAATATAAGTTTAGAATATAATATTGCAAGAGCAAATAACTAATACTTGCTATACGAGAAAACTAAGATATTTAGTTTGTAAATATGCATATGAATCGTTTATGCTTGATTTTCGTGTATATTTGGATTTACAAACACTCTTTCTGTTGAAAGAATTAATAAATAGAAATGACACATTATATAGTATAGTGAGTATTAGTTATTTGCTCTTGCAATATTATCTTCTCAACTTATATTAGTTCAGTAATTGGTCCCAACGGGATATCCCTCGCGGGACTTTAAAAAAATATTGCAAATTTTTCATGCATCAACAAAAGCATATGATGGCTTTTCACTGCAACTGCAACTCGGCGTTGTCGCCAAGATTTATATACGGTCAACTTTACTTCTCCATTTCTCCAAACTGTATGAATGGAACACGCTCAAACTTTGTAAGGTACTTTTACAATGATTTGTTTACATCCTGTGTTTTTGAGAATTGCTAGAATTACCATTTAAGTTAATACTGAGCAAAAATTAGATTATCTATTTATTTTGAATAATGCATCGATAAATTTGTTTTTTATCAGTCGTGATAGTGCTGCACACAGTACGTCAATCTAACTTAAATTTGGCCTTCGCACTGGGAAAGCATTGTACAACATAGTGGTGAGTAACGATTTCGAAAGCAATGATTTTATTGTGCGTCTCTGTTCGATTCTTTATAAGCTATACATTTGTGTGTTCGATTTTGAGTACTCGTATTTCCTAAGCTTGCATGGTCTCGATTAATTTGGCCATTTATCACGTAAAAGTAGTGAAGTACATGAGTCCATAGACGCAAAATCGAGTGGTTTCGTCTTTCAGATTTTTAGAAATAGCGATAAAATCTCAAAGTCGAGTTCGCGTTTGCAAGCGTTTTGCTCTTAAGACATCATTATTTTTAAAATAACGTTTGAATATCTATAAACTAGAGACAATGATAAGTTATAATCCCGATTTTTAAAGCAATCGAAGAAGGCGTTGCACCAAAATTTGAAGTTCAAAAAAAATTGTTTTTACGTAAATAAATACCCCTGGGCCACCTTAAATGAAGATAATGATTTAGTGTTTTTAATGTCATCAGGTAAGGAGTTCCAAAGTGTAGGGGCAGCAAAACTGAAAGAACGGGCACCATAATAGTTAGTTGAGTGGGTGTGATAATTTTCTAATAATATGTTACCTGTGGTTTAGGGATAGTTTTCAACACTGCACTATATGATATAATAGGCATTCTACTGCCGCCAGATAGCCAATCACTGGCAAGGGAAGACGATTCACTTGATTTTACACTAGCCTTTCCTAAGTCTGGAAACTCACTCTCATTTTGTACCAGTTCAAACATATCATTACTTTCAGTTATATCATTACTTTCTATGTCTTTTGTCAGCAGTTTTATTTTCTTTGATTTATTGGTTGATTCAGTAGTTTTCATTTGTGTAAAAGCCTTTCCAGGCATTTTAAGAGAGATTTCTCTATTTTCTAAAGGGTTATTGATATTTGAAGTAGAAAGTCGTTCTTGTTTATAACTATGAAGGTTTTGCACACTCTTTGTGTCAGTATCAACTTTTGTGCCTTTCCATCTGGTTTTGCTTGTGAACTCCTTGTTTTCAATAGCATTGTGATCATCTCTGTTAACTCTCCATTTTCCACCTAGTTGGCCCTTTCTTCCCTCCATGCTTTCTGTATTGTTATCAGCTTTTGCTTTTATTCTTTCTTTTGTGGTGTGTTCCTTGCTATTTATTTTACATTCCTTATCTAAGTATTGTTGTTCCTTTTTGCCAACTTTGGTCCACTCATTGTCATTATTATTTGATTTTATATCTTCTCTATGAACTTTATTTACTTCATCATTACTTTCAAATACTTGTGTTTTACAACCATGAAATTCATTTCTAGGTTTATCATGATAAACTCTGTCCCTATTTTCAAACATTTGTGTTTTATGGCTTTGTAAATCAGCTTTAGGTTCAGTACCAGCGCCTTTGAGCTTATCGCTATAAGACACCCCTTGACCACGCCCATAGCCAGGGGTACCGCTTGGTGTGCTCTCCGATGGTAATATTTTAAAATCTTTTCCCCTTTGTCCGTGATCATCTGTCCAAGCATTTCTTGGCCTACCTCTACCTCTTCCAAAACCTCTATGAACTATTCTTGATTGATCTTGTGTTGAGTTTGAGTTAGATCTTAGTGAAGTTTGAAAACTGACTGGTTTTCTACGTGCACCTAGTACTTCTTCCCCACTTGTACTATCATTGTGAGTAACTTCACTTCTCAAGTGAACCCTAGAGTTAACTCTATCAGAATCATCTGTTCTTTCATTTTCTCGATACCTCCAATTATTTCTGTCACAAATTGTGAAATTGTCTTTCTGTTTCGAAGGATTTGTTGATTTTCTGCTTTCTTCACAGTGGTCTGGTCTTCTCCATGATGAAATTGGTTGTTTTTCATAGTCATAATTTTGAGCAAAAGGCTTTCTTGATTTCTCAAAATGTTTAGGGTTGTTATAAGGCTTTCGATCTTCTACTTCTGGATGTAAACTTGGAGTCTTTCTTGCTGGTTTTTCTTCAAGAACAACAGGTGTAGTTGGATGTTTTGCAGCATCCTGGTTGAAAGTCTTAGCAAATGAAGGGATGAATTCTGCAACATGCGGTGACAATACTGACTTGGAAACCTAATATAAACAGTCAAAACATAATCATCATTAATACATTATTCTAATCCTCATTATATATTTTAATATATCATATCACAACTGCTAATGTGGCTGCAGCATGTGGTGATCAAAAAAGGGCCCAATAGGGACAGGGAAGAGACACCATGTTAGACACACTACGAGTCGCAACTATATTCAACACAATATTATTAATTGTAACTTAATCACTGATTGGTTATGCAGGGCAAATTAATATAAAAATTTATTAACTGCAGCATTAGACAGCTAGCTAAAAGAGAAAACCTACAAAGGTATAATGGACATTTTGCTATTTCGTGTTGTGTAAGCTTATATTAAAAACTTTAATGGAACACCATAGTTAATAGAGGGGAATTTAATATTATTCCCTTCTATTTAAAACTATGGGAACAGAATTACCTGCACAGTATCAGGTTTACATCATTATAATAAAGGATTATTCAATCTAGGATTATTCAATCCAGAAAGTTGGTTATCAATGCGCCATATTTTACATGGTTTAATGTAATTATTTTCTATTCTAAGCTGGTATTTTGAGACAAAACAAGGGAGTTTCATCACAATATTCAGGTTAAGGCTTGTATCTATAGAAGTTTTGTTCGAATTGGGCTCCCTGTTGTGTTGCCAAAACGAAAATTATCATAGAATCAAACACCAGAGAAACAAAATATAACAATCACAATATAAATAAATGTTTAACTTACCCGAATTTCACTGTCATTACTCATTTAAACTATTTATAATATAGATAGTTAAAAATTATAAAAACATTAATATATCGCCATGTTGGTCGTCCATTTTGAATTTGTTGTTCTAAATAGAACGAGTGGGATCATGGGTAATCGACAGAAACCTCGGGATTTCGTCGGAGGGAGGTCGGAAAGGCATTTCCGGTTTTTCTGTTTCCGGTTATTTCAAATGTAGATCTTTGTTATTTTTAATTTTTTTTTTATAAATGCTCTTATATTAATTTATATTTTTGTCTGAA